>CM046067.1:16248550-16713550 GCA_025215515.1 Schistosoma japonicum | reverse complement strand
GCACAGGTATGTTAAAGTTCTTACTTCTTTTAGAGTTTCCATGTCAAGTGTAATTGGGTTGGTGCTCGTTGTTTTGCATTTAGAAGTTTTGCTTTTCACTTTGTGTACGTTTAAGCCCACTGCTAGCGTCAGATACTGCTACTATACAGCCCGTCTTCACTTGTATTACTTACTGTGTGTGGGATAGAAGAGCTAGGTCATCAGTAAAGTTCAAGTTGTCCACTGTAATCCGTGCTTGTCTTGAAAGGTTACACTTTTTATGTCACTTGAATTACAGTTAACAAAATATTTTTAACCATACAGTTGAGTTTATAACACAACTAACTTAGAGGATTTCATTGATGACATTGAATAAATTGAATACTACAACGCATAGTGATGAATAGTTAACATACAGTAAACTTCTTAAGGCAGTATTTAAACTCACAAAATAGAGACTAAGATGTTTAAGTTGAATTATGATAAGTAAACGGAATCCAGTATGCGCATTTTGTTCTATTTGGGACTCATCGGCCTGATGTACCTGTAACCTAATGTTCATGTGTGACGAAACGCGCGTCCTGGATTCCACTTACCGGTCACAATCCAACTTGAACATTACCTGTGATTTATAGTTAAATCGAGGTAATCCACTCAGGATCCATGTACGGTAACAGAGGTTAACCAGTTTCAGTCCATAACAAATAAACGGGAAGATACAAACGCATCCAACTAGAGACTATGGTGTTCTCAACAAAATCAACAATCATTTCATTTGATATAAAAATGAACTCGACTAGTGTTTCTTTAATCAATATGGTAAATAATCACCAGAACGCACTGATTTGCACCATCAAATTGTCTATAAAGATATTGGCAAACTTTAATAAGTCCTTAACTCTCTGCTGGACAATTCTTCTATGTAAAGATTTCAGGAGTATTCACATATATTATGTAATTTAAGCAAACTGTAACTGAATTGTAATTGGGTGTTGTGGAGATTATTAAATGTCAATTTAATATCACGAATCGGTCTGAATTATAAAACCATTGATCATCAAAAAACGCTAGGCAGCTATTTCGTCGTTGTACGGGACTCCTTAGTAGTGTGCATATACCACTCCATCACGGACCAAACCCAGGACACTCTGGTTTCTCTGCTAACGCTTTACGATTAAACCACTGAGTCAGTTGCCAAGAGTTAATACTTATAATGCAATCAATTCTTGATAGGTTTGCGTGACCCCAGTGATCTCATAGCAAAACGTTAGTGGCGGAACCAGAGGGTCCTGGGTTCGGTCCTTGATGTAGTGGTATATGTACACTGCTGAGGAGTCCCACACTACGACAAAACAGCTGTCTGATGCTTCCTGGTAATCAATTGTTATTTAGTTCAGACTAATTGATGATATCAAATTGACGTCAAACTGTAGCTAAAGTTTGATATCATAGTTTAACCTTTGTTAGGCAACTACCAAAAATCATGAAATACGAGAAAAAACTGATTTCAAAATAGTGTATAGAATTCATCACTAGTCTGCATTCATGTTGTTTTTCTAAGGATTATTTGAAGCACATTGAGCCTTTACACAAACCACTTAGTCTTCAGACTATTAGCATGGTATACAACAGTTTATATCAGTAAATTCAGTTATTTATTGTCTTTAGTGAAATATGTCACAGTCTCTATAATGTTGAAAATGAATGATTCCTCAGTTGCACTCCTATTAGGAGTATGAAACAGCTTAACGTTATCCTGCTGGGAAAAGATACTTAATGAATTGCTTCGGAGTACAATTTCAGGCTGTTATTTTTTTTTACTTGTTAGTGACCATTTGAATCTGCCATAATCATCACTTTTGTTACATTCTGATCACATAAACATATGACGAACTAAACTTAACGAATGAGATCGTTCAGGTACTTAAGAATATCTGCAAATATTAGGAAGGTGGAAAGGATTCAAAGAAGTACTAACATAAACGTGTTAGGAGTTTCTGCGCCGCTAGGATCACCATTCTAAGGAATAGATCTCCACTGAGACCCTAAGCAAAATTCAAGAAAGGAGGGGCAAGAAGAGAGAAATCAACAACAGCCAAACAAAAGCAGGGAATATCGAGGCACACACAAAACAAATAAGCAAGTAAAGAAGAACGTTAGAGCCGACAAACGGAAATACATTGAAGGCATTGTAACAACAGCGAAAAAAACTGCAAGAGAAAGATATATAAAGCAGCTATATGACACAGCGAAGAAACTGTCAGGCAAATATAGTAAACCAGAGCAACCAGTTAAGAACAATGAAGACAAGCTAATCGCCGATATTCAAAGCAAAGAAAAAAATCAGTAGAATAATTTGAGGAACTCTTGAACAGGCCAGCTCCACTGAACCCACGAGACATCGAATCAGAATATACCGATCTTTAGACAGATGTCACTCCACCAACGATAGAAGAAATCAAGATGGCCATCAGACAAATCAAAGTGGGAAAGCAGCAGGACCTGGCAATATACCAGCTGAAGCACTCATGTCAAAAACAGGTATAATGGCAAGGATGATCCACATTCTATTCAGGAGGATCTGGGAGGAAGAACAAATACCGACAGACTGTAAAGAAGGACACCTTATCATGATATTAAAGAAAGGAGATTTGAGCATATGTAAGAACTACAGAGGGATCACACTATTGTCAGTACGGGGGTAAGTCTTCAACAAAGTGTTGTTGAATAGAATGAAAGGTTCCGTGGATGCTCAACTTCGACATCAACGGACTGGTTGCCGTAAGGATCGGTCGTGCACAGACCAATACGCAACACTACGGATCATTGTTGAACAATCAATTGAATGGAACGCGTCACTGTACATCAACTTCATTGACTATGAGAATGCGTTCGACAGCGTAGACAGGTGATCTCTATGGAAACTACTTCGACAATACGGTGTACCGCAGAAACTCGTCAACATCATCCGGAATTCTTACTACCAACTACAGTGCAAAATCGTGCATGGGGGACAGCTGACAGATGCATTCCCAGTGAAAACCGGTGTCAGACAAGGCTGTTTGCCCTCGCCTTTCCTCTTCCTTCTAGTGGTTGTCTGGATCATGAAGACCTCCAAATCTCATAGGAAGCACGGAATTAAATGGACAAGTAGGGTGCGACTAGATGATTTTGACTTCGCGAATAATCTAGCACTTCTATCTCATAGACACTAACGAATGCAAGTGAAGACAACCAACGTAGCAGCAACTTCATCATCAGTAGGCTTGAATATAAATAAGGGTAAGAGCAAGATCCTCAATACAACACAGGCAGCACCGATTCAATTGAACTTGATGGCGAAACTCTGGAGGAGTGGATAATTTCACATACCTGAGGATCATCATCGATGAACAAGGAGGATCAGATGCAGTTGTAAAGGCAAGGATTGGCAAAGCAAGTGCAGTATTCCTACAGTTGAAGAACATATGGGACTCGAAATAACTGTCAACCGACCTCAAGGTCAGACTCTTCAATTCGAATGTCAAGGCAGTTCTTCTGTATGGAGCTGAAACGTGGAGAACTACTTCAAACATCCTCAGGAGGGTACAGGTATTTATAAAAAGCTGTCTTCGCAAGATACTGAATGTTCGTTGGCCGAAAATCATCAGTAACAGCCTACTATGGGAGAGAACAACCCAACTCCCAGCCAAAGAGGAAATCAGGAAACGACGTTGGAAATGGATAGGGCATACATTGTAGAAATCATCAGACTGCATCACGAGACGAACACTAACTTGGGATCCTGTTTGGAAACGAAAAAGAGGAGAACACACTGCGTTGAGAATTGGAAGCAGATATTAAAATGATGAACAGCAACTGGAAACAGCTGTCAAGGATTGCTGAGGACAGAGTTCGAAGGAGAATACTGGTGAGTGACCTATGCTCCTCTGTGAGGGGTAACTGGTGTTAGTAATGAATCTCTTTAAGTGCATTAGGAACCATATTGAACACCGATGTACAAACAAGCATACTATGAATTGTTTTGGGTTACCTGTTGTCGATGTACATAATGATCTCAAAATCATTATTACTAAAGTATTGGAAACCATTTCAAAGTGCTATAAAGTAGCAGCCAAAAGTTTTCGAATCCTCTGTTTACCCCTAAGCTATATCACTGATAAAAACTTTCTTGACTTTGTATATTGTGTTTGTTCAGTCAACGCCTGTCTAACAAAGGACAATAAGGGATTGTAAAAGGTTTGAAAACCTAAACTACGTTGATACCTGTTAGATCAGAAGTGGAGTATAACTAGCGATTATCTAAACGTAGTCTATTCTCATTATCATACTGAAGTATCAAAAGAGATTCAGTACAATCTTTAAACTACTAATTTATTAAATTGCTTCTGACGTGTTCATCTTTTCGTCTTTCAGAATCAAAAATTAAGCAAACACTTGTAAAGTGCTCGCGGGCATTGAATCAATTATCTGTCAAGTGACCATCAACTATCCAACAGAATAGTTAATGAATGGAACTTCCTACCCTTAAGCATGGTTACGGATCTATAAGTCGGTACATTCATGGGGGGGGGAGATGAGTTGACGTATAGACCATTTGATCCTGCCCTTGTAAAATTGCAAATGACACCAAAGACTGACAAGTGAACATAAAGTAATATTTATGAAGCGTTTTATGATTGAAAGCAATGTTTACCAACATGAGAAGTGGATTCTTCAAATAGTTCTTTCATGTGAATAGTTTGAAGTCTTCGGAGGATGAAAAAGTATTGAAAATACTTTCTTCAGTTGGTGTTTACCGGAAACTTTCAACAAAATGATAGGAAACGGTAGAGTTTGTATTCATTTTCATGATTTGTCACTTTCCTTTCCGTTTTATTAACAATTTTAACTGATGTTTCTTGAAACTTTCCAGAATCTATAGGTCACATATAACCACCTATTAACACTCTTGTCTTTTTTGTATTAAAACTAAGCTTCAAAGCAAGGCTTCCTTCATACTTTTAATCTTTGTTTAAGTTGATTTGTGGTTGGTAGGCAGAATCCAGGAAGCACTTTTCGAGTCATAGTGTAAACATTAACACTGGGATGCAGGAACATCAAGCTGAAGAGTCACAAATAGGACAAAACGCGCCTCCTGGATTCCACTTGCCAGTCACAATCCAACTTAAGTAGCATTATCATCAACCTTCAATATGAAATATTACCATTAAGCTATTGAGGTATCTCCCGTAATAGTAAAATGTTTTTTATTGATTGATTACTTTGTAGTGACGTATTTCATAATTGTCAAATCATTTGTACTGATCACATTTTATCAATCAATTTATAATGTACTTACTAAAGTTTCTGCAATTGAGCATCATGTTCTTTATGTTATGATACTAGATGATTGAAGCTTATTATCAATCAGTGCTTGTTACTCCACGTGCAATATAGACCACCTCCCAGCATTCTCCAACCAACACTGTCCTAGACTTTCCTTTCCAGCTCTTCCCAAGTATTCTTCATTCTCTTCATGTCTGTCTCCAATTCCCAACACAATGTGTTCTTTGGTCTATCTCTTTTTCTTTGGCCTTAAGAATTCTAAAGCTTATAAACAGAGTACATTGAATCAATCAGAAACTGGTACAGCTTCTTTGAACTGTAGTACAATAACAGAATTATTGAGTTATTTCGCAATAGCATCCAACTTGAATGCATAAATCATTCAACATTCAATGACTCTACTGCATAGTGTTAACATAAACTAACCAAAAACTATGATTTAGTCATCTATTGACCTTTGTTTATAGTGAACTTTATCAATGAAAACATTTTTTGTACACAATAAGTGATTACATTGCAATATGTTATTTTAATTAATGTAAATGTATAATTTCTAAGGTCAGTTGATAGACTACTAATAATTGATATAAGTAAGTGAATAATCAATAAATTTCAATTGCAAGCTGGATTCATAATAATAAATTCATCATGTGACAGACAGATTGTTTATGTAATACATAAGATTATACAAAGAATTGAATGGATTTGATAAAAGTTTATTGTCAATCAGTTGCAAATTTGTAATTATATAAGTATATTGGCTTACAAATGGTTAACTTCTTGAAGTAATTCCTTGAGTTCTAGTGAGAAGACGTGACTGGTGGAGTTTAGTCGTGTCGAGTGTGAGGTAGTTACCCACCGATGGCAATGGATAAGATAGCTCAGATATATGTCAAAAATCGATTGAATTAAAAATATCAACCAGTGGGAGCCGGTTCAGTGATCTAATGATAAAGTGCTTGCCACGAAACTAGAGGGTCCTGGATTCGATCCCTGGTAAAATCGTGAGTTCTCACTGCTAAATAGTCATATACTAGAGCAAGGTGCCTATCTAGTGACTCCTGGTGATTCATGATTACTTAATTCAGACCACTTCGTGATATCAAATTAGTGTAAATTTGATTCCATTGACAAGGTACATAGACACTTTTCATATTATGAGAGAAGCTGGTTTACAGTACGTTACACTGAACCTAGATTTGATGTTACTCAAACTTCGTCACTAAGGTATAAGTCGGGTCACTTAGACAACGGAATTAGGATTAAATAGCTATCTAGTTCTACATGGTCTCCAGTGGTACCATGCCAACATCATTCTGTAACGAATTAAGTTAACTGAACTTCTTTAGTTTGATCAATACGATCCGATAAGTACTTCACAGAACTAAATAAACACCATATTAGTCACTATTTAGTAATGAATCAGAGTAATTATCTCAGTTTTACGGGATTTTATCAGTCATACTTCAGATAGCTCAGTTTTAACAGTCACAGACTAGGTGATTGAGCCACTCAGGATCGAGCCCGTTAGAGAGGACAGACTTAGAGGTTCCAGTAAAGCCTTGATGATGAGTGCCATACAGTATGAGACTCAGGTTCAGAGTTACTTGTCAACTACTCTCAAACCACAACTTTGTGAACACAATATCCAATAATCCAAAACAGTGGGCATATTCCAACTTGGTCACTGGTAAAATTCAATAAAAATTAAACAGGACTAGACTGAAATCTCATTATTCATTACTCAGTGATCAGTCAGTATAAAATTTGTAATATCATCACCCTATTATCACCTACTGAGGTACTTGTGAAACAATTCCACCTACCTAACTAACACCAGATTAGTTAGTTTAGTTAGTTCAAGATATCCTCTCGCATAATTACATTAAGTATCTTAGACACAACCACTCACTAGCCTACACAACTCATACAGCTTCTAGTGCTGTCTTACCACTTTTCAGTACAGATCAAGAAATCGTAATCGGAAGACTTCCTAAATCTTTCTCTCAGGCTCACGACAATGGTTGTGAAGATGATCTTCTTTTGAGTTATTCTTTTTATATCAGCCTAACGTTAACCCTTTCAAGTTATACTGAATTCATTATGTTCAATGATTTTCTTAACTTAAAGTATCATCCTATTTGAATATTTTCTATCTAGTATTTCAATGGTATTTATATTCACAGTATCATATTGATTGCTACCTTTGAAGTGACCTTTAACAAAAGATTTTAACTTGAGTCAAAATTAATTTGTGGTATTTTTTTTTACTCTGTAGCTATTGTGCATCAATTCACTTAGGCCTAAAAATAACGTCAAAAGAATCTTGATATTGTATTCCTTGAATTGAAATATCAGTTACAAACTGGATCTATTTATTTATCATTATATCTGTAAGTGGAGGACAGCTGACAAATGCATTCTCAGTAAGAACCGGTGTCAGACAAGGCTGTCTGCTCTCGACCGTCCTCTTCCTCCTAGTGGTCGATTGGATCATGAAAACATCTACATCTGGGGAGAAGCACGGGATTCAATGGACAAGTAGAATGCAACTTGATGATCTGGACTTCGCGGATGATCTAGCACTTCTATCCCATACAAAACAGCAAATGCAAGTGAAGACAACCAAAGTAGCAGCAACCTCAGCATCAATAGGCCTGAACATACATAAGGGAAAGAGCAAGATCCTCAAATTCAACACCGAGAGCACCGACCCAATTGAACTTGATTGTGAAACTCTGGAAGAAGTGAATAATTTCACATACCTGGGAAGCATCATCGATGAACAAGGAGGATCCGATGCAGATGTAAGGGCAAGAATCGGCAAAGCAAGGGAAGCATTCCTACAGTTGAAAAATATATGGGACTCCAAACAACTGTCTACCAACCTCAAAGTTAGACTCTTCAAATCGAACGTCAAGTCAGTTCTTCTGTATGGAGCTAAAACGTGGAGAACTAGTGCAAATATCATCAGGAGAGTACAGGTATTTATAAACAACTCTGTACGCAGAATATTGAATGTCTGTTGACCGGAAACCATCAGCAACAACCTACTTTGGAAGAGAACAAACCAACTTCCAACCGAAGAGGAAATCAGGAAACGACGTTTGAAATGGATAGGACATGCACTGCGGAAATCATCAGACTGTATCACGAGACAAGCACTAACTTGGAATCCTGTTGGAAAACGGAAAGGAGGAAGGCCAAAGAACACACTGCGTCGAGAACTGGAAGCAGACATAAAAAAGATGAACAGTAACTGGAGACAGCTGGAAAGGATTGTTGAGGACAGAGTTGAATGGAGAATACTGGTGAGCGGTCTATGCTCCTTCGAGAGGGGTAACAGGCGTAAGTAAGTAAGTAAGTAATATCTGTAAGAGTTAGCATTTTCCTGTTGTCTTTGTTGCTATTAAAGACAGTATTTGATTAGCCTCTGTAGTTAAGTATACCATCTGATTGGATTGTCTTTGTTATAACTCATGTTTGATAGCTTGACTAACCGTGGACAACTGCAGGACACGAAAGCTTTGAACCTACCTAGTCACAAATTCAGAAGACAGAAGACAAGTAGGCAGGATTCTTTATTACAGTGAGAGGAAGTTATGTTAAGAAAATATTAGTATATTAATGGTTTTGTGAAACAATATTATAATCCATTCAATCAGGACTAAGACATTTAAGTCATCATCCAATCGGAACTGATCACGTAGAAATCCTAGAAAGTTCTGTCCATCAGTGATTGGATGGTATGTTTCCAACTGTTTCAAGGGTTCTAGTGGCTTCGTTAACGTTTTCGGGAGCCATCCTAACAGTTTTGATAGTGCATTGTCATTGACAGTAAAATCCAGGATGCTAATTTCATTCTTTTTAAAACTTGTCAGTTAGGTGCAACTACATCCCCATATGGTTGTCCTGTTTGAAACTGAACTCATCACCTCTAGATTTAAATACCAAATTATAACCGAGGTCATCATTGAGGATACACCTATAACAATAACAACAACAAGGAGATTTAATCCCTCAAATATATGATTTCATTTGATTTTAAATAAGTTAATGACAATCTGGACTTTATAGATCAGTAGATAAGGAACTGTCATTTGAGATAGTAGGTACTTAGCTGGAGTCCTCACAAGAAATCCTCTTGATAAATACTACTACAGAGTAATATATAGAGAATGTTGAATATATTACAGCTTAACTCTTGGAAACGAAATATCTACACAGTTAAGTTGATCTTAAGAGTACTTACCATACTTAAGTGATCCTTTTCTCAATTATACTTTCTCCACAAATGGCAATAAGTTATGTAGGATTTATTTACTGGTTGACTTTGAATACAAACATTCTTTGATTTGTTAACTTATTGTCACGAATTGGTCTGAATTAGATAACTACTGATCACCAGAAAGCACTAGGCATCTGTTTCGTCCCATTATGAGACTCTGTAGCAATGTGCATCCACCTACTCCATCAAGGATTGAACTCAGGACCCTCTGGTATCTCGGTAAAGGCATTACCATTAGGCCACTGAGCCAGTCAGCTCTCAACACTTGACATTTCTAATTCAATCACTGACTAAATAAGTCGTGGATGCACGCTGCTGAAGAGTTTCATACTGAAACGAAACAACTGTTTAGTGATACCTGGTGATCAGTAGTTGTCTGATTCAGACCAATTCGTGACATTAAATTAACATTCAACAAACTTCCCAATGCATGATTACATTATACGACTTGTTTTATTCTTGGACGAAGCTACAATTCAGACATGTAAGTCATACTGGCTTCTTGATTATATGCTATTTAGCTTTTATAATCATAATTTTGTATTCTACTATACAGAGTATGTGTCCGACTTCTACTAGTGTACTAAGATTTAGTCAGTAATCTTTATGTATTTAGGATAAACTACAATTAGGAATCTATTCAGTGTTAATTAGTTCTCCTTATTTTTGTTAAGTGAATCTATCTTAGACTATTAAACTAAATACACACTAGAACAAAACAGTTATCCATCGCTCCCTGGGTTTCGACTGGTACTCTGCCAACATCACTTTGTGACGAATTCAATCAACTAAGCTAAGTACATCTAGCTAAGACAAAACTCTTTCCGGAAATATAAATAGAATGTATTCCTATCTAATTCGTCACATATAACTTTTTAATTTATGTGATCATATGTTTCTTAAGTTAAATTGCTATAATGGAGTTATATGGGCATAGGGTATGCAACATTGACAACAACATTGACAATTATCCACGTGTATTTAGTTATTCTAGTCACTCAACCTACATTGATACTCTAAGTTTTCATTTACGCACATGCGTAGAATAAAAAACACCTCTAACAAACATCAGTAACATTTCCTAATGCAATTCTGATTATTACAAATTCTACCAGAAACCTGTCAGGATAGTTTAAATTAGATAGCAGACATCCTTTAGCTATAGGACTCCCCAACAGTATACACCTTCAATTTCAATATGAAACTCAACTGAGGACTTTAAGGTCTTATGTAGGACACTTAACCATCTACAGCAATCAGTAAACAGGTGTCGATTGGTAGGATCCCAACTTCTGTGAATGTGTTATATACCATAACGATCATCTAATATCATTGATAATGATTGTCTTACTCCGGACATCTTGATGTTAGTCAACAGTGAGTTGATCATTCTAGTTGAATTGAGAAAGGGAATTTTTCGGAGATAAATATCAAGCTTAGTTGATTTTATTTGTAACAAGAATTTTCAGTGATACCCAACCGACATGAATCTGTGAAGAATACAATCAATTTTTGTGTACATTAGTTATTAGATATTTATGAATATTACTACTTAAATTTATTATAGTAATATATTTTGTTAGGTAACATCGATTTATCTATGATATTCAGAAATTATGACAATATAATTTTGTTGATTGGTTTCGTCACAGACTAATGTTGGTAAGTTACCATTTAAAAGTAAGCATGCATTGGACAACCATTTCGTCCTAGTATAGGACTCCTCAGGAGTGCACACTCATACTTCAACTATCATCTGATTTAGTATAATTCTTCATTAAATAACGAAAAAATTCTCGTTATTGATTAATCTGTTTTCTTATTACATCAATTAGTAGGCAACAATGAACTTTGAATGCTTTACTAATCATAGTTAAAGTAGCTATAAAGAAGGTAATACTCTTTGGGTTTGATCACTTCCATGTATGTTTATCAATTCATTTGCTTACTTACAGAGTTCGGTATTTAGATTGTTCAATGAATACTCTTTTCAAGAGAATTCTGTTATATCTGACGTAGGGATGGTCGATATTATTGATACTGATTATCTGCAACGCTACAGTCTAACGCCTATCACTCATCGTTGCCTTAATCTATTATTGAGGCCTAATGACCAAGACGCCTGATTAATCACTCACACACATGTGTTGTTACAATAATATAAACTAATAGTGTACAGGATATATACATAATATCTCATATGTCGGTCACACGATACTGATTAATCACATGTCTCTTTTGAGACATGTCAAATTCATAGAGATATTACTCAGCATGATTGAGAAATGTGGCAACTGATCCATAAGAAACTGAATTATTAAACATTATGTGAATAGAAACGTTATTACGTAATCGAAACAGTCTATGTTCAAGTTGGATTATGACTGACAAGCGTAATCCGAAACCAGTTTCAATTCATAGCGAATCAACGGGAAAAATACAAATTCATCTCACTTTCAAATACACTCGTCGGACAAGTGTGACTATCCGAACTCAGTACCCTAGTAGCGTAAGCAGTGGCGTTTGGCACGAAGCGGAGTTAAAATTTCAGAGTAAACATCAACACTAGGATACAGGCACATTCAGCTAACGAGTCCCAAATAAGATGATATGATCGTTCTGGATTACACTTGGTAGTCATAATCCAACTTAAACAATTACTTGTGATATATCACTATATGGAGTCAATTAGCTCAGGATACATATATAGCAACAGAGACTGATTAGCTTCACTCCAAAATAAATCAACGGGAGGATACAAAATGATCCTAAAAAATGATTATATGTTTACGGTTATCTATTAGTATAACAGAAATCTATTTGAAAGAGTATGTTATAGTCTCCTTAGTACTGTCGAAATTATTATTATACGTCCTTAAGAGCCAGACTTGCGTTCTAGATACATTTATCTGATATGTTCCTTTGATATCCATTAATCTCTCTCCTTCTCCCTACCGCCAGCCGAATCTTTCTCTATTGATCGTTTCACTAAAAACCGATTCATTTTCATTTTGTTTCTATATCAATCTCTGAATACATATTTATTCCAATTTGAAGATTTTATCTTATTTTAAAAAGACAGAGAAGATTTTCAACTTAAAAGAATGATTTTGATCAGATTACGGTTTATGAACTGAATGATGTTGATTGTAGATCTTCGAGTAGAAGTTTACTTTGATGAAGCAGTTCAGATTGACAATGGAAAGGTAAGCAATTCTATCTTGTCATATTGTACAACTTGCCTTTATTGTTCTTCTGTCTAACTTCTATGTTATTTCAATTAACGCCAAAAAAGCACATATAAACAAAAACGAAAAATAAATTAAAAAGAAAAAAGTCAGAATAGGTTTGTATTGGGATGCAGGTACATCCAGCCGATGAGTCCCAAATAGAAGCGAAACGCGCGTCCTGGATTCCACTTGCCAGCCATAATCCAACTTAAAAAAGAAAAAAATGTTTGTATTATTCTCATGCTTACCCACTAGGGATGATTCAATTGAGTAGCTACATAACTATCATGGAACACCACCAAAGATCTGGAATCAAAACGGAAGTATCAAGACGTAAGTATTAAGAAACTGCCAGATTTATACTAGCTCGTCACAATAATTACTCCATATAATGGACGAAATTTATGTTTTCATATTTGACTTAAAGTGATTTGAGGAGATTGATAATTAATTTCATTATTTATATTCAGTATACAATGATTTTAATTAAGCACAGCTAATAACCAGGTAACGCTGGTGAGGCGTTTTCATCATAGCCTGGGACTCCTTGAGAGTGGACACTTCACCATGGAACTTCATCCAATTATGCTAATAGCTGAGTTTGATTCCATAATGGAATAAAAGGTTTTCCATGATGAAAATCCCCGTACTACAACAAAACGACTATCCAGTGTTCTCTGATTATAACTGGTACACAACAGAAATCATTTTGTGACTGGTGAAAACAATGTATTTTCAATAAAAATGACAGTTCTCCAATTTCTTTCTCACCATTGTTGTTAATCGTGTAGGGATGTAACTTTGACCAATTCGACCTCATACACTTAGTTAATGTGAACTATTTGTGCTGAGTTGTATTTGCGTCTAATCAGTTAATGAATGCCTGTTGCTTTAGGTATAGGCCACACACCACCACTCTCCAACCAAATCTGTTCTGAACTTCCTTTAAACTTATTACCAAGTCCTATTCATTCTTTTCATGTCTTCCTCCAATCACCAACACAATGTGTTCTTTAATCTTCGTCTCTTTCTTTCATCTGGAGCATTTCAAGTTATTTCCTGTCTTCTAATGCAGCCTGATGATTTCGTTAATGCGTGTCCTATCCACCCCTAAAGTCTTTTTCTTATTTTTTTCTCAATTGGAAGTCTGACAGGTATATGAGTTCTAGATGATTTTTGATAGCGGAAATGATGTCGTTGTCATGCTAATCCATGCCTTCACATCTGCATCATATCCTTCTTGTTTATCAAGAACCTTGATCAGGTTTGTAAGTCTTTACATTTTCCAGAGCTTCTCCGTCAGGTCGTTTGTAATTGGGTTCGTGCTTACTGTTTTGTATCTAAGGATCTTGCTTTTTCCTGTCCATGTTGAGGCGTACAGCTATGGAGGCTGATTATATTAGCATCAGATTCCATTAAATATAAACCCCAAGTACATATAATTCAAGCATATAATTTAATTTCACACACACGCTCGATTGTTTGGATGCATTTACATCAGGAAGTTCATGTAATGAATTGGAAAGAAGCATATTTGAAATTAAAGTTTAAGTAGTCCGAAATAAAGTACTTCAACAATAGCTTCAAAAAAGCTATTACAGAAAAATGTAGAATGTAAAATTGGCTATACTCAGGATAGTAAGTAGGGCCACTACAGTATGTGCACACAAATGTTGTTATTAAAAAACAATATTGAATATTTGATTGAATATGTCAAAGATTAATGTTAACCGGATACCATTGAAAACCAGGGAGCACTGAACAACTGTTTTGTTCTAGGGTGGAACTCCTCAGCAGTGCGTACTCCAGGCTCCGACGCAACCTGAAGCCGATGGGACGGAATCTGGAGTGCGCACTGTTGAGGAGTTCCACAATAGAAACGAAACAGTTGTTAAGTGCTCCCAGGTTTTCACTGGTACTTAACTAACATTCATCTATGACGAATGCAATTAACTAAACCTAATACTTATCTCCGCATCTCCACCCCCCTCCATTTAACTATAATAATCAACTCACTGGTGACCGAATTCAGGATGTTCCTGAAGTTAGTCATTAATGTAAAGTCGGAATTAATGGAGTTCAAATTTGTCGGGAGTAAGACAATTATTACGAATGACATTATATGATCATTGTGCTATATCACAAATTGATGGGAGTAGAAATTCTGTCATTGAACGCCTGTTAACCTTATGGTGTAGAAGGTCAAGTATTCTCCGTGAGATCTGAAGATTCTGAGTTGGATTCCCTATCGGAATCGAAGGAGTGTACTGTTAAGCAGCATTATACCACGACGAACCAGGTGTTCAGTGACCCCTCTAGGATTCTGGTAGTGCACAACCAGTATCAATCTATTACGATTTCAAATAACTTAAGTTAATACCAGTTTCCACAAAACCACTTCAATTAAATAGTCTAACTACATAATTCGCCGGGTGAAATATAATGTGACTAATTAGTTTTGATTGATTGGTCGGTTGTTCAATAAATATGAATTGTGTTACTTAGACATATTGCACAAGAGTCTACTTGCTCCATACTTCTGAGCTTATGGATTAGTATCGGTTGTAATTATTTGATAAACATTTCTATTGTTATTTGTTCTGACTTTTGTTATCCACTGTATGTTGATTATATAATACTGATATGCTAGTTAGTAGATTTAATCAACTTCATGATGGGAATTATATAATTCAAAAAAGCTACATCAATCATAAACACAAGCTACTAAACAGTGTTTAACTAATGTATTCACAGTTGTCTAGTGTAGTGTGATATTGTATGTGAAGTGCACTCGGTATATGACCAAGTCACGTTTGTCATATAACCTGAGCAACTTTCAACGACTGATCACACTCGTACAAATGAAAAGAAATCAGAAGGCAATGAAGGATGGAGAAGAAGTCATATCCAATCGTGAATTGAGCGTCAATCGGATAGCAACGTCTCAGCTGACAACCTAGAGAGAGAGAGATGCTTCCCATATTGTGTCGTATCGTGATCTGATGGTGATGCGCGACCGAGTGCCTTTAACTAGTCATGTTCACTAAAACAAACATGGTCAGCATCAATTTTGATAGCCTATGCAACTATTTATTTTGGGGATTATTTACCGCTACTGCTCACTCCCCCCCCTCTCTAATGGGTTCGTGAGGTAGGTGCTATTTAGAGCTCTAATGTACAGCATTCAATCAATAAAAGAATAAAATATAAAACACAAGAAAATGTTGAATACAGTGGCTTCAATAAACAATCAAGATGTTGTGGATAGCCAAAACTTTACAGAATAGTGTTTGCATGATTTGAAGTTTTATCTTTTAGATATGTTGTTAAGTAACCCAAACATATTTAGGATTAACTTGAACTAAACTTTAGTTACCATAGACCTACGAAATGTTTACAGCTCATCAATTTACTGGATCTAATAACAAAAATACCCTGAATAGAATTGTTTTTAAGTGTTCTGTATGTAAAAAAACACTCCAAATAACACATTCCTATTGTAATTTATTGTTTTACCTTTAAAAGTGAGTTTATTATTCTTCATCTGTTCATTGGTACATTCTGATGATCGTTTAACTCTAAGTGACTTTAGTTACTATCTATTACCAGTATAATATTTTTATTGATTTTTCTTATGTGTTTCTACTGAATTTCTATGATTCTAATGAGCTGCATCTACTTTGTTTTACTTAACACTTTGTGTAATCGACGACTGCTGCTTTTTGCTTCGTTGATTGTGTATTGAACACACTTCTAGAACTTGAAACACTGGATTGTAACAAGTAACTTTTGATACTTTCCTGATATCACGAATTGTTCTGATATCAGGATAGACAACTAACAATCTCCACAACCACCGCACCCCACCCCCCAAAAATTTTGATACTTTGTTATTGATATTTCTATAAACTTACTTCGGGGTAGATCAACAGTGTTTCTAATAGGACTGCAAGATTTACACTGTAACCAAAATAAGGCTTATTTTCATCCCTGTGGGAATTATGAATAACTGCAAAATTAAAATGTATGTATGTATGCCACCGCATCGTCAAGATGAAAAACGAAAAAGATTTCACGAAGATTCTAAAGGAATTCGACAAAGTGTTTAGAAAAGGTTTAGGATGCTGTACCACAATGAAAGTCTTTCTTCGCTTGACACTGACTGCTTCCTCAGTGTTCCGTCCCAAAAGACCAGTTCTATATGCCTCACTACCAGGAGTCGACGCGGAACTTCAACGCTTAGAGTAGCAAGGTGTTCTTATACCAGTATCATTCTTGGCCTAGGCAGCTCCAAAAGTCGTTGTAAAGAAACCTAACGGTACACTATGCATCTGCGCCGATTTTTCGACCGGTTGAGGTCGAACCAGCGTGCCGTGAATTACTCATAATAAATACGCTTTGGGGACTTTTTCAGTACACAAGACTACCGTTTGGAGTTAAAACTGCACAAGTGATTTTCCAACAATTAATGGATACGATTTTAACTGGCTTCACTGGAGTGGTCGTGTATTTAAACGACATTCTTGTTGTCGCAGAATCTTCCTAAAGCTGCGCTCGTGTCTTTTTGATTTTGGCTTGTGGTGAGTAATCAGTTGTTGAATTGTTGGTCACGGTTGCGATTATCAGTTGGCGTAGACAAATTTTACAGATTACAGTTGCAGTTAGTTCGCGTATAACAGTAGGCATTTTATCCCGATATAACAATAGGACTAAGCAGAATTTTATTTTTTCTACTGTAACCACGTACGTTATTACATTTGTCATTAAGCTTTAAGTACCTTTCTGCTTATTTTAAACAAGGACAACAGCATTTATTATTTTTTTAGAAGCTTCACATTGTTTAAATGTTTTTTAAGACCAGTTTCTATGGAAAGAAACCTTAAAAGAATATAAAAAATAACTAGACAGAGCATTTATATTTGTTGTTAAAAGCAAAGGAAAGGAAAGCTTTCATGTCCAGGTGAAATCCCATTGAGGTAAATACCGAGGATAATGATTTCGTTTCCAGTTAATTTCATGCACCTTTACCAGTTTCTATGTCCATGTAATGCAAATTATTTCAGCGATGTAAAGTGTTCACTTTTTAAACAGCTATCTGAAAAATACTATTTATGTCAATTTAGAAAATGTTGTAAGTCAGTCAATAGCTTAGTTCTTGAATGCATAACCAATTCGCGTTATGCATCAACAAGAGAATCGGATTACCACTTTATCTTTAAGATTAGGAAAGATGGATTAAAGAATGTTCAGGATATGCACATTAAATTATTTAGCAGTTCAGCTTTATTTTTACATTTAAGGAAGCATGTTTGTTCCCAGACGTCATCATACCTTTAATATCCTTTTCATTCATATATCTTTTCTAAAAGTTTTTGTCAAAGTAATGAAACAAACAGCCTGCTAACTTACTGTGATATTGAATTTCTATATTTATAATGGTATGATTGTGATGGATAATTGCTTTCATTTTTTAATAATATTGTAATCCAGTTAGTAAGGAATGCTCCAGTGGATTTGCTCAGATAAACAGATACAATCAAACACACAGTAGTGGGCAGAGACCACAATATCTTAACACGCTTATCTGATATTTCGATTCTTAGGTGAATGGTAAATGTCACTACGAAGCCCTATCTGAGATTGGTGTCATGTTAGTTGGAGTTCAACACCAAAGAATTACTACAAACCTCTGATAACTGGTGCTCCATGGGTGTAAGCCGACGCCAATCGGTTTATTTAGCATTAAGCATTTACAGCGGACAGGCTACTGAGTGGTATTCACTATTATTTTCGGCTAATTGTGTCTAGTCTTGTAAGAATCAAGAATGTAGATACTAATATGAGTAACTTTGCGTTGCACGAAATGTGCTTCGATTTTATATTGGCTCATCCAGTTGGCATTAAACCGTACTTGGTTTAGGTTTCCCTGTAAATCAATAATACATGTTTTAGTCCTGTTGCAGATCAAATAGCTCGGTGGTCACAGCAACAACCTGTAAAGCCAGGTGATGAGAGAGTCGACTCATCCCCAGGATTCCGGTGACATCTTGAGGAGGAATGTCAACGAACAAGAAACCTAGTCATCTACTACCTAACCATTATGTGTGTGGTGTCGCACTGCTTATAGTAAAAGCCATATTGTAAGTCTCACAAATACAAGATTCATTTAGGTAAGAATGATAGTGATCCCCACTCAATGAACAGTTAATTTTATTCATTACTATTGATTACTAGTTGAAACCATAACTAAATAATCAACAACCAACAGGTAAAACAAACTATTTCCTGAACAATATGCTTGATTGTCTCGAATAAGTTACGGATTGAAACGTGCACATATAAAACATAGAGCAGAAACACCCTATACTCTGTAGATGCATGTTATGAAGGTCTTGTGTCATTCAGCATTTCCCATTTGTCAATGACATTTATTTCTGACAAATAAGCAGATCTTAGAGATTATTTAATTCACTTTGCGGCAATGACTTTTGCTAAAATAGTCATTTAATCTTTTAGTTTGGTATCCCTTCATAAACTTTCAATTGTTTCTGTATAAACAGAGCCGTGGCATTACAACATTTTAATCTTCTAACTTGTTGATCATTTAGTTGAGCATTAACGACTCGTCGCAAAATTTACTGGTAAGGAATAATATGTACTGAAATTCAATTTCAGGCTAAATTTGCTCAGTGAAAAATCTGTAATATATTTACAAGTTCATATTTAATGCGCCTTCAGTTTTAATTTGTGCTAATAAGAGAAGAAACTAGTTATTTTTCATGTGATTTTGCTATTTTTTATTTAATTGTAAAGTGAGCGGGAACCGGTACTGCTTTTCATTTCCTCCGCTGGACCTTGGTAACTGTGATTGGTTGTAATGTCATTTTAGTATGCTAATTACTCTGTTTTTCCCAAGGTCGTTCTTGTAACTATATATACAGACTTGAATTATAATAGAACCGAATCTTCCTGGTGCTTCTTTGGTGTTCTTGATTTTGTTTTGGGGTGAGTAATCAGTATCGAGTCGTTGGTCACGGTTGCTAGTATCAGTTGGCGCAGATAAGTTTCCGGTTAGAGTTGCGGTTAGTTCCTGCATAGCAGTAGGCGTTATTATTTATTATAATATTCCGACATATCAATTGGCGACGGGTGATGGTGACTGTGGATCCTACTAAGATGGATTCGTTGTTGGATGAACAACTCAAACTAATGAAGCTTTTCACAAGCCTGAATTCTAAGCTTGAATCATCCTCGAATGTTCCTGTCCCCAACTCTGCACTTTCAATTGATGGAATTATTAATAGTATTGCTGAATTTAATTATGATCCAGAAGCTAATGTTACTTTTGATACCTGGTTCCGGAGATATGAAGATTTGTTTACGTATGATTTAGCTTCACAGGACGATGCATGGAAAGTTCGCCTACTTCTCAGAAAGCTTGGTGCAGCAGAACTTGACAAATACTGCAACCTAATTTTACCTCAAAATCCTCGAGATAGAACATTCTCTGAAACCTGCTCAACTCTCAGTCAACACTTTGGTGACAATTCTTCTCTATTCAATATTAGATATCGTTGTCTATAGTTAAAAATGAATGGATCAGATGATTTCTTAACTCATGTTGGAGTTGTAAACAGAGAATGTGAACGGTTTAAATTAAAAGACCTATCGGAGAACCAATTTAAATCGTTAATACTCATCTGCAGCCTACAGTCAGAAAAATTCGCTGATATTCGAACGCGATTGCTACACCGTCTTGACCAAGAACCGACATTGTCTCTAAATGACATTGCCGCAGAATATCAACGACTGACCAACTTAAAGCATGATACTGCACTTTTCCAGTCTGGTGGTAATGGTGACACTGAAGTTCATGCTGTTCGTCGAAAACCTATTTCTCATCAAGTCACTCCAGCAATCACCTCAACTTATTGTGATAAACCAGCCGAAAAGAAGAATATTACTCCCCCATCCAGATGCTGGAACTGTGGTGGATGGCATTTCGCCAAGTTTTGTCCATTTAAGAACTATCGTTGCAGAAAGTGTAACAGACTGGGACACAAAGAAACTTTGTGCAGGCAGAAAGACATACACACTCGATCACGTTCCAAAAGAAGATTCCATTCACCGAATAAGCCGGCTGAGTCACTTTCAGTATCCACCCTGAATCACGCTCATCAGAGACCAGCCAGAAAGTACGTTTCTGTTCGGATAAATGGTCATACGGTAAGCCTCCAACTTGATACAGCATCTGATATTACTATTATTTCTAGAAAAACATGGAATAAAATTGGGAAACCTGTACTACACCCTACAGAACAACTCGCCATAAGTGCATCAGGCGATCGTTTGGTGATCATTGGCGAAATTGTGTGCTCAGTGTCATTCAACGAAATAACCACGGATGGAGTATGTTATGTGGTTAACAACAATCTTAACTTGTTGGGGTTAGATTGGATTACTGACCTGAAACTAGATGCTGTTCCACTAAGCACCTATCCTACGAAGAGTGAGGAGTCGGTGATTGCCACCATCGATACGAGAGATTACGCTAAGGAAAGTTTCATGCATGCTGTGAGAGCACTTCCTGTTACCACACAGCAAGTTGCTGAATTCCCAAGAAGAGACAAAACGATTCAACGAGCATCGAAAAACCCACCGAAGGTGGAACCAGTAAGCTGGCCAGTCCCTGCGAGTCCATGGAGCAGAGTACATTTAGATTTTGCCGGGCCCATGTCAGGAGTCTACTACTTGGTGTTAGTAGACGCATATTCGAAATGGCCAGAGATCCATCCTGTAGTTCCTCCGACCACGCAGAAAATCCTGGAAACATTGAGGAAGATATTCGCGTGTCATGGGTTTCCAGAGACACTAGTCACTGATAACGGGTCCCAGTTTACGTCACAGATTTTCAGTGAATTCTGTCGAGAAAACGCTGTCACACATATTCTGTCCCCACCGTACCATCCACAATCAAATGGACAAGCGGAGAGGTTTGTGGATACCTTCAAAAGAGCTGTACTTAAGGCAAAGGGGGAAGGAAGCCTAGCAGAAATTATTCAGCGTTTTCTACATGTATATAGAAGTACCCCAAACAACAGTGCTTCGGAACAGAAATCACCAGCAGAAGCACTAATGGGACGGAAACTCAGAACGATGAATGAGGTAATGAGGCCGGCAAAAGTAAAAAGCAACGATGATGATATCTATAGAAACGGCACGCAGGTGTACGTAAGGAACTACAGACCAGGAAGCGAGAAATGGAAAAAACGGAGTAATTAAAGGTAAAAGAGGAAAAGTGATGTATGAAGTAGCAGTGGGAGGACAAATATGGATCCGACATCGCAACCAGCTGCCAAGAAGGTTCGGTGAACGAAAAGCAGATGAACCGAACCTAGCGCTTGAACTTCTTCTTGACACTTTCAAGCTCCCCACGGAGAAACCAACATTAATTGCAGCAAACAACAAGAAAGGAGCATCCGAAGAACAACAGCCAATAAGACGGAGTGAAAGAAAACGAAGAGCCACAGTGAGGTTCCAAGAAAGCGAAATTTTCTCAAAAAGGGGAGGTGCTAAGAAGAGAAGAAACTAGTTATTTTTCATGTGATTTTGCTATTTTTTATTTAATTGTAAAGTGAGCGGGAACCGGTACTGCTTTTCATTTCCTCCGCTGGACCTTGGTAACTGTGATTGGTTGTAATGTCATTTTAGTATGCTAATTACTCTGTTTTTCCCAAGGTCGTTCTTGTAACTATATATACAGACTTGAATTATAATAGAACCGAATCTTCCTGGTGCTTCTTTGGTGTTCTTGATTTTGTTTTGGGGTGAGTAATCAGTATCGAGTCGTTGGTCACGGTTGCTAGTATCAGTTGGCGCAGATAAGTTTCCGGTTAGAGTTGCGGTTAGTTCCTGCATAGCAGTAGGCGTTATTATTTATTATAATATTCCGACATATCAATTGGCGACGGGTGATGGTGACTGTGGATCCTACTAAGATGGATTCGTTGTTGGATGAACAACTCAAACTAATGAAGCTTTTCACAAGCCTGAATTCTAAGCTTGAATCATCCTCGAATGTTCCTGTCCCCAACTCTGCACTTTCAATTGATGGAATTATTAATAGTATTGCTGAATTTAATTATGATCCAGAAGCTAATGTTACTTTTGATACCTGGTTCCGGAGATATGAAGATTTGTTTACGTATGATTTAGCTTCACAGGACGATGCATGGAAAGTTCGCCTACTTCTCAGAAAGCTTGGTGCAGCAGAACTTGACAAATACTGCAACCTAATTTTACCTCAAAATCCTCGAGATAGAACATTCTCTGAAACCTGCTCAACTCTCAGTCAACACTTTGGTGACAATTCTTCTCTATTCAATATTAGATATCGTTGTCTATAGTTAAAAATGAATGGATCAGATGATTTCTTAACTCATGTTGGAGTTGTAAACAGAGAATGTGAACGGTTTAAATTAAAAGACCTATCGGAGAACCAATTTAAATCGTTAATACTCATCTGCAGCCTACAGTCAGAAAAATTCGCTGATATTCGAACGCGATTGCTACACCGTCTTGACCAAGAACCGACATTGTCTCTAAATGACATTGCCGCAGAATATCAACGACTGACCAACTTAAAGCATGATACTGCACTTTTCCAGTCTGGTGGTAATGGTGACACTGAAGTTCATGCTGTTCGTCGAAAACCTATTTCTCATCAAGTCACTCCAGCAATCACCTCAACTTATTGTGATAAACCAGCCGAAAAGAAGAATATTACTCCCCCATCCAGATGCTGGAACTGTGGTGGATGGCATTTCGCCAAGTTTTGTCCATTTAAGAACTATCGTTGCAGAAAGTGTAACAGACTGGGACACAAAGAAACTTTGTGCAGGCAGAAAGACATACACACTCGATCACGTTCCAAAAGAAGATTCCATTCACCGAATAAGCCGGCTGAGTCACTTTCAGTATCCACCCTGAATCACGCTCATCAGAGACCAGCCAGAAAGTACGTTTCTGTTCGGATAAATGGTCATACGGTAAGCCTCCAACTTGATACAGCATCTGATATTACTATTATTTCTAGAAAAACATGGAATAAAATTGGGAAACCTGTACTACACCCTACAGAACAACTCGCCATAAGTGCATCAGGCGATCGTTTGGTGATCATTGGCGAAATTGTGTGCTCAGTGTCATTCAACGAAATAACCACGGATGGAGTATGTTATGTGGTTAACAACAATCTTAACTTGTTGGGGTTAGATTGGATTACTGACCTGAAACTAGATGCTGTTCCACTAAGCACCTATCCTACGAAGAGTGAGGAGTCGGTGATTGCCACCATCGATACGAGAGATTACGCTAAGGAAAGTTTCATGCATGCTGTGAGAGCACTTCCTGTTACCACACAGCAAGTTGCTGAATTCCCAAGAAGAGACAAAACGATTCAACGAGCATCGAAAAACCCACCGAAGGTGGAACCAGTAAGCTGGCCAGTCCCTGCGAGTCCATGGAGCAGAGTACATTTAGATTTTGCCGGGCCCATGTCAGGAGTCTACTACTTGGTGTTAGTAGACGCATATTCGAAATGGCCAGAGATCCATCCTGTAGTTCCTCCGACCACGCAGAAAATCCTGGAAACATTGAGGAAGATATTCGCGTGTCATGGGTTTCCAGAGACACTAGTCACTGATAACGGGTCCCAGTTTACGTCACAGATTTTCAGTGAATTCTGTCGAGAAAACGCTGTCACACATATTCTGTCCCCACCGTACCATCCACAATCAAATGGACAAGCGGAGAGGTTTGTGGATACCTTCAAAAGAGCTGTACTTAAGGCAAAGGGGGAAGGAAGCCTAGCAGAAATTATTCAGCGTTTTCTACATGTATATAGAAGTACCCCAAACAACAGTGCTTCGGAACAGAAATCACCAGCAGAAGCACTAATGGGACGGAAACTCAGAACGATGAATGAGGTAATGAGGCCGGCAAAAGTAAAAAGCAACGATGATGATATCTATAGAAACGGCACGCAGGTGTACGTAAGGAACTACAGACCAGGAAGCGAGAAATGGAAAAAACGGAGTAATTAAAGGTAAAAGAGGAAAAGTGATGTATGAAGTAGCAGTGGGAGGACAAATATGGATCCGACATCGCAACCAGCTGCCAAGAAGGTTCGGTGAACGAAAAGCAGATGAACCGAACCTAGCGCTTGAACTTCTTCTTGACACTTTCAAGCTCCCCACGGAGAAACCAACATTAATTGCAGCAAACAACAAGAAAGGAGCATCCGAAGAACAACAGCCAATAAGACGGAGTGAAAGAAAACGAAGAGCCACAGTGAGGTTCCAAGAAAGCGAAATTTTCTCAAAAAGGGGAGGTGCTAAGAAGAGAAGAAACTAGTTATTTTTCATGTGATTTTGCTATTTTTTATTTAATTGTAAAGTGAGCGGGAACCGGTACTGCTTTTCATTTCCTCCGCTGGACCTTGGTAACTGTGATTGGTTGTAATGTCATTTTAGTATGCTAATTACTCTGTTTTTCCCAAGGTCGTTCTTGTAACTATATATACAGACTTGAATTATAATAGAACCGAATCTTCCTGGTGCTTCTTTGGTGTTCTTGATTTTGTTTTGGGGTGAGTAATCAGTATCGAGTCGTTGGTCACGGTTGCTAGTATCAGTTGGCGCAGATAAGTTTCCGGTTAGAGTTGCGGTTAGTTCCTGCATAGCAGTAGGCGTTATTATTTATTATAATATTCCGACATATCAATTTGTAGGGTATATTTGTATATCATCCAAGTTTATAAATTTACAACTTATATTCCGTTAAATCAGATATGTGACATCAAAAACACATAACGCAGTTTCTGCGATAGTCACTATCAAATGCTCATCAATGATTAGCTATGATAAAAGTCTCTGAAGATACAGCGAGTACTTGCGGCCAATCAGTTTTTAAGTAAAATTTGTGGTAACTGATAATATTTTAAAGCATACCAGAATGCACCCAGTCTTTGACCAAATCATGCTTGTCATCTAACCAGAATAGCTAATGACGATTTAACCAACACATACTAATAAGATCAAATTAGAAAACAGTAATGGATGGTAAAGATATATTACATCGTAAGTAGAGCTGTAGCAGTAAATAATCCCCAAAATAAATAGTTGCATAGGCTCTCGACATTGACACTGACCATGTTTGTTTTAGCGGACACTACTAGTTGAAGGCGCACGGTCACGCATCACTAACAGATCACGACTCGAACCACCATGGGTAGCATCTCTCTCTAGTTTGCCAGCCAAGACGTTGATATCCCATTGAAGCTCCGTTTGCGATCAAATATAGTTTCTCTTTCATCCTTCAGTGCCTTCTGATTTCATCTCATTCGTAAGAGTGGGTCCAATCGATAGAAGTGGCTCTGGTAGTACGACAAGCGTAACTTGGTCATATACCAGGGCACACTTCAGAGTGAATGGAACTCCGCCTGGAGCTCCTCTAAGGCTGCTGCTGGTCCCAAGCCCGGATAAAGGAGGAGGGTTTAGAATGAGGTTAGCAACCCCATCCTGTAAAAAAAACAATCTTGCTAAAAACGCTAACCAGTAAAAACCTTTATGATCACTTTAACTCTGCCCTGGGAGTTGGAAGATCTGTTATGACGCCTCACGGTGAAAGCTGAGTTTCTTCGAAAGTCACAAGGCCAATTCGCTTCTGATAACCAGAACAACCAATAATAAAGGTACATGGAGTGTCCGCATGATGTGAGAGACAGAGAGAAGAATGCAAATGGCCAAATAAATGCAAGATACAACCTGAAGATACTCTAAATAAATAAAACCCATTAGTTAAGACCTGAACAGCAAAGATTTTCGTCAGGAGAAGTGCTTCTATTCCCCGGTTACGAAGAATAAAACGCCGCACACACAAGGAGTGGTACTGATGTTGTCCCAGGAAGCATGGAAAGCTCTTACAGAATGAAAACCTCATGGACATACGATCAATAAAACATCATTCAAAACAAAGAAGGAGCGGATTACAATGAATGTCATCCAATTCTATGCATCAACCAACGACAGCCACGAAGACAATAAAGATCAGTTCTATGCAAGGCTGCAGTCAGTCATCGATAAGTGCTCAGCCAAGGACCTGACGATTCTAATGGGACAACCTCGATGCAACTAAATGACTAAGACTTTGCAGATGACTTAGCTCTCCTATCCCACACACAGCAACAAATGCAGATGAAGACATACAAGGCAGCAGAAGCCTCTTCAGCAGTATGCCTCAACATACACGAAGTGAAAAGCAAGATCCTTCGATATAAAACAATAAACACTAACCCAATTTCACTACACGGAGAAATTCTACATGATGTAGAATCCTTTACATACTTGGACAGCATCATCGATAAGCAAGGAGGGTCTGATGCAGATGTGAAGACGCGAATTGGAAAGACGAATGCAGCATTTTTACAACTGAAAATGATTTGGAACTCAAACCAACTGTCAGCCAACATTAATGTCAGCATCTTCAATACAAATGTGAAGACAGTCAGTCCTGTTGTATGGAGCTGAAACTTGGAGAACTACGAAAAGCATTCTTCAGAAGATACAAGTATTTATAAACAACTGTCTGAGTAAAATACTTTGAATCCGTTGACCAGATACCAACAATAACAAACTTTTGTGGCAGAGAACAAGTCAATTTTCAGCCGAGGAAGAAATTAGGAAACGACGCTGGAGGTGAATATGACACACATTGAGGAAATCACTAAACTGATTTACAAGACAAGCATTAACATGGAATCCTGAAATCGAAGGAAAAAGAGAAAGACCTAAGAATACACTGCGTCAGGAATCGGAGTCAGACATGAAGTGACTGAAGAGTTCTTGGGAAGGGCTGGAAAGAAAGCTGAGGACAGAGTATGTTGGAGAACACTGATCGGCTGCCTATGCTACACATGGGGTAACAGGCATTGATTGATTGATTGAGAGCATAAACTGAATAACAGGGTCTTTCCCAGTTGACTAGAAAGGGATTTGTTTTGCTTGTGGCGACGTGTCGTGATTTGGTGGTGATGTTTGACAGGGCGCTTTCAGCTATTTATGATCACTTGTAGAACAACACGATATTGAATTAATGAGACTTCTAGTTATGGTACATAACGAGCGGATTCTTCGGTAATGCCTAGTAGCTATTCGACTCCTTGACTTATACGTATTCGTATAAGCTCAGTAACTATCTCCAATCAGTGCTTAGGTACTCTATGACGTTCCATCCGCTGTATAAAAGTCGAGGGATTAGTTGACACGAGATAATTTATATCAGGGAACTAAAACCGTAGAACGACGTAAAGTTAAGGTCCGCTGTTCAACCTTACTCCAACATTTATACTATGATGAGAATGTGCAATAGTTGAAATATTATATTTAATGCTCATTAATTACTGCTACACACTAAAACAATTATGGTCCGCGTCAATGACGAAAACCTACTTCAACTATCTCTAGGATAATTGTTTCTGAAGAATTTTAAAGCACATGTTCACAAGGCCACATAAATTCACGCTGACCTGCCTAGTCGTCCAGACTTACTGGTCCAACAGATAGTATTAGTTTCGGCTATGAAACTATTTCGCACTGTCATGTAGCAGTAATTGACGAGTTCAGAGCTCTTTAGTAATTACATAAAGCTCTCAACTAAGTTTAAACCAAATAAATTCACATTATGTATAGAATTTGTACGAACGAAGATCAAGTACCCACTTTGTATATGATAAATTGCAATAAGCCATTTGACAGGACTTCAAGGACTGTGTCTAAAATGTTCCTGGAATTGTACAACTCTTATGTTATTGCAGACTTGATAAATTAAGCCCATTCACTTTGCCATACACAAGGAAGTAGGTGATCTAGTTAAAGCCTTCAAATTACCACAGGAATGGGCACGATGGTTAGTGCCAGTGACCTGACAAGATTACTTGCCTTGATCGCTCATTTAACATAATTCCTACTATATGAATAGTGGAGTAACGGTACTGTTTAACTTACGTAATTTTCCTGGTGAGTTGAACCGTCCATAGGCTATAGCCTGTCCCGCATTAACGGAGGCGACTGGGCTCCTTAAATTATACGAAACTAATAATGGTTAGACTTTATTCAAGATAACAGTAATATAGAAACACTTAAGGGCGATAAACCCAAAACTTGTCAATTAACTTACTTGTCATGTTATAAACCACTGGAATTAGCTCAACCTTTCCTCAACCTTGGTTTCCTAATTATATGAACTTTTGCTCCATTAGATCTAAGTTCGGGTGACAGGAGACATCTAGTTTATGGGACTCGTTGTACTTCTCACGATGTATCTCAAAAAAGTAAGAAATTGTTCAGCTAAGAAAAAAAATTAGGAATCGCCATGGAACTGTTCCTACACAGTAACCCCCAGTCGATGCATTGATTAAGTACTTATTAAATGTCCGCTAAAACAAACATGGTCAGCATCAATTTTGAGAGCCTATGCAACTATTTATTTTGGGGATTATTTGCCGCTACAGCTTACTCCACCCCTAATGGGTTTGTGAGGACCCTAAGACGTACCAGCCAAAGGATAAAACCCAATGCATCAGACATTTGTAAACATTTCTTCTGTGGCTTGCAATGTTGTGCAGCTTCTGAACGTCAGTCCCTATGCTATGGTGTCCCTGCATAAAATATTTGTGCATAATAAATTCCTTGTTTCATTCTACGTTCTTCTGTTTGTTTTCAGACGACCTGGAAGGTCGAAAAACAAATAATAAAATTTAAATCTGTGCATTTTGTATCCAAAAATTATAATTGTTCAACTCGATGCGTATATGAAAAAAAAACGTGTTGAACACCGACAACAAATAATCAAACGCTATTTTTAAATACGAATATTTATAAAATGCATACCGTAAATTTCTAAAACAATAATAATGGTTTTATTGACTTTTGCTTATTTCTTTTAAGACTACAGAAAAAAACTCGTTATACGTACGTAGGTAGTGGGAATCGGGAGGAAATTAGTAGACATAGTAATTCGTTTAGATGTTCTGAAAATCGTACATATCTACCAGAACGTGTAGCCCTCGGCGTTTCAGAGCTCTTTGATACTTCTACTTGCGTGTTAGTCATTGCTTGAGGCGTAATGGCTTCGTTCATGTCACGTTTTGCTGGTGTTGTAGCGAATTCGGCACTAAAAGGTGTACCTTCTAGGTAGGCTGCTTTGAGGCGGTTCAATGCTGACGTTATCTTCGTGGCCATTCTTGTCAATCGTATAAGTACTTTGTTTCACGTTTAAGACCCTTGTATGGTCCTTCGTAAGTTGCGTCGGGAGGTCGGCGTACAGCATCACGACGTACGTAAACGTGTGTACTATATTTTAAGGCAGGTTGGATAAAGGTGTCTGTCGACTGTTGTCGAGTTTGAACTGGCTTAATTAAACGCATAGCATTTGTAAGCCGGTTCACGTAAGAATTCATATCCAGGTTTGCCGAAGTGGGATGTGGTTTCTACAAATTCACCTGGTAGTCGAAGAGTCGTTCCGTAGACTAATTCGGCGACAATGAATCCAACATCTTCTTTTACCGTGCTGCGAATCCCTAGTAACACTAGCTGGTAAGGCAGTCGATTCACTGAGGGATGTTTGTAGCTGAAATGTGATGCTGTCAGTTGTCCATGGAATCTTTCTACCAAACCGTTAGTTTGTGGGTAGTAGGCGGTCGTCCTGAAACGCGTAGTTCCAGGAAATTTGATCACATCGTGGAACAATCCAGATTCAAACTGACTGTCTACGGTCTGTTGTTACTATGGATAGGACAACCGAAGTTGGCTACCCATCGTTCGACGAAAGCGTGAGCAATCGTTTCACTGGTGATGTCATTGAGTGGAATTGCATTCTGGCCAGCGTGTGAATCGGTCCACGAATGTCAGAAGATTAGAAAATCCATTTGATTCTGGTAAAGATCCTACCAAATCAAGGTGGACGTGATCGAATCGAGCGTCAGGGGTTGAGGAAGTGCCTAGGGGGCATTTATTATGTTGAATTACTTTGTTCTTCTGGCAGGCTATGCAAGTGCGCACCCATTCTTTAATATCCTTATTGATTTTTGGCCATCAGAATCTCTCATTAATCAGTTAACTTGTAGCACGAATTCCACGATGAGAAAGGTTGTGCAACGTGTCGAAGATGACTCGTCGATAACTCCTGGGGATGACTGGACGGGCTATACCTGTAGAAGAATCACAAACTAAGTGTTCTTACCTTTTCCAATCGTTTTAGTTTAGAGTCGGAGCGTTGTTGCGGCTAACTCGTGATGAAAATCGATGTCTTCACTTTGAGGTCGAGCTAGTTCAACAAGGTCGTTCTCTTGGATACGATTCAAGTAATGTATTCTCGACAAGGCATCGGCAACTACATTGTCAGCTCCCGATATATGTCGTATATCTGTGGAGAATTGATAGATATAGTCTAGATGACGCGACTCTCGTGGAAAGTACTTATCTAAAGATGACTTCATAGAAAACGTCAGTGGTGTATGGTCGGTGAATATTGTAAATTCCCGGCCTTCGATGGAATGTTGAAAATGTCGTACAGCACAGTACATGGGTAGTAGTTCACGTCCAAAAGTGCTGTATCCTCGATTCAGTGTCGTTTAATCGTCTTCAGAAGAATGCTAAAGGCTGCCAAGCTTGGCCAGTCCATTGTTGCAGAACTGCGCCAATGGCTGAGTTAGAAGCGTCGATCAGCAATGCTGACGGGCAGCTTCAGTATTGTAGTGTGCCAGCATAGTTACATTCGCTATCGCCTCTTTAGTTGCAACGAAGGCTTTCTTTGATTCTGAATCCATTGTGACCATCTTTTTATTCCCACGAAGCTGATCCGTCGGTGATTTCACAATAGATACACAGTTGGGGATAAATCGTCTGTAGGAGACTTACCAACCCGTTGTAAGCGCGTAATTGCTTAATAGTGATTGGTTTCGGATACTCCAGAATAGCCGCCACCTTGTGTTTTTGAGGCTGTATACCATTAGCATTAATAGTAAGCCCCAGGAAGTCTAAGGAGGTTGTTCCGATTTGGCATTTCTGTATATTAATGGTAACTGCGTATTGCTGTAGTCTTCTAAAAGCTGTGTCTAGATGTTTCATATGTGCTTCCTTCGTCTGGGCTTGCTGTCCAGCAGTCGTTGACAAATGCATGGACATAGTCAAGCCCGCGGAACACGTCGTCGATGAAACGCTGAAATGTTTGTGCTGCATTCCTCAAGCCGAAAGGCATTCGCAGGAATTCGTAAACACCGAATGGGGTTACAATAGCTGTTTTGGGTATGTCATTTTCGGTCATCGGTATTTTATTGTACGCCTTTACTAGGTCAATTTTTGAAAATACTGTCATTTCCTTCAACGTGGCCGTTAGGTCGTGGATGTGTGGTAAAGGGTAACGATCAGGCGTAGTTTGTGCGTTAAGATGTCGATAATCACCAGTGGGACGCCAATCACTGCTATCTTTCTTCGGGATCATATGTAATGGAGACGATCATGGGCTGCTGGATGGGCGGATTATTCCCAGGTCAATCATATGGTCGAATTCGTTCTTAGCAATCCTTAATTTTTCGGGTGCTAATCGGCGTGCTTTGGAGAATACAGGTTGACCTGAAGTCGTTATGTAATGTGTAACATTGCTGGTTACACATGATAATTCCGACGTCGCCTTATTCAGGTCCGGATACTTGTCATGTATTGGCTGAAAATAAGGGTTAATTAAATGTTTAAAGCGAAGAGGAACAACTTCTACAATCTGTAGCAGTGGTTCAAAGCACTTATAGCCTTGTATTGCCGTCAACTAGCCTCTTTTTGCAAGGGTCCACAAGCAAGTTGTGGTGGCTTAGTAAATCTATGCCTATGATAGGTATTTTAACATCGGCGATAGTGAAAATCCAGTGTATGGGTTTGCTCAAGCCCACGTTCAGGTAGACATATTTTCTTCCATACGTGGCTATTTATTTTCCGTCGGCTGCCTGTAGATCAAATGCAGCTTCATGTTGGCGATCAGATGAAGTTGCAGGAAGGACGCTGACTTCTGCGCTAGTATCGACGAGGTAGCGAACCTTCGTTATCACATCAGAGATGAATATCAGGCGGGCTGTTTCCACCGGCTACGGTTGCCGCTGACGCATCAACAGTGTTTTTCCAGCTAGGGAAAACAACAGGGGTCTCTACACTTCTTTGAGTTCCTTGCTATAAGTGTTGTTGTACCAACACCGATGTAGATTTTCCCTTCGTCGAGGTCAAGATGAGGATTTTTCGGGTGATAAACTTCGTCAGTCAAGGATTGCTTGGTCGGCGATGTTCATGAAGATCTAGGAAACGAGAAAGAGTATTGCACAATTTGGTTATTTCGTTTACGGTTACAAGAGGTTTTTCTGTAACGGAATAAACCTTATTGTGGAGAGTTCTGGTGATCTCCTGAATTCGATCAGCAGATGAAGCTATTTTGCACTTGTTGTGGCAGTTTTGATAGAAAGAGTTGACTTAAGAGACCTTTATCAAAAGTGCGTTGACCAATCACCTTTTTCATACGCGATAACATTTCCGTCGCTGAACCGCTACCAAGCTCAATGGTGTGAAACAACTCGTCAAGACGTTGTCTACCAGACAAGTCTCCACGTTTGAGAATTGATCTTTTGAGCTGTTCGTAAGGTTCTAGACAGTTGGAACTGAAAAAAGAAGGGGTGACGTACCTGTTCAACTCAGGCGGAAGTGACCTAACAACCGCCAGAAATTGAACGCGTGGATCTGTCACACCGTGGTCTCAAAATTCCGCTTCTGCATAGCAGAACCAGGCTTCTAAATTATCTGCCCAAAAAGGAATGAGCTGAACGCTTGGAGGCGTAGGGGTTTTAATCCTAATAAGCTTAGGAGAATAGTCGCACATCATAAAAGTAGTAATGTATCAAAATAAAAAGATTGTGTGAAAAATTACGGTAAAAAAATAAAACCACCAATAATACTCCCTTAAAAACTATAAAAATGAACGAACTCACAGTAGTGATCGTGTCCAGATCATGTCGGGCTTACCAATGAAGTGTACCCGGATATATGACCAAGTTACGCTTGTCGTACTACCAGAGCCACTTCTATCGATTGGACCCACTCTTACGAATGAGAAAAAATCAGAAGGCACTGAAGGATGAAAGAGAAACTATATTTGATCGCAAACGGAGCTTCAATGGGATATCAACGTCTAGGCTGGCAAACTAAAGAGAGATGCTACCCATGGTGGTTCGAGTCGTGATCTGTTAGTGATGCGTGACCGTGCGCCTTCAACTAGTAGTGCCCGCTACAACAAACATGGTCCGTGTCAATGTCGAGAGCCTATGCAACTATTTATTTTGGGGATTATTTACCGCTACACATACAAGTATCACAAGAATAATAACTAGTGTTTGATGGATCACTGATGGTTGATTTTGTCGAACACGAAACTTCTAATTTGGATTGTAGTGACAAATAGTCCCCAAGATATTGAGTTTCATAGGCTGTCAAAATTGATTCTGACCATGTTTATTTTAGCGGACACGGCTAGTTGATGGAGCTTGGTCACTTATCACCACCAAATCACGACACGACACAACGTAGGAAGCATCTCTCTCTAGTTTGCCAGCCTAGACGTTACTTTTCCGTTGACGCTCATTTCACGATTAAATATAACTTCTCCTCCATCCTTCATTGCTTTATGATTTCTTCTCATTTGTACGAGTGCGTTCAATCGTCGAAAGTTGCTCACGTTATACGACAAACGTGACTTTGTCATACACCGGGGTGCACTTCAAGCTTGCTGTTTTTTTACAGCTCAATCTGTGAAGTTATTTTAGAGAAGCTGAGTTTAGTAAAAGATCGTTACAATGAGGAGCTAATATATTACCTTTACCCCTGTATCTTTCCAAAAGGGAAATAGAATAGTCTACCAAACCTTCATATGAAAAGCATTAAATGGTTATCCACAAATTTGTGATATTCAAAACATGTAGTTAGTACAACACTAAGTGCCGCTTCTCATTAGTCTAATGTGTGAGAACTGTATACTGGTTACTTCCTTAATTTAAGGCAAAAACGTCAACTAAATTTATGTTTCTGTTCGTAATACCAGGATGTACTACACTGACGAAACTCATGACAAAAAGCATCAAGCAATACTGTACTCTAGAACCTAAATTTTTAATCAGAATTAAAATGTGATTTCCCTCACCTACGAATTAAAAAAGAGGAAGTAACCTAATAGCTGTGTACAACACAATGAACATTGAAAGTAGTTCAGATAATTTCTGTTTCTTATTTACAACAAAGTTTTTGTACATTGAAACAGTCATAACTGTAGTGTTATTATAAATTTGATATAAAGAAACCGTAAGCGAGTCACGTATTATCATAGTTTGTAAAGATGGCGAAAACAGCTAATCCGCCATCAATGCATGAATCTGATTAGTCGCCAGTCCTTGAGGTGGATGTTTTAAATTCTGCGGGTGGACACCTTTAACTTCTGTTTGTCCTATCTTACTACACATGCAAGCCATCAAATGTGTAGTTATCGGTGATGGTGCTGTAGGAAAAACATGTTTGCTCATTAGCTACACTACAAATGCTTTTCCTGGTGAGTATGTCCCAACTGTCTTCGATAACTACTCTGCCAATGTAATGGTTGGTGAAAAACGTGTGAACCTTGGTTTGTGGGATACAGCTGGTAAGTATCAATGCATCTATATAATTCTATGTTGATGGCCATTCTAACACGTGTATTACTTTTAGGTCAAGAAGATTATGATAGATTACGGCCACTATCGTATCCACAGACTGACGTTTTCTTGGTTTGCTTTTCTTTGATCAGTCCTTCATCATTTGATAACGTTCGTGCTAAATGGTATCCAGAAATACGCCACTTTTCTCCAAACACACCCATTATTCTTGTTGGAACAAAACTGGATCTCCGCAACAGTTCTACCAGTCCTAAAAACAACCAACCATCAATATCTTATGAACAAGTAAGTTTCAGCTTCGTAAGAATATAGCTCAATTGGTTTCATTATCAAATGTCTGGACTAGGGAGTTGTAGCCATATTTTGATACGTCGATAGATGCGTGAATATTCTGTGTAACTGACTTTATTGGTTGTCATTATCGAGTGAAATTTTCTTTGCAGTTGTATAACCAGCACAGTCTGTTCCTTCATGATTAGAAGCTTACGACGAATGTCGAGATAATTTCAGGATATAATTAAGGCTGATATCCCGAGCATGTTCTTAGAATATCACATTCCCGTATTTTGTCACTAATTGTTATTATGTTGATCCCACTTTTATCATTCATCATATTTATCTTATCCCATTGTGCTACAGTATGCTGATTCAAACTGACGCAATATTGTGCCATTTTCTTCGCTGATTATTGTTGACTACATGTGAAATCCTTTTTGTAACATATTGGACAGGAACTGTAAAACTTTGTTTTCAGGATCACTTGGTATCCCTCCTCTAAAACATCCAGTTGACACATTCTTGTTGTGACTTGCCACCATGTTCGTCATTTGTTTATTTTAGTTTATCTGGCATAGACTTTTGAGGTGCATGAGTCTCACTAGTTCGTAAACAGAAGTATCGAAGTAAGGATATGTGCATACCTAAAGCAATTGATCGTACTTGGCTTTTTGTTACTGTTAAAATTCGGTTTGGCGCTAATAATTATATGATATGATCATCTTGATGAATCAGTGAAAACGCGGATATTTTGGTCCTTTTGAAGCATTACTCTTACCTCAGCTTTTGTATCTCGTTTTTCAGACGTTTATTTTTACCTGATCTTAAGCCAAACTGAGGAATCATAGTGCTATAGTATTCAAACTTAGTACCTTTCGGTTAAAGATATGCCACTAGCTGATGACTAGATTTTCAGAAACAATACTCGCAGTATGGGGATAGACAAGTTAATGTTTTCGTGTTCATCACTTAAAGTCATATTTCAATTGAATGAATTGACATACCATTACTCTAAATAAAATTTGTCATTCATGAGTATCTCACTGATATGTAGATTACTGTGATTCGTCATATGTAACTGAGCTTTCTGTCTTGGTATTAATATCTTGTCTATGTTCATCCCACTATCGTATCAAGTGCTAGACAACTTTCTCTGAAGACCAGGCAAACACCCAAATCTTCCTCAAAATGTCCTATACTTATCATGTGCAAAATTTGTGTCAAACATTGGGCTTTACTCATTTCGATTCTGCAGACTCAAGTAAGATAGTACTGTGCATCTGATAAGTTGTCTGAAAATCTGCTTGACATTTCATTCCCTATTCACGCTCATTACTACATAGTAAATTTATGTTAGTACTTATCCTATGGTCGTATCACTAGTAAATTCTAATGGAATCACTGTATATTAGCGATAACTTTTGATTTTGTATTATGACCCTAAAATTCATTCTTAGTGTTTTGGGATTATAAAACTCCACTAAATCTAGAAAACAGTTATGTATCAGCCCGTAGGGATCGTTGTCTGTTGGTTTCGGTCATGTTGTTACATACAAGCTGATTTGTGTACGCACGTCAGCTGCGTTTGCTAGTTGGAAAACCCTTGATTACATGACTTAATTAGTCACAATGACCCAGATGTATTCACTCCATCCCCTTCTAGATTTTTAGTTTCAGTATTCCTTCTTGAATTATGACTATTATTTTTTACTATGACTTGTTGCTACTACTGTTTTGACTCATTCCTTACTTGCAGTGTTGCTTTTATTTCACTGTACTGATGTGGTTTGGCAACTTGAATATTTGTGTCGAGTTAAATGTTGATTATCACTAACTGAATTAGACGATTATCACTTCACCAGTGCAACACCTATAAGATATCTCTCTTGGTTAACAGTAACGATTACGCATGCTATGCTAAGAATGCCGCATCAAATGATAGGGACAGACTCCCAAATTACCAAAAGAAATTTGTGTGGCGTTTTTTCTACTTTATATTTACCGATCGGCTTCTGATTCTAGATACTGTATAAACTGGGTATGTGGTGACTTCATAATATGTCCAAAATTCACAATCATGCATATTTCTAAAAATATGCGGCTACATTGGTGTGGTAATCGGGCTTGCTTATCATAATAACTCAGTCAAGCTATACTGGCAGGTGAATTAACTCGTTATTGCCATACCTAGGCAGATCCACCGAAGTGCGTTGACTAAAAACAGTAGAACCTATAATCCCAAGACGTAGTTGTACCGCCAACTGTACGGAAGTATGACTATAGTAAGGCATTTCCCTTGGGCAACCATAATGACAGTGATGCTACCTTCCTACAGAAGATAGGTCGTCTTTAAAAATGCTTACCTCACCTTACTCTACAGCTTGCGATCTCCAGCAGTAAGGCCTTAACAAGGTAAAGGGCTAACACAACAAAAACTTCTCAAAGTCTATGTATCATCTGCCCCAATCAGTTGTTTCTCGGGCACTGCACTTATGCTCCCAGTCCACTAAGATCAACCTTAACCCGATTCGCCTTTCTGGTGCATCTATGGTATTGGCAATGAAGAAGTCTTAACCACCCGCAGACGTCTAAACGGACTCGAGATCACTATTCGCAATCAAGTTTCTACTCCCAACATTTTCCTCTGACTTGTATGGTGCTATGATATGAAATAAAACTTCATAGAGCTAGCTTCTTAGTCATCATGATTCCCTGGTTAGCGTCCTAAGAACGGTTCAATTCAGTAGCTTGAAATGTCAGATATGACTCAGGATAGAAGTTGGTGAGGATTCATATCAATCACTCAATGCCTGTTACCACATGTGAAGTATAGGCCGCCGACCAACATTCTCCAACCAACTCTGTCCTCGGTTTTCCTTTCCAGCTCTTCCCATGTATTTTTCATTCTATGATTCATGCCTGCCTCCAATTCCGAAAGCAATACATTCTTGGATCTTCCTTCTTTCCTTTTGCCTTTAGAATTTCAAGGTAATGCTTGTCTTGTGGCACAGCTTTGATGATTTCCTCAATGTGTGTCATATTCACCTTCAGCGTCGTTTCCTAATTTCTTCCTCGGCTGAAAATTGACTTGTTCTCTGCCACAAAAGTTTGTTATTGTTGGTATCTGGTCAACGGATTCAAAGTATTTTACTCAGACAGTTGTTTATAAATACTTGTATCTTCTGAAGAATGCTTTTCGTAGTTCTCCAAGTTTCAGCTCCATACAACAGGACTGACTGTCTTCACATTTGTATTGAAGATGCTGACATTAATGTTGGCTGACAGTTGGTTTGAGTTCCAAATCATTTTCAGTTGTAAAAATGCTGCATTCGTCTTTCCAATTCGCGTCTTCACATCTGCATCAGACCCTCCTTGCTTATCGATGATGCTGTCTAAGTATGTAAAGGATTCTACATCATGTAGAATTTCTCCGTGTAGTGAAATTGGATTAGTGTTTATTGTTTTATATCGAAGGATCTTGCTTTTCACTTCGTGTATGTTGAGGATTACTGGTGGCTTCAGTAGGCTGTTGCTACACTATCCGTCTTCATCTGCATGTGGGATTTGAGAGCTAAGTCATCTGCAAAGACCGAGTCATCTAATTACATCCATAATGTTCACTGTATTCCGAGATTGCCTTAAGATGTTACAGTTTTCATGATCCAGTCAAGCCACCGGCAGAAAGAGAAAGGTTGAGAGCACTCAACCTTGTCTGACATTGGTCTTCACTTTAAATGAATCTGTGAGCTGACCTCCATGCACGATTTCGCAATGTAATCCGTCGTAGAAATTCCGTATGATGTTGACTATCTTTCCGGGTACGCCATGGTGTCGAAGAAGGCTCCATAATATTCTCCTCGAATGCTTTTTCGTAGTCGAAGAGATTGATGTAAAGTGGTGAGTTCTATTGAATTGATTGTTCAACAATGAACGTAGAGTCGCAATTCGGTCGGTACACGATAAGTCTTTACAAAATCCGGCCTGTTGATCTCAAAATTTGTCGTCGACTGGGTCTTTCATTCGGTTCAATAGCACTCTGTTGAAGACTTTCCCTGGTATGGAAATAGAGTGATGTCTCTGTAGTTCTCTCAATTACTAAGATCTTTCTTTGGTATGTTTATGGGATACCCTTCTTTCCTGTCTGTTGACACTTGTTTTGCCTCCCAAATCTTCCTGAAGAGAATGTGGAGTATCTTTGTAGTTTCTTCTATATCTGTCTACAGTACCTCAGTTGGTATGTTGTCTGGCCCTGCTGACTTGCCACTCTTGATTTGTCGGATGGCCCTTTTGATTTCTTAAACTGTCGGTGGCTCGTTTTTGATTTGCCGCTGTGGTTTACTGAATTTTCCGGCTAGCTTCTTTTTTGTATCGTATAGGTACCTCATGTTTCCTTCTCTTTCAGCTTTTTTCTGCCGTCATTGCTAGGTCCTTAACATATTTCCGTTTATCAAACCTAACGCTCCTCTTCACTTGCTTGTTGACTTCTGTGTATACGGCCTGTGCTTTGGATTTCTTTGTTCTTGTCCGGCTGTTATTAATTGCTAACTTCTTGCTTCTCCTTTCTTGGATCTTATCCAGAGTGCCAACAGAAATCCATTCTTTATGGTGTTCTTCCTTGCGACCCGAAACCTCCTGACGTGTTGAAGCTATTATTTCCTTAATCTCTTTCCAGTTGTCCTCCATGCTAGTTCCACCTTTTTCTAGAAGATCATGAAATGCCTGGAACTTATTGTTAAGAGTTATGTTGAATTCGTTGCGTTTGTTAGTATCCCGGATAAGGGCTGTATAAACTTTTGCAATACTGCTGCTCCAGTTGTCCAGTGCTTCTTCAGCTTCAGTTTTATTTTAGCCACCACTAGATGGTGATCTGAAGCTGTCAGCTTCTCTGCTTGATCTTACATCTTCCATGGTCCTTCTAAACTTCTTATTGATGGAGATGTGGTCGATTTGGTTCTCTGTAATGTGGTACAGTGAAACCCATGTAGCTCTGTGTATACGTTTGCGGTAGATTATTGTGCCATCTATAATCATTTTGTTGAAGGCATATAAGTTTGCAAACCTCTCACCGTTTTCGTTCCTTTCTCCCAGTCCATGTTTGTCCCATAATGTCTTCATATCCGGTGCTGTCCATTTAAACTTTGGCGTTTAAATCTCCCACATAGTGGGATCCTCACTGGTTATTAACGTTTATAACCAGTGACGATCCCACTGTGGCTTTATTATATGTTTTTCATAAATTGCAAAAACTTAACCGGATGAATTCAGTGGTTGTTTTTTCCACCAAGCTGTGTCTTTAAGTTTGTAGTTTTCCTTGTTTTCTTGTTAAATATAACCTTGTTGATTATGATAATCTCCTTTCTTATTTCTTCATAACATTACGTTCCTTATTGTGTGATGCATGTATCTTTCGTGCTCATCTATAACAAATGTTGTTCTTAAATAAATATAAAAATAGCGATGCTCTGCCTACATTTTGAACATTCATGTAGTAGTATATCTAACTCTTACTCTAAGTTGTAGCCTGAATCTGTATAAACAAATTTGATTTAGTAAATAAAGTATATTTTCATCTATCATCTCACTAATTATAAAATTTTTAATAGATAAATTTACAAAACTACACCGTTTAGTTCATTTTATTATTATTTTTTTTTTTTTGATTTATTCAGGGTTTGATTATGGCAAGAGAGATTGGAGCTCATAAGTATCTAGAATGTTCAGCGTTAACTCAGGATGGATTAAAGGATGTTTTCGATGCAGCTATCCGGGCAGTACTCATGCCTCCAGCTCGGAAAAAAAAACATACCTTATGTGAATTAATTTAAATACAAAGTTATAATTTACTCTTTTCCCTGCTTATGAATGACTTCCACACTAAATAAATGAGCTAGCCAGACAATAATAATAATCATGATCACAAATATGATTTTTCACCTTTCTTTCAAAAGAAAAAGAAGACTGAGAGTAAAAAATGAACGAAAAACCGCCTACGCCTGTACACAACCAGCACAAACCGATTGTTCAACAAATAAATGAACTGATTTATAAATACAAAACATGGATATTAAAAACCTACATACATACGCTTTGCATACACTAGTGATCATACATCAATATGACAATGAAATAAACAATGATCGCGATAGATGACGTTAATGCTGATTTAGCTTATTCTGATGATATTTATGTCATGTAAGCAGATTTATGGTAATAATCATGATTAATTAACAGTCCCCATCGATGCAATAACAAAAAAAACAGTTCCACCGTTGCTTAATCCTTCTTCATGCACAAGTAGAAGAAAAATTAGATACAAAGATGGGGTGCATATAGCACAAAAATGAACACATGATTAGACAGAGGTTATTCACTGTTAGGCTGAGTGAGTGAGATTAGTTACAAATCAACTTTTTTTAACTTTGACTAATCTTACTCATTCAGCTTAACAAACGTAACAGTGAATAGCCTCTGTCTAATCATGTGTTCATTTTTGTGCTATATGCACCCCATCTTTGTATCTAATTTTTCTTCTACTTGTGCATGAAGATGGATTAAGCAACGGTGGAACTGTTTTTTTTTGTTATTGTATCGATGGGGACTGTTAATTAATCATGATTATTACCATAAATCTGCTTACATGACATAAATATCATCAGAATAAGCTAAATCAGCATTAACGTCATCTATCGCGATCATTGTTTATTTCATTGTCATATTGATGTATGATCACTAGTGTATGCAAAGCGTATGTATGTAGGCTTTTAATATCCATGTTACTGTATTTATAAATCAGTTCATTTATTTGTTTGACAATCGGTTTGTGCTGGTGGTGTACAAGCGTAGGCGGTTTTTCATCCATTTTTTTCTCTCGGTCTTTTTTTTTGAAAGGTGAAAAATCATATTTGTAATTCTTGGTGGACCTCCGTTTTATGATTATATTATGTTAGTTATTCACTATGACTTTTTTAACATTCAATTAGTGTGACTGATTGACTTTTAATATAATTTTCACCAAGTTGCTAATTCGTTTTTAGTTAGATGAGAAATTAAAGTCTCATTAAGAATTTTATGCTGCTGCCATCAGCGTTGTGCTCATATATTTGAGAACAACTAAGTGAGGGATGCTGAAGTTCAACGCTAAGCTAGAAGAAGACTAATTATCTTTGTTGGTTGAGGTAGGCTGGTAAGACATGCGATATGTATGCTGAACTACCTGCCTCTTATTGGTTAGTATACGAATAGGTTGAAATGAAAGAAGCATCTAAGTTAAAAATTAGCATTAACTTGATGGATCATTGACTGTTTGTGCAAAATATCAGGGTTGAGTCCGACGCCATAAACATAGTGAACAGGTGCGTTCATAATACCTGACTCAATCGACTAAAGAAGCGCAGATTCATCATTGGCCTATTTTTTTGTAATAATTTGAATTAATGCATATGATTGCCAAACTCTGTGCTTATTGTTGCAGGTTTTCCTACTAAACCTTTGACTATCTTTAGGTAATAGTTCCCACTTCATAAAATCAAGTTTATCCCTGACTTCTATTTTTTTTATTTGCTTGTGCCTTCCTAGCTATAAATTTAACCCGGTAGGCATACTAACTAGTGTACTGTTTTTTATGAAACAGATAAGTCAGTATGTGTTTTATGACTTTTAGCGATGTGAAGTTACTTCTAATTTATTGACATCACTGTAGCTGCAACCTTCATTAAGTCAGGATTTTGATTGAAACATTTCAAAACTACTATATCAGGCAAGTAGGTTATAGATTGGTATAGCTAAGAACAAGGTCAACGGGCTAGGTCGCGATGCTGAATCTACGGGGATGTGATGTTGGTAAAGCGATTTCGGCATTTGCACTAATACTGTTTTTTCATAACAGAAGGAGAAGTCTCGAAAAGGTTATCTCCATTAACCCTCACATGAATTTTCGTTGCCAGAATTAAGGTCTAATAAGAATGAGGTTTACCCATCATGAGGTAGTTACATATAGGCCTTATATGACCATCGGAATTATCCTTCCTTTGTATAAGTCAACCGGTTGGCGAAAATTGCCTGCACGCATAATAGCGCTTAAAAACACCTTTTTAATGACCATATGTAGGATGTTTTGCACTTCCGTTTATGCCTGTTAATGTGGTCATGTAGTTGGTGAGTTTCCTACATTTTGAGCACTTTACCTGTGTTGTACAATTGGAACTAGATAATTTTCGGTAATTTATCGGAATCATATTTGATAATTATGTAACTCAGTTCCCACAAATTTTCATAATGGTCACCAATAAAACAACATAGTAAACGTTTATAGGTAAATATGAGCTGTATGTAGGATTTTTGACGTATGCACAGTGTGTTCATTAGATGCACGAACTGTGTTTTCGTCTATAGATTATTTTCTTCCCATGGATTTGTGTGTTTGATCTTTCATGCTTTTCAATTTTTGGTGAAATAATGTGTTGATGGTCGACTTTATCTCGGCAAGATTCAAGAGACTCCCCAGGCTTTTGCTGACTTGCATAGTCAAGAAGACTATTCACCAATCAAGGACGAGCATACTAAACAGCAGTCCACTCTGTTTTACTATGCTTCTGAAACGTGGCCTTTTAGAAGTACATGTTGCTAGCATTTGATCGTAGATATCCGGAACATTGCTCGTGCTTGTTAAGATTGTCGAGTAAGCATTGCTGAAGTTAGAATCAGGTAGCTAGGATGTGATGATAATTCAGTTGCTGAAATTATAGAACCTAACCAATTTATCATATGAACATTAGTTTGAATTTTAACAAATAGTTTGGCAAAAAATGGGCGTTAATTATGTAGAAGGTATTAGATGTAAGTTATGCTTGAAATGGTATTAAAGATCGAAAAGTAAATTCTAACGTTTTGACCGTGCACACATTCGAGCCTCATCAAGTGGATGATGGGAATTATCAAGGGTATATTACATATACCCAACTATCGAGTATATTGATTCTCCATGTTATTCGGCGTGGGAGTAAGATGGGAAATTACTAGGAGTGACCTATCCAGATCATGGTGTTGGTCCATGAAGTATTTAGCTGTTGGGTTTTGTCGTGTTCGTAATTACACATTGTGGTGGTGCAGTTTATACTAGCCATGACTAACTAACTGATACAGATTAAGTAACATTCAGACGGATCGTAATTCGTTCTAAGCCTAAAATATAGGCCGACACCACCTTAGCAAACATTTCGTTTAATTTGACTGTCAAAATAAATCTCTTATCGATCATAGGCATACATGAATACAATTGAAATGCGTTTAGTAGATAAGTGAAATAATTCAGTTATAAACACTTTCATCATTAACAGCCTAACATTATAAGCGAGTTACATATGTCAGAGTGTAGTATGCCTGTGTCTGTATGTTCGTGTGTCTAGATTAATTTCAACGTTAAATTACCATTTTAAGCAACTTAAGGTATTGAATAGCAGTGGGTGTTACGTAATCCTTTCTTTTGTTATCTAACCTTATCATGAATAGCGTATTCTAGAACAGAACGACTTTATTGATATGGTGTTTTTATTTCACACATCACAGACTCACCATTTACTGATTACCACTTAAAATCAAGAGGCATAAGGCAACCGTTGCATCCACGTATATATGGCATATATCTACGACCACATCATAGATCGAATCAAGGTCCCCCATCCTTAGCATTTGACGTTTAAACCAATCGACATTGTCGATGCTATGCCATCATCCATTTTACGCCTAACAGCACGGGACTTGAAAAGTATGATACACTGATACATCAGGTGGGGATGGTTCACTCTCAATTTCGAAGTGCACTCATTGATCCATGAGTTTATTAAAGTAAGGGAATGCGCGAAGATGGAACCGAGTTGATGGACATGTAGGATATGCTCACGAGGGTGGAAAACCTCAAGTCAATGCGGTACTTTGGTTTCAGGATTCTAAAGGAAAGAAATTGCATACAAACTTATTTTAGTCACTTACTATCAGCAGACTTTATCTAATGTTTTATTTGCTTATAGACTAAACTTCTAAATGAAGGATTTAGAAAGTAATTCTCTCTGGCTGATTGGTTACTTGTGTAGTGTCCAAACCCCTGTAAGATTATGAAGATTACTTAATACACTCATTTGATCAGTCTTAAATTTTGTTAGTATTATCCAAGAATATACTTTTTGTTGGGACATCCAATTTGAATTCTCTTCTTCCAACACTGAATTGCTTTTTTGCTTAGATGTAAAGGAATATGGAAGAAAGGGTCGTAAGTGTTAGTCTGTCGTCTTCACGGTATGTTGTCACCTTAATCAGTGAAACACTTGAAATCAAAATCCTACCAACTCAATACATTTTGTGATCACAGTCAATAATTTATGAAGAAACTAAACGAAAAAAACGTTATGATATTCAGCTACACGTAAACTGAGTTTTGCAGTGGTAGCAGAATCGACATGATGTTTGTCAAAAAAGATATCTAATCATGTGATTCACTTTGTTTAGTTTAAATTAACTATACATTGACTGAATAGTGTCATGTTTGCCTAATCCTTTGTAGTTTTGAACATATTAACCGATGAAGACGGATTGTATCCACTAGTCTAAGTGAATGTGAAACTGAATGACTTAATATCGAATCCGGTAGGTAACAGCTGTTTCCTCAAGATTGCAGGTACGCCAACTTACTGACGATTGCTGAGAAGCACAGAACCTAGGTCCGGTGTTTTCTACAGACTAGCTCCAAACTTCTTCCCATTTCAAACAAACTATATAATCTAGGAATTATGAAATGATGGAGATTTACAGGTTAAATGGATACTTTTTGTTGTGTTTTCTTAGGATTGATGAAATAACAAGTCATTCTTCATCTTGATCAGTATAATGAACACCTTCCTCATATAAAAGTGAGCTTCACAGTTACTCTATAAATGTTGCATTACCTCATCGTGATATTGTTCTTAATTGAATTGTTTTTGTAGATTTTGTTTTGTACATTCGTAGGTTACTGGTCTTCGACCATAGGTGTCTCCGAAGCATTGCTCGAGTATCGTGGGACAACCGAGTGAGCAATGCTGTCGTTAGGAAACGGGTCCTAGGAAAGGAGGGCAAATCAATAGATGAGGTATTGAAACTTCATCAGTTGAGGTGGTTGGGACATGTGTTACGCATGTCTAACTACCGTCTGCCTCGACGAGCTATGTTTTGCGGCGTAGGAATAGGTTGGAAGAAAGCTAGGGGCGGCCAAACCAAAACATGGCAGAAATCGATGAAGTCACTGACAAGTGGACTGAGTCTGTTGGTAGATGTAGGCTGCGTGGTTAGGGTCCGCGAGACGAAAGTCACCAATGGTTAGAGACGTTGAATGACATGGCTCAGAATCATTTGCAATGGCGCAGGTGCATCCACTCTTTGTGTTCTCTCGAAATCTAACCTGAATTCTCTATCTTTCTCCTTTCAAATTTATTTCATTGAATGATACTTTCCTAATCACATCTTCGCTTCCTGATCTTCTGCATTACTACTAATACTTCTATTATCGCTATCACACTTGGATTTGAACTGACAGTTGCGTTTCTGTGCTGATGTGGTATGGCGACCTGAACTGATGTACGTACGTACGAAGTTCTGCGTTGTATCTGTCTGTCTGTAGATTTTGTTACTATTTATTGCCATATTACTATTGACTGTCTTCTTCAGCTGACTGTACGGAAATTATGCCAATGTAAAATCTTTAATTGTATCTATGTATTCAAATGGGATCGATAGTAACTTCTCATCATAACAACATGAATTATATACTATTACATCATTAAGTCTTTCAATCCTTTAATTCGATCTTTTTTTATATGTATTTCTTTTTCAGTTTTACAATCGTTTTTCTAAACTGACCGATCCTTTATCACTATTAAGTTGTTTCCAGCATTTCTATTATGTAAACAAAGTTTCCAATTTTCTACTGCATAATTATATTCTAAAACTTTCAGGTATTAATTGTTTTTTATTGTTTACATTCATTGTACACTAGTTTCGATTGGATACTATGGAAAGTTAGGAAACACTGTAAAACAATTGTTTCTCCTTGATATGCAATTCTTCAGTGTTAGTGCATACTTAAGTCTGCGCCAGTGATCGAACACAAAATATACAGGTCTCGCTAGATTGACTAGAGTTCAGTTGTAGGATTCTTACTCCGACCATTTAGTTATGTAGTGCAATAAAAATTTACAGTCATTATTGATGACTGACTCACTCGTAGTTTGTCTAGACCTTGCCAATCACGAATTCTTACTTAAACCTTGAAAGAGTTCTGAAGTAGATCATAAGTGATTTATAGTTGTTTTGTGAAGATTTGTCTTAAATTGCTATTTGTACTCACCATTAATTAGTCTCAGTTTGGTAACAATTATAATTATAGAATACTGTTACACAGGTATTTCACTCTAATATGGAACTCATCAACAAAGTTCGACCACAAACATATTAGATAGGGTTTAAGCCAGCCTGGGGGTAGAACTAAGTTAGAACTACCCGTACCGCCAAAACCTCAACAGTGCACAGGTTATTATTGGGAAGTTGTTTTAAGGGTATTTAGGAGGAAACAATCGACGCAGATTTAGTGCTGTTTGGCACTCAGCCAGACGTACCTGTAATCTTCGAGGGAACTTTCCCCCTCTGGCGGATTCGTTTCCAGGTCGCCTAGCTTTACAATCTCCAACCGTTGCCACTGAGTTATCTAGATAGCAACTGACCATCCTACAGCACTGGGTTATATATATTGGTTGATCGCAGAAGCGGGGCTGGATCAGAGCCTCCGGGGAAAACGAGTAACCTCGAAAATTACAGGTACGGCAGCTTGACTTATGCTGAATAACCGAGAACCTAGATTAAGTGATTTCTATCGACTACACTCCCCTAAGACCAATTCTCATCTCTACATGGTACCAGTGAGGTCTAGTCACTTAGACTAGTATTCACAACTAGACCAATTGAATTCGATCAGCAATATATACGTCTTGACAAACATCAAATTGGTCACTACACTAATGTGTACGTTGTTGTTCCATGCTGTCTTGGAGTCCATTTATTTCATGGGAGATTATACTAAAGGAATAAAATTATAGATAAATCAATCATTGATCGTGATCTCCTTGAACACCTGTGATCATCTGGTTAGATTCTTCCAAAATTATTTAGCCTCCCTAAAGTTTATAAAAGAATATCCCTCTAATTGTTTTATTGGATATAAATAATTCGCCCTACTATACAACTGCTAAATGACTAACAGTAATGTTACAATTTATAAGAAATCACATTGATAGATGGCTATAACGTACTTGATTCTCCTTATTTTGTCAATTCATAGACCTCATAGTAATCGGTAAAAATATGATCCCATTTATGTTCCAGTCATGGAGACAAAGTGCTTTCTACGTTACTTTATGATGAATAACAATCTAGATATCAGTATTCCAAATCATTATTTAAAATAACTGTTTCTGTGGTCAGTACACGAATTTTCACAGCTGCATTAAGTGTAAATCTCATCATAAAAGTTCGAGACTATGGTGTACTTGAGAAGATAGTCATTAATATAAGGAATTCTTACGATGAACTACACTGCACAGTCGTGCATGATTAGCATCTCACTGATTCATTCAAATTGAAGACCTATGTAAGAAAGATCTACTCACTATCATCCATCCTCTTTCTGCTCGTGGTTAACTGCATCATGTAAACATCATCACCTTAGGGGAAGTAAGGAATAAATTACAAATCATGGATGCAGCTAGACTATCTGAACATTGCAGATAACCAACACGGTCCTTCTAGCCCACACACAGAGACAAATGCAAGTGGAGACGGACAGTGTAGTAGCAGCATCTGTAGGCACTAGTAGGTCTCAACATACACAAAGGCAAAGCACGATCCTCAGATGCAAAATAAAGTGTACCGACCCAATTACATTTGACGGTGATGCTCTGGATGAATTGAAAACTTCTACATACCTGGACAACATGATTACCGATGAACAAGGTGGATGTGATCTGACACAGATGTCAAGGAATACATTAAACAATGCTAGGAGAGCACCTCTACAATTGAAAAAAGACATGTAGAATTCAAATCACTTGTCAATCAACATCAAGTCACAATTTACAATCCAAACATCGAGAAAATTTTTTGGTTTGTATCTGAAACTTGGAGAACCACGGAAAGCATTATTTAAAAAATACAAGCATTTGTAAACAGTTATCTGAGCAAGATACTTTGAATCTGTTGGCCATTCACCATCAACAACAACCCTCTGTGGCAAATATCAAGCTAACCAAGATCCAGCAGAGGAAGAAATTAGTAAACGACGCTGGAGGTAGATATGACACATTAAGAAAAATTATCAAACTACGTTACAAGACAGGCACTAACTTGGAATCCTTAAGGCGAAGGGAAAAAAAGAAAACCAATTAACACGTTACGCTAGGAATTAGAGGCAGATATGAAAAATATGAACAGGACTTCGTAAAGACTGGAAAGGAAAATTCAGGACAGAGTTGGTTGGAAAATGCTGGTTGACTTCAAATGGATTGATTGTTTACAATATGAAAGTCTATTTCAATTTCAATATATGCTTCTTTTCATAGACAATAGATCTAAGTTAGATGTCGTCGGAAATGTCCTAAAAAGGACTATATTTTCAAAGTATCTAATGGAAACTACCCATTCGAAAAGCATCTTAATCTTTTCTTGTGCCGATGTGTTAAAGATGAACTTCTAGTTTAGACAACATCTTTATGCGTCTACATGTTTACTTCCTTAAGTAGAAGTTGTTATATTTGCCTCAGAAAGTAACTAATTATCAGTACACCCTGTAATATATAGGTAATTCTAATGAACTTGGTTTTTCAGGAGATGGATTGATTAACGCCATTGTACTCAGGTTCACTACAACCTGAACACTAGTAATGTAATACAGCCTGTAGAACAACAACCACATAGGTACCATGAACCCCTGTGGAACAGGCCTCAGCAAATGAACACATCTTAATCACATGTCTGAATATTACTTAATGTGGCTTTCAAAAGGTGAATGTAAATCACTTTGTATTTCAATTCAAGAACACCTTATCAAGTATGCTTTGTCTTCTCTTTTACATACTTCTTTGAGTGTCATGTTTGCTGTGAAATGAATGGGTTCAAGATAAGCAAAAATTGATAAGTTATGTACTTCTGACACTTTTGGCAATTTATTAATTCAAGTTTGATCTTTTTTCATACAAAATCATCACTATTAATCTCTTTTCTTTCTTTAGTTCAGAAACTTTTCTAGTAAGTTCGTTGTTTTCTCTACTTTCTTATACTGAATGATTAAGTTTTTATATGGATCTTAGAAGTTTTCATTGTTATTGCCACCTTCTGTATGTGTTCCATTTCTCCTCCTCCTTCTCCTTCTTGTTCTTCTTCTTCTTCATCATAATTGTACCTGTCAAGTAAACAATTATCTGTCATTTTTCATCAGCCTTAACTATTCTTTACATTAAATTAACTTTATTTTTTTCTAACTTAGTCAATAGCCTATTTGGAATGATGTAATATTCATTTTGAACCTATTTCTTATCAATTAAGGTTAACGTATGAAATGATTATTTATGTATTTAGTTGTTTATCTTCGTCACAGATCGATTTCTTTTGGGTACCAGTGAAAGCTAGAAAACATTGAATAACTGTTTCGTCCTAGTCTGAGACTCTTCAACCAACATCACTTGATGACAAATACAAACATTGAAACTTAATGCTTATCACTACAAAACTACATCTATTCATGTAATTTAGTTATTTGTTACATAACATAACTATATTTCCATAAGGTGAACATTAGCTGATTATTAAACCACTTTCATTTTTTATTGAAAACATATTTTTCTGTAAGTTTATTTTAATAATTGGTTTCTTTCTATTCAAATGATATAATTACATTGCTTATCGATTATGGATAAAGGATTGTATCCTGAAGTTATGTCCGATAAATGGTACTGTGCTACTGAAAACTCTGTATCAGACTTTCAGTCTCTCTCACTCTACCCCCCCTTCCTCACTCTCTCTCTCTCTCTACATATATATATATATATATATATATATATATATATATATATATATATATATATAACTACGAAATGCATATTGGTTGATAAGCACAAACAGATTGATGTAAGTACATAGATATTGTTAGTAGTTGTGTCTATAGTTATAATCTACGGTTAATTCTACAAACATAATTTTATAAATTATTTTACAATTTAGAAGTCTATGACTAAATTTATATCAATGAACAATTTATATGTGTTGGTATAATTTGATTGTGTTTAGCAAGTGGTATTTAGAAGTCCTTTTTTCTTTTGACTGCTTTCGAACTCGTCAGCTAGATATACTTATATCTCAATGTTGATGTCTACACGAAGACTCTAACTTAGTTTGTTCTTGCCAAATGACATTACATTATTCATTAAGCTATTGAGGAATTTGATGTATATGATCTTAGTTTGATTACATATGAGGATATCAACAATAGGCTGCCGATACAACTAGCTGTTAAATCCAAAATGGGAGGAATGGAGATTGTTGTATTCTACATGACTTGCATAATACGACTTTCATATTAATTGTATGCTAACACTCAGTCAGTCAGTTAGTTACAACGTAGAACGTCGTACATGCGTACATTGAAACAAGTTGTCGTGCCTCAATTAGGTAATAGAGATGAAATTGTCAGACTAAATCCCACAGTAGTGGAAGATGGAGGATAGTAACATAGGTGATATTAACAGAGAGGATTCAATCAGTTACTACGTAGAACTTGGAACATGCGTACATCAGTTCAAGTTGCCATGCCTCAATAAGTGGATAAAGATTACATTGTCGAACCAAATGCCAGAGTATGGGAGGTAGTAACAGAGTAAGTACTAATGGAAAGGCATAGAGATCAGAGATGAGATTTGAGATAATAAGTGATTCAGTAAAGAGAAAATGATGAGAAGCTCAAAAACTATAGATTGAAGGAAGACAAGGAGTGGAAACACTATATTGAGATGAATATAAATCAGTAAATATTTTTACTGTTAAACGTTTGATAGATGATTGTAGTCATCTAAATTCACTCTAGATTATTCACTAAATCAGATGAATTGATCTTAAGTGATGTCAGCTGAGTGATTTGTGTATAGAGATTTCTTTCATCATGTTAACATTTCAGATTTGTTCAGGAGAAATATTTCGGAATGTCATCCTTCATTTCTCATTTCTATATGTTTTAAATATCATCCCTACCCCGGCTAATCGGTGTCTGATTAAATCTTGACACGGCTTCTGACAGCTCTCTTGATTTTTGTCGACTTACGTCACTTGTGTCATAAGTGAAATATCCGTCTTTCAACAAAAGAACGAACTTCTTGTATTGAAGTTTACTCAGTATCAACCTACAGGTGCGAAACATTAGCTACTAAAATTAAAAGTGTGAGTAGGGTAAAGGTCCCCACTTACATATGTCTTTTCGTATCATGGTATGACCGATTAAGCAATTGTTAGGTTAGGCACAGGTTACTGGAGTTAGTTAACAAATCAGTGAGTGATGTTATAAATGTTCATCGACTGAGGCGATTGCAGAGTATATTATGCCTACATAACTACTGACTGCCCTAAAATATGATGATTACTAATGTAAAGGTAAGATGAAAAGAACTTTACTAACCGAACCATGGAAGCGCTGACGTTTGGTTTGAGCCATCTTACTGAATCCAGACTGTCTCGTTGGAGTTCATATGATTGTCATGATTAGTCGCATATATATTGAACGATAAAGCTCAGAATTGGTCACATTGGAGTAGTTGCATTCACTTATTATCGTCTAGATCTCAAGTTCTCTTATACTTTCCTTATTCTTAAATTATTATCATGTGATAATAACCAGGCTAATTTGATCTCATCGTGATAATGTATTATAGAAATTTAGACCGATACATACATATACTAGATCTTCTACTGCATATGATTGACTGACTCTATTATGTGTTATTTTCATTCTTATTACTCTTCAACTATTACGGCAACCTGAACTAATGTACGTACGTACGAAGTTCTGCGTTGTATCTGTCTGTCTGTATTACGTAACTTCTATTTGATACCTGAATACTTTACTAATGAATCAATAAATTACATTTATATTGTATACATTGAACAGAATTATTGACAATTGATTGTACCTATTAAAGATATTCGATTGTAATGTTTACTATTTATTCATTTCTATTACTGTTTATAGGTTAGCAATTAATTGATACAATTGTATAATGCTGTTTTAGACTTATGAATTACATCGACATGATTATTTTTGTTGAGATTAATGTTTGTAGGGTATCAGTGAAAACTAGGAGGCCATTTCCCTCCTAATATGACGTACTCAATCAAATAAAAGTACTAATCTCCACAAAAAATAACTATCTCAATTCAATTACAATAATCACCTCATTAGTGACTAACTTCAGAATGTTTTTGAAGCTCTAGTGAAAAGTCATGACTAGTGGAGCTCAGAATTGTCAAGAATGAGACAGTTATCACTAATAACAATGAATGATCGTTGCACTATATGTCACAACTTGATGGAAATGGAAATTCTACCATCGGATGCCGACCCAGTGGTGTTGAGGGTTAGGTGTTCACCGACCTGAAGCTACTTGGGCAGAATCTGTAATGTGCACTTATGAATTAGTAGATTTGAACAAACCACTTAACTGAATCAGTGTTATTAATTAAGTGACTCAATCAAATTTGGATTTTGATTAGTAATCGGAAAATTCAAAATATATATCGTCTCTTTTTGAGATCGATCAACTGGATATGCTCGCATCTTAGTGTTAATGCTTATCATACTGATACATAAAATCATTGGCTATCACTGTAAACTCCGCCTGGAACTCCCCAGGGGTTACTGCTGGTCCCAGGCCCGGGTAAAGGAGGAGAGTTGGGCAGAGGGTTGGCAACCCTATCCCATAAAAACAACAACGCTAAAAAAGTGCAAATCAGAAAAAAACCAATTCGATTCCGCCCTATGAGTTGGATGGCCTTCACTTCGAAGAACTATGATGCCCTAGGATAAAGCCGAACTTCTTCGGAAATCATAAGGCTGATGCCCCTTCTAACAACCGGAGCAACAACTAACTTAGGTGACCGACCTCAAACAGCTGTCCCTTTGAAACTGCCGTCACACTCTCGAGTCATCAAGACCTCCTCTAATCCACTTTCTTTTACGGGTACCTCATGAAGAACCCTTCTACGGTGTCAGCAACCAGAAAGTGATAATCGCCCTCATACCTCTAACAGCACTCGAGATCACATTGTTGGCGATCAAACACGTTCTCCTTCTCTGGCTTCTACTATTTGCACTTCTGTCATGACTCTAAGCATTAACTGCCTATCCATTAAGTTACTGAATCTAAATAGTCAAACTTGTTCAATGTGTAGGAAGTTTATTTTAAGATTTTGTATTTTGTATCGCCTTGATTTAGATTCTGGTAACATGTTAAAATATATACAAATTATGGTTAACAATGTAATACTGGATTCATCTATCATCTTCATTTGAGGTTCATCAGTTGAACATACTCACATGCCACTTGATGTCTATCACAATGAAACCATAAGTAACTATCAGTTCGAAATATAATTAGCTTGTAGCTACAAGTATTATAGGGAGTCATTCTTCAAGTAGTTGATATACCAACTGTTGTGACCAAATTACCAATGAGAGTAACCATACATATTAGTAATTGATTAAATACGTTACGGATTAATGTTGGCAGGATACCATTGAAAACCAGGAAGCACCCCTGATTCGGTTTCAAAGGTTTTAAGCTAGTGAACACCTATTAATAAACATATTAGTAAACTAAATTATATTAATAATTTGTTTATTTAAAACACAAATTTTGTTAAAGTTGGTTGTCAGAAGAAATATAAACGTCACACCTCATGTATCGTTTTCTTCGGGATTATCACCTGTTATACTTTTGTATGGGATCCATTACTTCCTATATGTCCAGGTTGAAGCATACAACTTTCATTTCTGTTATTTAATAAAGTTTTTCACAATACAGATGGATTGCAACTAACGCTTAAATCCATGATCTTAGTTTAATACTTGTGTGAATTGGACTAAGAGGATTCAAGGTGTTCGAGTTCTGAAGTTGTCCGCAGTTAATCAAACAATCAAGTACGAGTTATTCCAGTTTATTTACATAAGAATTAAGCAATACGTTTACATAACATCTAAAAGCGTTGTCCAATCAACGTGTGACACTAACATTAAAGATGTTCTAGAAAGTTTCTAGTTGATCTTGATTGGTAAGTATAGGTTCTAGAGTTTCTCTAAATATCTAAAAAATTTTCTTGGAAACATCGACCGATCTTAACAGTACATAACCGATCATATACTTACTTACTTACTTACGCCTGTTACCCCTCTCGGAGGAGCATAGGCCGCTCACTAGTATTCTACATTCGACTCTGTTCTGAGCAATCCTTTCCACCTGTCTCCAGTTACCGTTCATCTTTTTTATGTCTGCTTCTAGTTCTCGACGCAGGGTGTTCTTTGGCCTTCCTCTTTTCCGTTTTCCAACAGGATTCCAAGTTAGTGCTTGTCTCGTGATACAGTCTGATGATTGCCACAATGTATGTCGTCTCCATTTCCAACGTCGTTTCTTGATTTCCTCTTCGGTTGGAAGTTGGTTTGTTCTCTTCCAAAGTAGGCTGTTGCTGATTAACTAAAAATCGTGAGAATGAATAAAACCAAACAATAACAAAAATCATTACTCAATTACATGAAGATAATTGAATCGGCTGTTTCACATTACCTTAACTAGTCAACTATTAAAAGCTATAAAGATTCAAGTATGAGATTCCTTGTTAGTAATAATCATCAATCATCTACAAGGAGATGAACATGTAAATCATTAAGCTTCATAAAATGCATTTTATTTGTATCCATTGGTATAACGTTACTTTCTAATTTCAATCATTCAATGATCACTATTCTAATAGTATCCATGCCACTTTGTATAATTTAACAAACAATAATAATAAATAATCATTTTAATTAATCAATTTAAGAAACTGGAGTGGGAGAAGTAAGTGAAGTGTGTGTGTGTGTGTAGAGAGAGAGAGAGGGGGGTTAACTGTGGAGTGATATATCAACATTTTACAATGACAATACAATCAATTCATGAAATCATGTATAAAAATAGTCATATGATAGACAATACAATTAATTTATCTCTGCTGAATAAAAACAGAACATGACATTGAAACTCTGGTATTACTCAACAGTGAATTGTTACAATTTCTGTTAATGAAACATCTTAATTCAGAATTAGTATGATATAGTTTATTGATTAATTGATTGAATAATTGATCAGAATAAAAATTATATTGATTTATTTTATGATTTGTTCTCTTGACAACATAAACTATTAGTAGAATGAATTTGTATATTCCCATTGATTTGTTATAGACTGAAGCTGGTCAGTCACTGTTGCTATATGTGCATCCTGTGCGGATTGCCTCGATATAGCGATTATTCAGAAGTATCATTTAATTTGTATTGTGACTGGCAAGTAGAATTCAGGAAGCGCGTTTCGTCCTATTTGGGACTCATCGGCTGGATGTACCTGCATCCCACTGTTGAATTCATTCTACTACCAATTCGCCCATTGCACAAACGTGACTGTCTGGACTCAGTAGTCTAGTGGTGTACGCGGTGGCGTATGACACGAACCGGACTGAGTTCGAATCCCACTGTGAACATGAACATTGGGATGCAGGTACATCCAACCGATGAGTCCCAAATAGGACGAAACGCGCGTCCTAGATTCCACTTGCCAGTCACAATACAAATTAAATGCAACATAAACTATTGTTTTAGTACTATGGTTGATGTTAAACTATTGAATTTTTTCTGCTAATGATAAAGTGTAATTATAAAAGTGAAGATGACTTCATTGATGTTGGGAAAGAGGAGGTAATGGGGGTGGTGTTTTTAACTTTCCTAGGTTTGTTTCTAATAAAACTTCAGTACATTGTTAAAAAGATCATTTAGTTTTCTTTTACATTTTTTGTTGGAACTTACGTTGTCTGTAATGTGGATGAGATATACATCAGCCAACCAAAGAATAAGTACATTACATAATAGTTTACACTGTTTCATTACATAACTGTGAAGCATCGTCTTATAGGTTCCTATGAAACTTATAAATTATATTTAAATTAGTGGTAGAATATAGTAAATCAGTTGATAAGGTAACTGAAACATGCATTACATATTCTTATCTACCAGTTATGTTGACTCAGATTGTTGTAGTGGCATGTGAGTATTATAGACAATGAAATAGTTTATGAAATAATTAATTGTAATTGGTTGTTGTGGAGACTGTTGAATGTCAATTTGATATTGCGAATCAGTCAGAATTAGACAACCCTTAATTACTAGAAACTGGTACTGGACGATTATTTTGTCCTAGTATGGAACTCTTCAATAGCGCGTATTCAGGACTTCATCACGGTTCGAACCTAGTACCCTCTGGTTCTGTGACCTCTGGAATTACAGTGCTAATACATGATCAGTGAAGTCCAATTATGTTGGATGTGAGTCAGTTACCGACTAAGGGCAATGGATAAGGTTGCACAAAACGTATCAGTCGTTAAAAGCCGACTTAGTGGCCTAATGGTTAGGCGTTCGTCGCAGAGCCACACGGTCTTGAGTTTGTTTCTTGATGGAATCGTGAATACACACTACTGAAAAGTTTCATACCAAGATGGAACTATTATTCAGTGCTTCCTGGTGATCAATCGTTGTCAAATTCAGACCAATTCATGAAATCAAATTGATAACAGTTAATTATTAGTATCAACTATTTCAGTAACTAGTAGCTGATCACTTTCTGCAACATGATCCAGAATCATTGATCAATTCATACATTCACTCTTTACCTTTCTTTAGATCTAACGTTCAACTATGCCTTCATGAAAACTTCTCATATCTCTAGGCATTGTATCATTTAGCATTTTTTTTAATTCTTAAGAGAATTGTTGATTCCTTTGAGAATAGAAACTTATTCCAGCCTATTATCACAAATTACATTACAATAAATTACATACACTATTCAATTGTCAATTTTTCTATTGTATAATAATGATTACTTTATATCAATACTATACATTACAGTTACTTAAATTTATTTTTAGTGAAGTTTTATTAACTACTTATAATAACTAAATAAATATAACTAATCAGTAATCAATTAATAAAACATTAAAATACTGCTAAATCGATTATAATCAATTTTTGATTGATTGATTGATTGATTGATTAATTGAGTATATTGATTACTGTTTCTGTACATTATGTAACATCATATTTAACATCATTATAATAGAATAAAGGCATTCATAGAAATTATATACAATTGAATATACTACTTAAATGCCAATCATTTAGACAACATTAATTTTATTGAACGATTAAGCACATTTGCACTCACACATACACACATACATGTAAATCCAGTACAGATTAGTATACAGTTAAAGCAAGAAAATCACATGTCATGCATGCACCATTGGGTGTAATGTTATTATGTTTCTATTGTAGTTTGTGTATGTGTGTGTGTGTGTATGTCAGTTTATTCGTATTTATGAATTTGGAAAATAGTGAAAAATGAAAAGAGGCGATACCAAATAGTTCCTATTGACAAAAAGACTTTTTCTTTAGAGTCTACATTGTGTTTATATATGGAAATTATACCGTTAAGTTTAATTGTGTAGAAATATAGTTTTGATAGTTGATTGTATTCTATTATAGATTGATATTAGTTGAATATCATTGAAATTGAGTAGTAGTACTGGATAACTGTATTGTTCTAATATGGGACTTCTCAACAATGTCCATCTATGAACGCGCTAGTAAATCAAATCCTTTAAGTTTTGTAGCGAACACTTACAGTTAGACTATTAAGCTGATCATCATCTAATGGCTGATATTTTTAACTTTAGATAGATTGTGATATATACGCTTATCCATTAGCACTACTGGGTAGCTACCACATATACTACACGGTTAAACTCAACTAGTTGTATTTTCTTACTAAAACTTTAGTAACTACCTCCTTAAGTTAGTCACTAGTGAGGTTAGTTTAAATTACTCTGTTATTGATACCGAGGACTAGATATTGACATATACGTATCCTAGACGAATTATCTTGATATAGCCATTTTGTCATAAGGGTTTTAGAATTAAGAGTGATTGTAACATGAAGAGGTATCCATGAAGTACGTTTAATATTCGTTTAACAAGTTAGTGCTCACAGAGTTTATTACAGAAGACAAGTTGATTGTAATAACACTAATTTACAGTGGCGTTCAGAATAGAAACAAACATAATAGTACATAATTCAAAAAGGTGTCTGTCGTTAATTATTCCAACTGAACGATCTATTCAGGACTGTACAAAACTCCAAAGGATAAGGGTGTGGACGAAACATATTGTCATCGGTAATCTCATGTCAGTTACATAAGTTTGAATGTAGTATATATAAGTGTTAAACAATAATTGTCTACATCAAGTAGTGTAAGGAAGATGTAGTTGACACATTGAGTTGCTGAAATTAATGATTATGAATGATCGATGTTCCACAGGATGTATCATGTTACTTTAGGACTTGGACTATGAACCTAAGTGTCAGTCAGTTAATCAATTCCTGTTACTTTACGTGAGGCAATAGTCACCGACCACCATTCTACAACCAAATCTGTACTCAAACCTCCTTTACACTTATTACTAAGTCCTATTCATTCTTTTCATATCTACCTCAAATTACCAACACAATGAGCTCTTTGTTCTCTCTCTTTTTTTCATCTGGAGCATTCTAAGTTAGTGCCTGTCATGTAATGGAGTCTGATGATTTTCTTAATATGTGATCTATTCATCCACTGTATCATTTCCTGATTCATCGCTTGATTGGATTTTGGTTGGTTTGTTCTCTGTTTACAGTTGATTGTTACTGATGGTACCTAACCAACCGATCCATAAGCAAACAACTGTTTATAAATCCTTGTTCCTTTTGAATGATGCCTTTCGTAGTTCTTCATACATGTTTCATCTCCATACAATAGAACTGCCATGATGTTTAAATTGGGACTTTATTGTTGACTGACAGGTGGTTTAAGTTCCATATATTATCTAGTTGAGAAAATGTTACTGTTGCCTAGTTAATCCATGCATTCACACCTGCATCAGATCATATTCACCTGGTTTATTGGTAATCATGCTGTCCAGGTAGGTATAAGTTTACACTTCACCCAGAGCATCGCCGTCTGCATCTGAGGATCGTGCTTTGACATTATGTATGTTGCGACCTACTACTGGCTGCAGATGCTGCTACTACACTCTCCATCTTCACCTGCATTTGTCTCTGTGTGTGGGCTAGAAGGATTGTGTTGGTTATCTGCAATGTTTAGATAGTCTAGCTGCATCCATGTTTCGTAATTTATTCCTTACTTCCCTTCAGGTGATGATGTTTACATGATGCAGTTAACTACGAGCAGAAAGAGGATGGATGATAGTGAGTAGATCTATTTAACATAGATCTTTAATTTGAATGAATCAGTGAGATGGCCATCATGCATAACTTTGCAGAGTAGTTCATCGTAAGAATTCCTTATGACATTGACTATCTTCTCAGATATACCATTGTTTTAAAGAAGCCCCCATAATGTTATACTGCCCATGCTATCAATTTCCCCAACATAAGGAATTTGTTGCTAAGTGATTAGTTAAATTCAACTGATTGTTTAATAATGATCCTCAGTATCGCAATTTTTTGGCACACAATCGTTCTTTACGAAATTGGGCCTGTTGTTCCCAAAGGTATGCGTCTCTTAAATAGTTCATTTAGTTCAGCTATACTCTTTTGAAGACTTTTCTCGCAATATAAGTAAAGTGATGCCTCTATAGTTAACACACTTACGAAAAATCATCTTTTTTCTTCTGTATCTTGATGGGGTATTCTGCTTTCTAGTCTGTTGGTATTTGTTCTTTCCCCCTCCCAAATCTTTCTAAAGAAAACGTAAAGTATCGTTGAAGTTAATTTTATGTTTGATTTCAATGTCTAAGCTGGTATATTGTTTGGCTCTACTACTTCACCACTTTTAATTTGTCGAATGGCCGTCAGAATTTCTCAGATCGTTTGTGGATCGACATTTATAGTGAGATCTGTAGATGCTACTTCTGTGACCAATGAGTTCAGTGAACTCAATCTATTCAAAGTGTTCTACCCACCTGTTTCATTTGCCTTAGTTTTCAATGATTGATTCTAAATTTGCGTAAGGGGAAGTTAAACAGTTGAGCACAAAGAAATTTCATGAATTTTTATAACTAACCATCAGTAACAAGAGAAAAAAACTAAAATAGATAGCTCAGAACAACAACAAAAGTATTCTAAAAGTAATAAAGTGAGTGGACAGAGTTCGAACTTACGCTACCATTATATAAGACTATTTATAATATAAGTTCATAATAAAATCAAGGAGGTAAACTATTGAATGTATTGAATGATAACAGTATTCACAACACATAGATTCTCTTTTAATTTCACTCATGAAGTAAGAGAGAGTCGTTGTAAGCATCATTACTGCAGTACATAGAGAGAGAGAAAGAGGGAGAAGAATTTGTCATCAACAGAAAGAATCTCCTTTGAGAATAGATTATAGTAAACTGTTACAGATTCTTCAGAAACTATTTGTAAAGTAATTTACATAAAGAGTGAATTTAGAATGAGATATTTAAGCTTTTAAAGCTGACTTACCAAGATTATACCGAAGTACATTTTCAAAATGAAGTAAACGATAATTCTTAATTTGTGCTGTCACTTCCATTTAAGCATTAAGTATTATAATCTGGAATAGAATAACTCCTATGAATATGAAGTATAATAACAGGCTGAACTAATTAAGCATCTTTTACTTTTGATTTTGTATTACAGATATTCTAGTACGACATCCACGTGGATTTATGCGTAGTCAGAAAATAACCCACTTATAATTCAGATTTCGGAATAACTGACCATTTGCTTAAAGTATTCTCATCTATTGACGGTAACTAGATCGATTTGGGGGGGGGGAAACTTCCTGGTATTCAAAATATCTGATGTCGTTACTTATTGTATATGTAATAACTTCGTTATCTGCAAAGTCTGTGTATGATTGACTAGCTGAGATTCTTTATTAACAAATATCCAAGTCAATGGTATAATTTGGTTCTGACTAACTGATACAATAGATAACACAATGACCTCTACAGCAAATGATTCTAAGTTCGAGTCTCGATGTTATCAACATCAACACTGGGTTGCAAATATGTTTATCTGATGAGTTTCAATTACAGTGAAACATGTTATAGATTTCATTGTTAGGCTTAATTCAAATAGTTACCATAAAAAACACTTGATTTAACTTCGATTTATATTGAACTATCAAAATAAGTCTATAATACTTAGTCGAATGTAAACAAACCAGTTGACATGTTATGTATAGTATAATATTCACTGTGTGTGTGTGAAGGGTGACAAATTTATCGATTATGTGATGTAAAGTGACAATTAGAACAGAATATACTGTAAAGTATTACACTTACTGTCAGAGACCATAGTATGTAGTTAACTAAGAATTCGAAAAATATGACTATGGAATGATTTAGTCTCAGTGAATATAGACTATGGTTATCTGAAATATACTCTGTGTTTAGTATGTAAGGTGGGCTGAATTGGTATTATTCGTATATATTCGATCAGCAACTGATGGAAGCTATCTTGTAATCAAAGGTAAACAGTCCACAAGGTAATAAAGGGAACAGAACAAGTGCTAAAGTTCGTAGTGCAAATCTTACACTGACTCCTTTATCGTCATTGTGACCGAATATGTGTTGGTTACATCGTGGTAGTAAAAGATTTGGAAATTCCTAAGTATAAGACTGAAATCTCAAAGCGTTGTTATATACACGATGAATGTCACGCTTGTTGAGTGCGGGGTAGCTATGAGAGGGGAAGCGACTGAGTTCTTTGTAAGTAGATCCTGACAGTAATAACAGTGAAAATGGCAGAGTATACGATTGTAGAGTCACAGAGAGTTGTTATATACACGTTGTATATTATGTCTGCGAAGAAAGTGGCTCTGGGAGACAATATAGTCGAATGATTAGCAAAGCGATTGGTTTCGTAATAGAGATCCTGACCAACTCGACATATTTTTTTAACTTGGCTGAATTGATGTTATTCGTATGTATTTGATCAACAACTGAAGAAAGTGATCATGAGACAATTGGTGCCAGAGAGGTAACGAAAGAAGGTCAAAAGAGAACAAAACAATCATGAGCATATGCCTACTAAGATGATCCAGAATAATCCATTACATGCAAAATCTAGATTGGTACTCAAGTGTGTTGTATAAACCTTACAAGTAGATAGATTATATAAAGCATTCGCAGTTATTTTTTCCCTCTTTTGGTTTATTTATGTTATGCCAGACCACAAAGAAAGGTAACAAACTTTCAGAACTGTAGTAGGATGAAATTTGTATATTCCCATTGATTTGTTATAGACTGAAGCTGGTCAGTCACTGTTACTATATGTGCATCCTGAGCGGATTGCCTCTATATAGCGGTATTACACAAGTTACAACATTGGGATGCAGGTACATTCTGCTGATGAGTCCCGAATAGGACGAAACGCGCGTCCTGGATTCCACTTGCCAGTCACAATACAAATTAAATAATACTTGTGAATATTCGCTATATCGAGGCAATTCACTCAGGATGCACATATAGCAACAGTGACTGACCAGCTTCAGTCTATAACAAATCAATGGGAATATACAAATTTCATCCTACTACCGATTCGCCCATTGCACAAACGTGACTGTCTGGACTCAGTAGTCTAGTGCTGTACGCGGTGGCGTATGACACGAACCGGTCTGAGTTCGAATCCCACTGTGAACATCAACATTGGGATGCAGGTACATCCAGCCGATGAGTCCCAAATAGGACGAAACGCGCGTCCTGGATTCCACTTGCCAGTCACAATACAAATTAAAAATTATTTCAGAACTGTGTTTGAGAACACTATTTCATTTATTCTAACTCTGTGTAATGTAAACATTTTGTTTCTATTATTGTTACGTTTCTCTTACCCTATCCTCCCGTTTAGCATAATTGCTGCTATATTAAACTGTCTCTTATTATGGACTGTAGTTAATTAGTTGTGTACAAGTTGCTCCTATTCACTACCACTATTTCCCTCGTTCTGTATTCATGTTAATTTCCTAATTTGGTTCGCTGTGCGGTCTGCTTTATGTATATACAAGGGGTTGCTTGAAATATAATAGGATTCTGTCTAGTTGGTCTATTGGCTCACATTCTTCTTATTTCGTCTTGGGACTCAGTGGGCATAGGGCAGACGCACAAATACCGACTAGGCACTAGTAATTTGGCATTTGGTCACCCACCACCAAATTTTCTCGCATCATAACAATTTATTAGATAAATGCTGTATAACACAGATCAACTTTTAAGTAAGGATTTCATTTCTATTGACCGAGGTGATCCATAATAGACTTCTATAAGGAGATTAGTGTATTGTAGACAGGCATTTAATTAAAATATTTAGTGAAGATTGTACTGTGATTAGGCAACAGTTATGAACTAAATGAGAAGAAAAATCACCGTAGGGATTTTAATATAACACAATTTATCAAACACTATACACTGTGCGGATAACTCCAGGTTGTATACAATATCATCATATTTGAATTCGATCATGTAAGGTAAGTTACTCGGATGATGATTGCGCCATGTTATGAATCCCATTATGTAAACTAATTTGAAATGTCAACTCACATAACATGTTTGCAATTCTAGATTTGATCTGTTAAAAGGTCATAAGGGTCAAACTCTAGGATAAAATAACTGTCCAATGACTCATGACTTTTAAATAGTATATGAAATATCACAACAAAATACATTACTATTCACAAATCATCTACATGTAACTTTTAATAAATAAGCATTCATGAAATTCACAGTAAGAAATGAAGTGATCTATCCTGGCTTGGGACTGATAGTAACTCTGAGATGATTTCAAGGAATGAAGCTTTGGAAGACTAGTAAATTTCTATATCCTCGGGTAGCATCATCGATATACAAGAAAAATCTGATACAAATATAAAGAAATGCATTAGACAAGGCAAGGGCAGTATTTCTACAAATGAAAACCACCTGAAACTCAAATCAGCTTTCAGCCAACATTGAATTCAAAATTTTCTATTCATACATTAAGACAGTTGTATTGCATACATTTCAAAATCGAAGAAGCATAAAAAGGTTTATTCAAAAGATGCAAGTATTTATAAACCGTTGTTTACGCTACATATTTCAGATTAGTTGGCTAGATGCCACTAGGAACAACCTACTGTATCAGAAAAATAAACCAATTTCTGACTAAGGAATAAGTCAGGTAAAGACGCTGGAGATGAATAGTACTCACTGAGGAAATTATCAAACTGAATCATAAGATAAACACTAACTTAGAATATTCTAAGCAAAAGGAAGAGAGAAAGACCAAAGAACATACTGTGTTGGGAATTAGAGTCAGATATGAAAAAAGGTGAGTAGAATTTCGTAATAAGTGTAAAGGAAAGCCCAGAGCAAATGTGGTTGGAGAATATTAGTCGGTGGCCATTGCACCACTTGAGGTATGAGGCATTGATTGATTGATCAATCAATTGATTTGTTGTTTGATTATGTCCTCCTTGAACTATCCTCTACTTGGACTCATTAACTGTTAGTTTGTCACGTTCCATTTATAAACTGTCGTTAATTGATTGTATATACGTTACTCAATTTCCTTATCATTGTCGACCTTATCATGTCTCGATGATGATTATCTAATTGACAGAATGTACAGTCAGGTTTTATGTATTTATATAAAGGAGTACTTAAAATATAATTTGATTCGTTTAGTTGATCCATCGGTTTTGTTTATCCCGTTTCTGAGTGGAACTGACTAGGTATCCGAGATGTTAGATCATAAACTAGACTATCGTAATTGTAACTGATCACTGTAATTGGTGCATACAAGATCCTATCAGGTAACTGGTCGTACAGTTGGAATACTGATGTTGTTTCTAGTAAACTTACTTTGTAAATTTTACGAAGTTTTGATAACAACGTATTTCCTAGAAAAAGAAATACTTCTGTTATGGAGTAAAAAACTCCTTATTCACCGAACGCCATTTGGATGTGCCTAGTCAATAAATGCGCGTCTGCCCTACGCCCACTCGGTCCCAAGCCAGAAATAGAAGAATACAAAAAGATAGATTAACCAGACAGAATCATATGATATTTCACACATTCCTTTATAATATACATAAAACCTGACTACATAGTTAACCTATCAGGAAACTAAGATTAATATAAAATAGGAGTAATAATGAATGTGAACTGAAGTAACCTATGCACAATTGACTAACCATAGTTCATCAATGAGAAATGACACACTGACAATTAATGTGCCAAATGGGAGAACAAGGCAAGTGGAACTGAATTATAATAGAAATAAAATGTTCACCTTGTATACAACCAAAATTAATCAAATAGTCTACAGATATAGAAAATCACTCCTCTTTAGGTGCCCAGTATATCAGCTTCGTAGGTCAATTTCTTTCATAGTTTTGCACTTGCAATGGCTTAAATTAAATATGATCAGAAACGTGACAAGTATAGATTTCAATGTCATAAATGATTAATATGAACAGAAGAAATGCAAAGATGGCGTAGGTCATTTGATCTCTATATTCAAATGACTGGAAATTTTATAAATTACTTCACCACTGTGAATGTGAACATCATGTAGTTATTCATTTATGCTGGTTCATGGATCCTACAACGAGATTACGAAGTAGCAATGTTGAGACGATGTACAATAATCAGTTAGTCAGTTATGAACAATACAGAACCTGGAAGTTTGGAATATTAACACGACAATATAGTATGTACGAATAAATATTGGGACTTAAGATCTAGACGAAGACCAAGAGTGAATAAACTCTCACCACAATGACCAATTCTGGGCTATGCCACCCAGTATCCCCAGCGATTAATAATGATTATCACGCGAAACCCAATCATGTTTTCTATATCTAACAACAGTCAAAGACTTCATTCAATGGCGCCACTCTTGGTTTACCGCCTCCAATATGGATTACATACAAGAATATTATACAGTCATTTGGAGGAATGTTTATCTCAATTCATTCTGTAAATTTAAAAATTGGATCATTTAATTGCCTCATAAAGTTTATTAATCACATAAGTTTAACACAACTGTCACTATGAACTGACTAAATATGATTGTTGTCATGTTGTGAATCTACTGAGAAATAACATGTAAGCGAGATGAAACAAACTATTTCTATGTGAACAACTTGGATGCTAAACACTGAATCTTCAGCACGAAGTAGGCCTAGTAATGTGATATCGCGAATTGATCTTAATTAAACGACTATCGATCATCATGAATCACTTGACAACAGCTTCGTCCTAGTATAGAACACTCCAGTAGTATGCACCCATGAACCCATCAGGAATAGAACTCATGATTTTCTGGTGCATTTACGAACGCACCTAACCATTAGACCACTAAATCGGTCTTCGATTGTTGATATTTCTAATTTTAATCGATTCATGATACGTTTTTCGCGAACTCATCCGTTTCCATCGGTGGGTAACTGTCTCACACTCGACACGATTGAATTCCACTGATCAAGTCTTCTCACTAGTCACATTCTCCACAACATCTAATTATAAACCCAATAACGCTGGAAATCACCAACTCAATTTTCAAATTATTTTCACATTTATTTATATAAAATTATAACCATATCCAATTCTGTTAATAGTCATGATTAGGGAAATTGTACTGATGTGAAATAAAATAATGCCAAATTAACCAATCATTACACACAGTCTTTTGGAACATGTAACTATAGACAGGTATCTAAGCAACCAATTAAAGTAATTTATAGATTAACACAATACATATACGTACGCACATATGTCGATCAATCATCAATTAATTGTCAATTGTTCAATATTTCAATGTTAAATTAAGTAACTAATCAGTATAACCAGATGTGTATTTCAAGGTTGAAGTTATTCGCACCATTTTCATTGATTGGAGTTGTCATAGATTGATACTGGTAAAATTTTGTTCCAATCCAGGGAATACACAATAGCTAATTCACCATAATATAGGACAATTCAGTAATAAGCACCGCTGCTTCCTTCAAGGGAATTAAACTTAGGACCTCTAGAATGGTGAACGCCTAATCATCTACACCTCTGGAGCGGAGTACATTAGTGTAATTTCCACTTCTTTCAATTGGTGATATAGTACAATGATTGTCGATTGTAATCAGTGATAAATATATCCACCAGTGACTACTTCTCACTAGAAATTCGAAAACAGCCTGAAGTTAATCACTAGTAAGCTGATTATGGTTGGTTTTACTTACACTAGGAGAGACGTAGGTTATACACAACTAATGACTATGAAAATATCACTGCAGCGTAATTCATTAAGGCATACAATGAATTGTTCAATGCAAATTACACACAATACTCATCAAATAAATGAACAATGAATATTGAAATCTTTGAGGGTAATCATATTTGATTATCGATGTTGTTGTCTCAATAATGAACTATAGATCATTGATTGTGTATAGGATACTTCAGTTCACTGCCACTGTCTCCCTTGTTTTGCATTAACGTCAAATTCATAAGTGGCTAACTGTCTGGTCTGGCTGATGTATGTATAATAGAATGTTTGAAATATAATATAACTTGTCCTGTTGATTCATTGGTTCATGTTCTTCCTATTCTGGCCTTGGATTGAGTGAACGTTGGGTAGACATACAGGGATCGACTAGGCAAGTATAAGTTAACATCGATTAATTAGTCGTATGCATCAGTCGTAAACTGCGTTTTGACGTCATAACAGTGACCTAGCCGAAACCAGTAATGTGACGGAAAACAGTATAACTGACCACTTGATACTGTTAAATCTGCCCTGATCTTGCTAGTCCTAAGCCGTTTAGAAGAACACAAGATAACTGAACTAACAACCAAATCACCATGTATTTCACGCATCCGTCTACAAATATGCAAAACCTGATCATACAGTCGAATAACATTTATACAGTACATGAACAAAGATGATAGAAAGTTTGGGTAACGGGTAAAAAATTACTTAGTTGTAGTTCATGAATGGAAGATGTTATGGCGACAATTAATAGATCTCATGGGAAGTTAAGGTGAGGCGAACACATCAATAATAGAAACAGAGTATTCTATTAGCATACAACCAAAATAAATAAAGTAATCTTCTAATAAACAGGTCAGAAAGTTAGCTGTTCACTTTGAGTTCCTTGATATATCAGATAGACATTACCTCTTCAACTTATATGGTGGTATTGTGACAGTAAGTCGCTTAGTCAACAATTTAGTGATACCTCCTCATTATTTAATACTCGATACCGTTGCCTTAAATTAATTATGAATGAAACAGATGATTTCGTAACTCATGTTGGTATTATGAATAGAGAATGCTAGCGATTCCAATTAAAATTAATCACAGAAAATCAATCTCAATCACTGGTATTCATTCGTAGTCTCCAGTCATCCAAATTCGCTGGCATTAGAATGGGACTGTTGAATTGTCAGTAGTAAGAACCAAAACTGACTACTGAACGACATCACAAAGGAATATCAACGACTAATGAATTTACAACGGGATACCACACTATATATTTAAGTTGGATTGTGACTGGCAAGTGGAATCCAGGACGCGCGTTTCGTCCTATTTGGGTCTCGTCGGCTGGATGTACCTGCATCCCAATGTTGATGTTCACACTGGGATTCGAACTCAGTCCGGTTCGTGTCAAACGCCACCGCGTTCACCACTAGGCTACTGTGTCCAGACAGTCACGCTTGTGCAACGGGTACATATCTAATTCAGAATAGGCTTGTATCTTCCCGTCGATTTGTAATGGACTGAAACTGGTCAGCCTCTGTTGCCATATGTGCATCCTGAGCGGATTGCCTCTATATAGCGGTAGTACACAAGTTATATTTAAGTTGGATACCACACTTATTCAACCTGGCGAACACAGCGGTTCAGTTAACGCACTTCGTCGAAAACAACACCCAACTGCCCCTATACATCCATCACCGTCAACAAAGAGACTCTACTGCAACCGACGTCATAACATATTGATAAGTGTTGGTAATTTTCAAATAAAGATATTCAGATGTGCAACTGATAAATCATTCGTTACTATATTGATTTATTCACACTAAATGTTGATTAATCAATTTATCATCAGTATTCGTTAGTCTGTTCACCTTAGGTTATACAATACAAATTTTTTATCAGTAATTGATTTAAACAAAATACAATTTTCTGTTTTCAATAAATCAATTTATTGATTTATTTGTATACAATAAAAAGGATGAATTTTATTTAAAAGAAAACATTCTACTGTTTTCGTCATTAGTAGTCAACACATTATCAACGACAGAAACAATAACAATAGCAATATAAATGTTATATTGATCAGTTGAAGAAGTTTAACTCACTTTCAAAATTGTCTTGTAAAGGAATGTTTCATTTATTTCGAGTCCATGCTAATCGATTACTTTGTTTCTATAATTGATAAGATTCCTCTTGTACTAACCTACTACTAAGCCGATGAACTGTAATCCTATTAGTTTCTATTCAGTAACAATAACTAATTAACTCAGTTCATTCAGTTCTCAGTTATTATTATCATTCTTCCTTTATTATTCATCTTATTGATTAGTTGTGTGATCAGATTTTGTGTGTACACAAACGAATGAGTGAAGTTAATGTGATTAGTTGAATATTGGCACACTTATCTAGCGTTCTTCAATTTGGTTTGTGAACTAGTTGTCATGGAGTAGATGTTTGGGCAGAGAACAATAGATTTAGTTTCCAGTTTTTTTTTTGGTGTTGGTTCCTATCAGAGTTACTATCTTGATAGTAGTTCACATCATAACTATTGAAATACCAGAAGTAATTAATTTATTATTAGAAATGTACGCACTAATACTAACTTCGTTCAGTGAAATCAGAAAATAATTTGGCGAATAGTAATTAACTTCAATCTACTGGGTATTCAGTGTTGAATCAGTTTGTATGATTTTGATGTAAGATGAATTGAAGTCGTCTGTAGGAAACTCAAAAAGCTAGTTTCATGTTACTTGATACTCAATAATAAACCCAAATCTTGTGATGATTGGTAGGTGCCCATTTTCTGCGTCAATTATCTACTTTAGGTCAAGTAAAGTGTGTAAATAAGTGTTATTTACTCAGTAACCTAGGCTAAGTTAAGATATATATAAAGATATATCACGCTTATGCATTCAACTTGTTATCTTTCAATGAAGTTCCAGGAATGTCTCAACAATCCTGAAACTTTATGAATGGGTTATAGTGTTAGGGAATGTTACTGGTCTACATATGGAATCAAACTTATCCCCCCCCCACTTCTGTCACTCAACCAAGATTTCTTTAGTAACTACAACTACTTAAAGTTAAAAAAATAATTCACGTGTTGATGAACCACTTTGGCTAATGTATATACTTGTAACTTGATAGATATAATTCCGTTTCTTGTTTGTATTTTTCACAGATTGATATTGGTTTGGTACCTCTGAAAACTAGGGAGAATTAAAAACATAGTTCATACTAGTACAGGACTTTTCATCAGTGTGAATCATTGATTCTACCGAGAAACCAAACTCATGACACCCAGGTGTCACAGTGGTGCGATGTGATTAGTAGAAAATGTCGCATTTCTATTTGCAGGTATATCTAACTGATGAGTCACGAAAGAGACTAAACGCGAAGTTCTAAATTCCGCTAACCAGCCACAATCCAAATAAATAATACTTGTGTGTCATTGCTATATCCAAGCAATCCACTCATGAAGCACATATTGCAACAGAGACTGATCAATTTCAGTTCATAATAAATCAAATGGATGATCCAAAGCATTCTAACTATCAAACCATTTAGTTAAAGTAAGTCCAATAATGCTAAAGTCGAGACAGTAATTTTCGGCATTTGCATAGATGTATTCTAAAATATAAAGTTGAATTGTGAACAATGATTGCAGTTTACTGAATGATAACAAATAAATTAACGAATGGTGCAGTGACTTGCATTATTCAGTACTCAACTTTCAATTATTTGATTGCCTATGTTAAGTAAACTCTAATATCTACCATAGAGAGTTTATAGGGATTATAGTTGGAATCACAGTTTGGAAGCCATTAGTCACTAGTGATCAATTATTGGAGATATTCCATGGAGTAACTGTAAGAATCATTGATCAGTGGAGCTCATCCATATTGACAGTATCGCAGCTACCAAATAATAACATTGAATGTTTCTCAAGTAATATAGCCAATTAAGTGAAGCTAAATGTGGTAGAATTCCCACTTCCACGACGAACATCTATTATCATTAGTGATAACTGTCTCACTCCCGACAAGTGTGAACTTCACCAGTCACAACTTCTCACTAGAGCTTTAGGAACATTCTGAAGTTTGTCACTAGTGAGCTGACTAAAGAGCTAACATAGATCTGTGACAAATTCAATAATCTTAAGTTAATACCGATTTCCACGAACTACCTCCATTCAATTGCAATAATCAGCTCACTAGTGACTAACTTCAGAATGTTCCTGAAACTCTAGTGAGGAGTCATGACAAGTGACGTTCGACCTTGTCGGGAATGAGACAGTTATTACCAATGACAGTGTATGGTTGTCGGACCATGTTACAAATTGATGGAAGTGGGAATCCTACCACTGGGCACAGGCTGGCTCAGAGGTACAGAGGGTTAGACGTTCGGTAACCTGATGTCCCTGTGGTGGAATACACTGTGCATACTGCTGAGAAATCACATACCAGAGCGAAACAGCTGTCTAGTGTTTCCTGGTTTTCAATGGTACCCTGCCAACATCAATCTGTGACGAATTTAATCAATTAAACTTATTTCCAAACTATACATGCCATCTCAATTCAGTGAAGTCAAATATGTATATTGTCGGATATATACTTAGTGGTTTGAAGGTTATGCGTTCACTATTATGTCTGTAGATCATGCTTCGATGCAGGTATATACACAACCTAATGATTCAATAACTCATGATGCATATCATGATACTGATTTGTTCTGTAAAACCGGATCGGCTTAAGTTTCTTAAGTCATCTACTATTTTCACTGAGATTTTAAGAGTTATATTAGGTTATACCTCTACATATGACACTGGATTGCTCGTGTAGATGTGTCTCACTGATGAACACCACACTACATGAAGTCCGTTTAAAGCAAAGTTAGCTACTAACTATGCAGTTATCACCCAACATCTTTAAATGCAGTTTCTGATAGAGTTCTATTTTATTGTTATAACGTTTTCTAAGGTAGATGGCATAACTGAAAGGCATTGATTGCTTGTTATGAGAACATCATCATAGCTTATTTCATGTAGAAGTGAATTTTGTGGTTATTCTATAAATGCTATATCAATTCATCTTGTCGGTCTTTTCTGTGACTGTCTTGTGAGTTTTTGTTGCCTTCATGTGATCTTATATTCTTGTCAGCTGTCATTGTTGATTAACCTCGATAATACGATTGACTGATGTCATATAAATAGTTTCATATTTAGATCTATACCTATGTTTAATGATTGCCAGTTTATGTAGATGTCACGCTTTAAAAATTCGCTTGCCTTATTAAAACTTTCTTAACATAGATTTTTGGAGTTTTCCTTGTAGAATTCATGTTTCTAGACATCCTCGTGAATTGATATTAATGACACTACTAATTAATGTTCATGTAGACATAAATGTAGATGGCATTGATTTTGTTCAATCTAGTGTTTCTAATAATTGATGTAGTTGGTTTCTAAGACGATGCTGCATAGATACAACTTCCCCTTTCCTACCCTTAAGATTAAAATTATATTTTACTGACAATTGATAGCTAGAATGAAATCGAAATGAAGTAGGGCATTTCGCAGACTACATTATGTCACCTAATAGACTTCTATTTAACAAAGAAACATAAGCTTTCATGATCTCCTGTTGGTATCTAAATTGATAATTTTATTTAAAAGTTATACATTGTAAAAGGTTTCATGTCTACAACAAGTAGTTCATGATATATTTAAGCTGGATTGTGACTGGCAAGTGGAATCCAGGACGCGCGTTTCATCGTATTTAGGAGTCATCGGCTGGATGTACCTGCATCCCAATGTTGTAACTTGTGTAATACCACTATATAGAGGCGATCCGCTCAGGATGCACATATGGCAACAGAGGCTGACCAGTTTCAGTCCATTACAAATCAACGGGAAGATACAAGCCTATTCTGAAGTATTTCATGAATTTCAATGATGGTCATTCAACAAAGTAGATTATTAGATAACCTCTCTACTGATTATGTAATAATTATAAGGCATATATGTTGTATATAAGATATATTGATGATATAATTATAATATGTGATAGGGATTTTGACTTAGCCTATTCCCTCGATGGACTTAATGTAGAATCGAGTGAAATAGTTTTAACTTATGTAGAAGAAGAAAAATTACAATCAATTAACATTGTTAGACTAACTTCCGAGTTAACAAAAGATGATGAGTATATATATTCAACGATCAGTTTACTATAGACTGATCATTATCTGTGATTTGTCTGGATTTTATTTATTTCGATATAAGCAAGACTTTGTAAAGTTGAACTTCAACAGAATTCAACAATCAATTTATCTGATACATACGATTCACAATGATACAGAACCGATGATTATAACACTAATGTTATGACAGAAAACTTTTGGTTAATTCTCTTGCAAAGAATGAATCCGTATTATGTTATCACTTAGGATGGAATAAAGTTGTAGAAGTTAAAAATATCAACTAGTCAACTAACTTATTATACTGCTACATTGATAATGATCAATATATCTAAGGCTATGATTTCACATAAGCTTTATAACTGTATTTACTATTATATGACATTATATAGCACTTACTGATTTACATATGTGTAAACAGATATACAAGAGAGTATGTTAAATGTCAGTCAGTCAATCAGTCAGTTACAACGTAGAACTTGGTACATGCAGACATCAGTTCAAGTTGCCATGCCTCAATAAGCTGATAGAGATTAAATTGTCGGACCAAATCTCAGAGTAGAGGAGATAGTAACAGAGTAAGTACTAATGTAAGGCATAGAGATCAGAGATGAGATTTGAAATAAAAAGTGATTCAGTAAAGAGAAAATTACGAAAAGCTCAAAAATTAGAATTTGGAGGAAGACAAGGAGTGGATGCACCTGCGCCATTGCCAACGATTTTGAGCCATATCACCTAAAGTTTCTAACCATTTGTTACAATCATCGTGTGGGCCCCAACCAGGTAGTCTGCATCTATTAACATGGCTCAGCCCAATTGTCAATGACTTCATGGATTGGTGCCATGTTTTCGTTTGGCCACCCCTAGCTTTCTTCCAGACTACTCCTACACCAGACAACATTGCTCGTTTCGGTAGACGGTGGTCAGGCATACGCAACACATATCCTAACCACCTCAGCCAGTGAAGATTCACCACTTCATTAATAGACTTACCGTATTTACCTATTACTCTATTCCTAACCCATGTTCAGTCAAAGAAAGTGGAACATTAGTCTAAACGCCTAATATTAAGTCATCTGACAGAGGGAAATAGTAGAATACTATCCCCTTATACTATGAAATGTATAGTGTTATGTCGGATCATTAAAGAAGAGTGAAAAACTTCCAGAACTGTGTTTTAGAGAACTAATTCATTTATTCTGGTCTTCAGTAATGTAAACATAACATTTCTATTATTGTTACGTTTCTCTTACCCTATGCTCTTTTTTAGTATTTTTGGCTGTTATTATATTGTCTCTTATAATGGACTACAGTTCACTGTGTGATCTGATTTTGTGTATATATAAAGGCTTGATTGAAATACAATTCGATTCGATTCTGTTTGTTTGGCCCATCAGTCGTTGTTTTTTCTCTATTCTGGCTTGGGGACTGGCAGTCGCGGGGCAGACGTGTACGTACACTGATTGGCAATTATCAAGGGCACTGTGTATTTACACAATACATAACAATTGGTGACAGGACTTTAAGTGAATCCACCTTACATAATCATTGGTCATAAAGTCTAGTATATTTTATTATCTAATTAGCACAAGGAATTGCATTCAGTGTCATAAATTGTAAAACATAACATTAAGTTGAGACTAATCATACATTTGTTCTACTAACTACATTTAACGATTTGTACAGAATTCGTTGAAAGTTCTTTCCAAAGATTGTGTGGAAGCTCTAATCATTTGAAAATTCCTGTATTCATGTAATGCGGACGACTATAAATGACTCATTTTCGTCTTGTTCAAACTTCACTAATCAACACTTCTGACTAAAATTTTTGATCTAATCTTGAAGTAGGTCACTAGTAAACTGATTGTCATAAACGAATTAAAGTGATTTTAAAGAGATTGGTTTCGACAACTTTACTATGATACAAAAGTGGTAATTTCATTATAAGATGGCTATTAATCCAGAAGTAATGTTAGTTACTGTATTGAGACATGAATTCGAATTATGAATTCAATATCACGATGAATTGGTCTAAGTTGAATAGTCATTACAAACCAGAAATCATTCAATAGTCTTCTCATCATAGTATGGAACTATTCACTAGTAGACATTTGTGACTCTAACAAAGATTCAAGCCTAGAGGAATTTAGGTTACGCAGTGATTTACGTTTATTAAGTTACTTATCATACATTTTTCCAAATATTTCATATACTATTTTCTTTAATCGTTTGTGACATGATATTGACCTTCTGGCTCATTGGGTAATTATGGTCTGTATTAGTCCTGGAAACAGGAGTCTCCAAGTTGATTTAACTACTATTTGAATATTTCGACAAATGAAATTGCAACTACGTGGAGAGTTTCACTCATCGACTATACTCATTACGAAACCTATTTGTTATCCAAAAGCTTAACCCAAAATCATATTTCTGACACAAAACCTAGTTTCAAACTAAAATTTAGCCTAAATACGAATTCTAGCTATGATCTATTGTCTATGATATACATTCTAATCTGAGGTAACCCTGAAACCGTTAGCGTTTCTCACATTGTTTAAATGGGAAATTATAGACGTTCATCTAAGTACTTCATTTATTCGTTCTTATACTGTATTCTACTGTTATGACGTGAGAAAGATGGGGGGGGGGTGATTGGCCGAGTGCCAATTTACTTGTGCCTGGTTGGTAATTGTGCGTCAGCTCTGTGCTCACTTAGTCCCAAGCCGAAATAAGAAGAATCCGAGCAAATAGATCAGCCAGACAGAATCATATTATATTTCAAGCATTCTTTTATATATACATAAAATCAGACCACACAGCAAACCAATTAGAAAATTAGCATAAATACAGAACGAGGGGAATAGTGGTAGTGAATAGGAACAACTTGTACACAACTAATTAACTGTATAATAACAGTAATTATGCTAAACGGGAGGATAGAGCAAGCGGAGCGTAACAATAATAGAAACAAAATGTTTACATTACAGACAGTTCGAATAAATGAAATAGTGTTCTCATAACACAGTTCTGAAAGTTTGTTCCACTTCTTTGTGGTCCGACCTAACATCTACCTAGTTTTTCTTTCTGACGATATCATCTGTCAAAGTTTTACAATTACATTAATTACAATTCAATAGTCTATATTATAATCAATAGATATTACATCATATAAAATTGAGTACTAAATCAGTCGATTACGTAATAGATTAATTAGTAATAGATGAAAGAAGTAATAACTTCTAAGAAGAACTAAAACACGTTACATTCAAATGTGTACTAGATATGCATAATTGTCTGATCTATATTACTTAGTGATTAAGAGAGAACATTTTAAAGACTAATTCTAAAAGAATTACGTAACAAGAATTGATTAATTGTTCATAAATAGAATTATTGATCTTTTAAAATGTGTTATTTTGAATGATACTTAGAGAGAATGTATGTTTTACGATTAGTATAGACAGTTTTAATCGATGTATTAAGAGATAATCTCGCTTTAATGGATTGTTACATCATTAGTCAATTGGTTACTAAGATAACAAAGGAAAGTTAATCAACTATGTATACAAGTAGTTCTAGTCCAGTGAAAACTTTCTACATTTCAACTCTAAAAAACAGTGAAACATGAAACAAGCTTCACTTCTCTGGTACAGTTATAAAACATAAAAGTATACATTTACAATATCAAAGACTAGCAAAAGAGGAATATCTAATTGGGGTAAGGATTTACGAATCAAGAAGACACTTCGATGCTTGTTAACGAATGTATGACCAGCGACACAACAACAGGGGAGGTAAGCTATTCGATAGCGCCCCATCCCAGCTAACTAGAGGAAGAATTCCAACATCAGCAAGAAGCATTAATTCTACGGGCAGCCTGGCGGACGCATCTACAATCACTCAACTAATGCATATATATACAAAGTATTCGTATATCCATAGTGTTTATTCATCAAATTGAAATTATGGACATTTTTAATGATACAATTAGAATAAGCTTGTATCTTCCCTGTGATTTGTGATGGACTGACACTGGTCAGTTTCTAATGCTACATGTGCATCGTGAGCGGATTACCCCCGACATAGCTATAGTACACAAATAATGTTTGAGTTAGATTGTGACTGACAAGTGGATTCGAGGACGTGCGATTTGTCCTATCTAAGACTCACCGATTGGATGTGCCTGCATCACAGTATTGATGTTCACAGTGGGATTCAAACTCAGTCCTCTTCGTATTAAACGTTACCCTGTTAACCACTAAACTATTGTGTCCACACAGTCACACTTGTACAACGGATATAAATGTAATTAGAATAAGCTTGTATCTTCACGTTGATTTGTAATGTACTAGTCAGTTTCTGTTGCTTTAATGCAACTAAATGTTGTCAAGTGTGGTCGGGAGTATGATTCACGCTAACTAACATAAATTTAATGACAGTTTACAATCAAGTTTACAAAAAATTTAGTATAACTTGGTTGAATGAACAATTGTATTTTTAGGGATTTTGAATCCCTAACAAAGTGAATAATAATCACGACGGAAGAACATTATGGAGTCTTCATCGACGCAGTAGTGTACCTGAGAAGATTGTCAATATCATGAAAAATTCTTACGATGAACTACAGTGCACAGTCATGCATGATGGCCATCTCACTGATTCATTCAAATTGAAGACCTATGTTAAATAGATCTACTCACTATCATCCATCCTCTTTCTAATCGTGGTTAACTGCATCATGTAAACATCATCACCTCAGTGGAAGTAAGGAATAAATTACGAAACATGGATGCAGCTAGACTATCTGAACATTGCAAATAACCAACACAACCCTTCTAATCCACACACAGAGACAAATGCAGGTGAAGACGAACAGTGTAGTTGCAGCATCTGCAGCCACCAGTAGGTCTCAACAAACACAAAGGCAAAACACGACCATCAGATGCAAAATTAAGTGTACCAATCCAATTACATTTGACGGCGATGCTCTGTATGAAGTGTAAACTTATACATACCTGGACAACATGATTACCGATGAACAAGGTGGATGTGATCTGACACAGATGTCAAGGAATACATGAAACAATGCTAGGAGAGCACCTCTACAATTGAAAAAAGACATGTAGAATTTAAATCACTTGTCAGTCAACATCAAAGTCACAATTTACAATCCAAACATCAAGAAAATTTTCTTGTTTGTATCTGAAACTTGGAGAATCACGGAAAGCAATACTCAAAAAATTCATGCATTTATAAACAGTTATCTGAGCAAGATACTTTGAATCTGTTGGCCATTCACCATCAACAACAATCCTTTGTGGAAGATAACGAACTAACCACGACCCAGTTGAGGAATGAATTAAAAAAAGATACTATGTGTGAATAGAAGACACATTGAGTAAATAATCAGACTGCATTACAAGACAGGCACTAACTTGGAATGCTCCAAATGAAAGAAAGAGAGAAAGATCAAAGAACACATTGTGTTAGATATTGAAGTAAGACATGAAAAGAATGAAAGGGACTTGGTATTAAGTGTAGAGGAGGTTTGAGTACAGATTTGGTTGTAGAATGGTGGTCGGTGACTATTGGTCCACGTGGGATAGCATACATTGATTGATTGATTAAATTATTCTTGTCATTAGCTTTAACTCCAGAATTGTCATATCCAGTACATATTATTAAGTAATTGGAGTTACTGAAGCATAAACGGTATCAAATCTTGAATCCATATTAGCTTAAGTTAAAGGTGGTTTTATGAAGAATGATTTTACTTTTTGGATTGTATACGCCACAGTTCCATATGAAATGGGTATTATTTTTAAGAACCAAGGAACACTTTTTGTAAACCGCTCCATCTAATTATGGAACCTTTCATCTGTGAGCATTCAAAGGAAAAATCAATCTACACAAAATTACTTCTACTTAACTAGATCTCCTAAGTATTATTTGACTACCTCAAAATTCTTACAAATTCTGATGAAAAGTCATGGCTGATGGAGTTTAGATAATCTAGAAGTAAATTAGTAATCAACAATTGTATTAGTAATGAATGGAGTTACCATTCGAAAGTGTAAACTAAATGTTCTTTGTGAAACTTGAAGGTCCTAGGTTTAGTATACAATAATGTTGTAAGTACTCAGTACTAAGGAATCAAAAGTCAGCTTCTGGTTTGTAACTATGTCTCTATAAAGCTTCTGATGAACTAAGATTTTATGGTCGAGACGTAATGCCAAGCGGCCAGCTGAGGATGTTGCTGCACTTTGAATTCCTTACAAATAAAGTGACAGCCAATTCACATACTTTTAATGATCATTCAATGTGTTGATTCTTTAGAAAACACTTTACACTGAATGATTACTGTGTAGTAACCAATGTCACTTGTAGTTAGCTCTGTCAGCTGATGGTTAAATTCCATAGACTGACTTCAAATGTTGTTATCAGTAGAAGTAACTCATAAGTGAGTACATTATATTTGGATTCCGGTGAGTTGAAGCTGAAGTACAGGAAACTTATAAGCATAGCGCTTTTATGAACTTGAGTATCGATTTCCGTGTTAACCAATTCCAAATAACATTAAATCTACGTTGAAGCCTTCCTTATGATTCCATCAAATAACTGAATATATCCACTCTATTCATTTAAATTAGAAATACATAAGTGGAATATATGAAGTCAATTATCCATACATAATTCCCAAAACAGTTTTAGTAAAAATTCAACCTACTAACAAGTATCATTTAATTTGGACTGTGACTGGTAACAGAATCTAAGACGCGCGTTTCGTTCTATTTGAGACTCATCGGCTGGATGTACCTGCATACTAATTTTGATGTTCACAGTGTGACTCGAATACAAGTGTGACTCTCTAGACTGAATAGTCTAGTAGTGAACGTGGTGGCGTTTGACACTATACAGACTGGGTTCGAATCTCATTGTGAACATCAACATCGGGATGCGGGAACATCCAGCCGACGAGTCCCAAATAGGACGGAACGCGCGTCCTGGACTCTACTTGCCAGTCACAGTCAAAATATAATGATACTTGTGAATATTTGCTATATCGAGGCAATCCGCTCAGGATCCATATATAGCAACAGTGACTGACTACATTCAGTCTATAATAAATCAATGGGAATATACAAATTCATCCTACTACTAACAAGTATTTACAATACTGCACTGCAATATATACTTACTACTTGTTATACATTTAAGTAACTACAGTAGTTAATTAGCATTTATAATCGTAAACTATATTTATTTGGTCATGAAAGTTGAATTTTGATTAATGATAAAAACTCATGTTTCGTCCTGTTTATGACTCGTTAACCGGGGTTATGTGATTTACAGTTTTAATAATCGTACTAAAATTACAAAATTAACGCATTATTTATTAATCTATTGAGTTTGGATAGAAGCAGTTTTGTAGGACATTTTACTAAACAGTATACTTGATTAATATAACAGATATTGATGGCATAAGAAAAGTACAATTCCTTGAAGGAATAAGGAGTGATTTCTGATAAGGACTTCTATACTTCGATGAAACAACAATTCAGTCCTCCTCAGCTTTCAGCGGTATCCAATTAACATTAGTCTGTGATGAATGTATATATGTATGATCAACATAGAATCTGGCACATGTGTACATCGGTGCAAGTTGCCATACCTATATGGCACTGCAAGATTAACACCACATTAGTAGAAGTTACTTCAATGATATTAATAACAAAAATAAAGAATATTGGACATATACAAGATATTAGCCAATATCGCGAGTTGAAGTAGACGATCGTTGGGCATATGTAACACATGTCCTAAGCACCTCAGTTGATGAAGATTCACAACTTCATTGACTGATTTATCACCTTTGGCTAATACCCGTCGTATAACCTCGTTACTACTTACTCGGTGATCCCAGCTAATGGAAGAGGTGTTTCATAGACATTGATGATCAAAAACTAATAACCTTAGAGTATTATTTATCCTTAATGACCACGTATCAAATCCATACAGTATGACAAAGTGCAATACACTCTTCCCTTCATTAAAAGACGAATATCTTGTCTATTCCATAGGTGGCGTTAGTTGGCGAAAAACCAAACGACCTTTTTGAATTCGTACTAAGATTTCATCAAAGACTAATCAATTAGTTGTGATGAATACAATCTATTAAACTTAATATCTGTCTTCATTTCAATTCAAAAATACACTTTATTATAATCAGTCATTTATTCAATCTCTTAACATAGAAACTTAGTTATGTAACAGTACAATGAAAGACTTTAAAAGTGTTTTTTTTTTTAAAAAAAAAAAAGGGGGGTTATTACAAACTATTAATAATATGAAATAAAGCAAACTTATCAAAATTTAATGATTACATAACTTACAAAAAAGATATGTATTAATGTTTATCAATTGGAAATCACTTTAACAACAACAAAATATACAATCACATAAACCATAACAACATGAACATACAATAATTATAACGATGAATAAACCAACAGAACATATGGTAACTGTAAGTGGCCACCAACTATAACAAAAACAAATAAATAAACAAACAAGATTAGATTAGATCATGGTGATGATGATAATGATGATGATGGTGATGATGATGATGATGATGATGATGACGATTAGGATGATAATAATGACGGTGATTTGGATAATGATGTCAAGCATAAATCAATAGAATACATAGACAATCGGTGAAACTTTGAAACTAATGAATGTCTCTTAAACACAATGTAAACATATCTTTATCATGGATTAAGTTTAGAACATTGAATGATGTTATCAATGTGAAACAATGACTGATGACTCAATAGTTCATAAGTTAAACGGTGAATTCAAACTCCAATAGGAATAAAAACGTACGTTAAATGAGGAATTCTATGTTAGTTTAAAACAATTTTCTAGTGATTCTTAATTTTTCATTGGTTGTTTAAATGAGGTCAAAGGACAATATAATACTTCAGTAATGTTATACTGAAGTACATTTGATTGTTAATTCAATCTTCTAATGTGAATTTTAATAAATTTAGTAGGTCAACTGAATCAAGTTGAATGACTAACTTCCAGAACCGTTTTCTTTAAGTTAAATTGTCAATCCTCATATCACGAATAGATCTAAATCAGACAACCATTGATCACCTGGAAGCACTGAATAGCTGTATTACGAATTAACTGAATTAGGAATATCAACCGTTAGGAGCCGATTCAGTGGTCCAACGGTAAAGCGCTCATCGAGTAGCCACAGGGTTCTGAGTTCGATTCCTTACGGGGTCGTGGATGCTCACTGCTGAAGAGTCTCGTACTAGGACGAGACAGCTGTCCAGTAATTCCTGGTGATCAGTGGTTATCTGATTCAAATCAGTTCGTGATATCAGGATTGACGATTTAACTCTCTCCACAATAACCCCCTAATTTTACATACTTTGGTTGTGTTTACTTGAAATGTTTATTTCTGCTCTTTGTATATTCCCCCTCACACTAAGCACCCATTTGATCTATTAATTGTTGTTGTGTCAGTTGTCATTCATGAGCTATAATTAATTGATTGTATACATGTTGTCTCAGTTACCTATTATTGTAACCCTTGCTTTACATCAATGTTATTTTCCTAATTGATTGATTATGTAATCAGGTTTGCATGTATAATTCAGGTAAAATTGACTAAATAGCCTTATATCTTTTTATCTGGCTATGTGAATTGACAATTTCGCGATTGACACATAGGCATAAAACAATCGGTCTTTATGTTTTGTGTGTAGTTACCTGTGTTCATCACAAATTGATGTAGGTTGGGTACCATTGGAACCATAAAGCACTGAACGACTGTCTAGTCCTATTATGGGATTTTACCCCATTGTACACATTCGATTCTAACAGGTAATCTAACCAAAGGCTTTTAGTTTGGAGGACGCCTAATCTACTGCACCACTTAGACAACCGTCGACCAATGGTAGAATTCTCACATTAATCGGGATTTCACTAATACATGTTACAAAACATTTTACATGGTAATCATCTAAACACATGTAAGAACGATGGATCTTCTAGTCGATTCTAAGATTTCTTACCGCCTCAACAGCGGAAATACTTGTAAACGCCTTTTCATTAAGTGTTCATCTTATTCTAGATAAAAAAACAAATTATATTGGATGCAATCGCTTTTCAGAAAAACATTGATAAGAAGTTTGATACATGACTAGTCAGATTGAAGAAAGATCCTTTTTAAAATTTCTTCGAAAACCCTTGTCGACTTAAAGTAATATGGGACCTTCTCAATTTGATGCAAACAGCCGGTAATACAACACAGGATAACATCGATCAATGGACAAAAATGAAAACGTAACTAGTTGATTAGTGTCAGTAAATCTTTGGTAATACTTTCATATCGATTTACTAGGCTTGCAATTATCTGTATTCAGTAGATTAATGGATTACATAATCATTTACAGTGATAGGCATTATATTCAAGTCTCCGATTATAAACATTAACATTGGGATGCAGGTACATTAGACTATAGTGTACTAAATAGTACGAATACATTCACTATTACTTATCATTCATTATTATGTTTTCCTATAGTACGAATAAGGATATTAATAGTTGAAGATGTGAACCTATGAAATGAAAGGAATATACATTATTCTGTTATCGACTAAGTAGAACAACTGAACAATCAGCTCTCATTAACTGACAATAAGTCGAATAAATAATCTTCATAATTCATCTTAAGAACACTGCCTTAATAACATTCAGTTGAAATTCAACTACAAGGCATTTTGATTTGTGTTATTGGCATGTTACTGGCTTACTCTGAAATAGGTTAACATTACCTAATACTTATTCTGATGGTTTCATATAGTTTATTCTGATAATGTTGGGGATGTTAGATCCTCAAAACTCACTTGGCAAACCTGTTATTTTTATGGTTTTATTGTGTAAATTTGAATTTCCTGTTTTCGCGCCAAAAATTCCCCTTCTCACCTTCAGTTCGTGTTTCCCACTCGGTAAGACGCTAAATCTTATTGGTTCGTTGTTTATTTTAGTACGCTATTTATGATATTCCAAGGACGCCCTCTATTTTTGTATATATACGCATGAGTTGTGTGTGATGATGTCGTCTGACAGGCTGCCTGAGGAATAAACGCTTCTTGCCGTCTTTGAACTTCTCACTCTAGTTAGCTGGGCTGGGGCGCTGCGGAATAGCTTAGCTTCCTGTTACTGTGTCGCTGGTCTTACGTTCGTTAGCGGTTAACTCGGTGTCACCATAAACTCGCGAAACCTTAGCAGATAATGCGACAGTCAGTATGTATTAACAAGTATTCGGATTGACTAAGTTACAAAACGGTACTACTAATCATGTAATAATAGTCTATTTAAAAGATGGTTATAAATGAATCATGCATGAGACAACAAATTTTCATCTAATATTCAGTATATAGTTAACACTACAACATTACAACCTTACACTGAATAAACAGAAAACACTGTAGGAGATTTTTGTACTAAGATGAAGTAGCCATCCAGTTTTTCTTGCTTTTTAAAAGTCATCTTGTGAAAAGACCAATTGGGTAAGTAATGTTTATTGTGCGAAAACAGAATAGGTCATGAAATATTACATACATTACTTCCAAGCATCAATTTGCAAATCCTCTGCGTTGTCTGCACTGCATCGTTTCTCAGCCTGCTTCTCTTAGTTGTTCTCGATTGTCCTCTGTGTTTCAATCCTGTTTCACTTCTTGTCCTCTCGAAACTCGTCTTGTCTGCTGTTTACTGATTCTTCCCAATTTACTTTGACGCTCTGCTACCTACTACTTATTGATGACTTATAAGTAGTATCCACCACACTCGCCCCTCCATTAAATTGCTGTGCTCGTATGCGCGCTGACCTTCTTGCCTCTGCGGTCGCTGGTTGTTTCTGCGTATTCGCTCCATCATTCCAACACATCCATCTTTGCAATTGACTTATGTTTACACGCTTCTCTTTGTTGTCCTTTTTGATGGTGTATACCGGTCCACGACTAGCGATGACTGTATACGGGCCCTCCCATTTGGGGAGTACTTTCTTCGAGCCTAGTCCACTACCCGTTATGCTTCTCCGTCCTCTACACTTCACCAGATCTCCTACTGAAAAGTGTCTCAGCTGATTCCCATGATGCTGTTCTGATCGTTTAACGTCCATATCCTGTTTCCGTCGTATGTTTTCCACCGCTTGTTTCCGCTCTTCCTTCCATTTCCTATCATTCCACTTTTGTGGCTGAGGCCAGGCGATGTTGTTGCCTGGCAGTCGTGGTCTCCTTCCGTACATCAGCTGGAATGACGACTTCTTTGTTGTTCCTTGATTCGAGGCTCGATGTGCTAATAATATCATCGGTAATTCCGTCTCCCAGTTACCCCCCTTTGCTGCCAACCACTCTTTTAGAGTGTGATTATTTCGTTCAGTTAGTCCGTTGGTCTGAGGATGATACGGTGTTGTTCTGACTCTTTTGATACCTAACTGCCCAAGGCGAGATGTGAACTCCTCACTCTCGAAACATGGACCCTGGTCGGTCAATATCATTCTCGGGACGCCGTGGTCGGCCACGATGTGCCGCATCACTGCTTCGGTCACCGTCTTTCCTCGTTGATCAGGAATCGCCACAGCCTCTACCCAACGCGTAGCATGCTCGGTCATCACCAACACGTACTGGTTACCGCTCGATGTCTGGGGAAATGGACCCATTACGTCCACTGACCACAGATCGCCTACTGTCGTTACGGGAATGGGCTGTAACGAAGTGCGTATGCATTTATCCCCTTTCATTAACTGACATTGGGAGCAGGCGAGGACGTATCTCATCACGTCTTCTTGCATTCCTGGCCAGTAAGCACTCTGTCTCAGGAGGTCAGTGGTTCTTGCGACACCTGTGTGTGCTAATTGGTGGCATTCGCTGATTAGTTCATGTCGTAATGGCTTTGGAATTACAGGTATCCAGCTTCCATCATTGTCTTTCCATGTTAACACTCCAGCTGCATTTAATTTTAATCTGTCCTTTTGGCTTAACAACGTCTTTACCTCTCTGCTAAAGTGCACTGATTCGTCATCCACTGCTTCAGTTAACGCTCGTCTCACCGTCCTAAGCGTTGGGTCTGCTTTCTGGCAACGAAGTAGTCTTTCTAGGTCTGTTTGCACTCCACAGGCTACTTCCGGTAAGCTAGTGTCCTCACACGGTCTTGACAGGTAGTCAGCTATTACGTTTCGGCTTCCTGGTATGTGACCAATCGTGAAATCATATTCTTGCAGGCGTAGTGTCCATCGTGACAATTTTCCTCGGGGGTCTCTTGCCGTCTTCAACCACTGTAATGGCTTGTGGTCGGTCTCGATGTGAAATGGCTGGCCTAGCAGATACGGTCTCCACTTATCTACTGCCCAAACGATCGCTAGACACTCTTTCTCGATGGTCGAGTACTTCTGTTCCGTTGGTGTTAAAACGCGGCTGGCATATTCCACTACGCCGTCATCCTGCCGAAGTACTGCACCAATGCCAAAATCACTGGCATCTGTGGCCACTGTGAACTGTTTTCCACGGACCGGAAGTCTCAATGTCATCTGCTTTGCGTTTAATAGCTGCTTGATTCGATCAAAGGTTCTCTGAGCCTCCTCTGTCCATATAAATTTTCCACTGCTCAGTAGTTTATATAGTGGTGCGGCGATCTCATTAAAGTTCTTTATAAAGCGGCTGTAGAATGCTGCTCTTCCTATAAACTGCCTGAGTTTCCTTTTCGAAGTGGGTGCCGTTATGTTCTGGATCGTCAAAATTTTCTCGGGTAATGGCTTCATTTCACCATCTCCTACTTTATACCCCAGCAGTGTGACATTACATTTGGCTATCTGTGACTTCTTCTTATTGATGCGCAACCCAAACTCCTCGATTCGTTTGAGTACTGCTTCTAGATGTTTTGCGTGATCTCTCTCTGTTTTACTGTAAACCACCAAATCGTCCCCGTACACCTCCACATTCTCAAGATTTCGTAACAATAAGTTCATTAATCTTCTAAATGTGAATGGCGCTCCCGCCAGCCCAAATGGCATTCTTCTAAACTGGTACTGTTTGTGACCCACAGTAAAGGCTGTCTTGTACCTGTCATCCGCTTTTATCGGTAGCTGCCAATACCCTGACCTGAGGTCCAGTACAGTAAACAACTTTGCTTGTTGTAAACGATCCAGGGTTTCGGCTACAGTTGGCATTGGGCATGGCTTCAACTCAGTTATGCTGTTTAGCTCTCTGAAATCGACGCAGAATCTGTATTTTCCGTTGGATTTCTTTACTAGCAGCACAGGTGAGTTGTAACGGCTATCAGCCTCTTCAATTATTCCATCCCGCAACATCTCTTCCACTTGCCGATTTACTTCCGTCTCTAGATGAACTGGTATTCGGCGTGTGTGGAATGTTGTCTTCTTACGACTGTTTACGGGGATTTCATGCGTCACCTTATCACAATAACCATAGGCCTCTCCGTCGTCAGTGAACAGACTTCCGTACTTTGCTATTACCTTATTGATATTTTCTATGTTCACTTGCGGTAGGATCGCGGCTTGTGTCTTAGCTATCTGGCTGTTCTCCTGTATGCTAAAATGCCCGTACTTAGTATTTACTGTCTTGTTCTTTGTGTCGATGACCGCCTCCACCTCTCTAAGGAAGTCTGCTCCCAGTATTGTTTGCTGTATGTCTTTAGTTACTACAAATGGGTATCGTACGACGCGATCTCCGACTTCGACACAACAGTCAGACACTCCTAAAATTTTCAGTGCATGCCCGCTCACTGTTTGTACTGCTAGTGAACATGCCCTGATCTCCCGACACAATCCTGCATCTATTAAGGATATGGCCGCGCCCGTATCAACTAGACACACCAGTACTCTTCCATTTATACGAACTCTTGTATACAACGCACCCTTGTTAACCAACCCTACAACCCGGAAAGACGTTTCAAAAAGAGAAGACTGTGTATAACGTTTAACATGTCTAAATCTTCGTTTCCTCGGGCAGTCTCTTCTGTAATGTCCATACTCTCCACACTCAAAGCACCTACTTCCCCTTTCCGCATGGATTCGCACCGCCGCGACTTTCTCTTCCAGCTCGGCGATCCGTTTCTCCAAAGGCGCCGTCCTGCTGTCTTCGGTTAACGAGGATACCGAAGTGCTAACAAGCTGTCTGCACATTCGAGCCATCTCCATCACGTTCAATGGCTGCACGGCATGCGCCAGTCGAAGCTGTGACGCTACGTCACCAGGGACACATTCCAGGAACTGGGATGTCAGGAGCTGCTGTCTCGACTCGTCGTCCAACGATGGCAACCCACGACGCAGCAAACTCGTCAGAGTGGTGGCCAGCACCGACGGATCGCCGTCTGGGGCCAGACGCACGGCCCTAAACTGCTGCAACGCCAGCTCCCTGTCCGCTGGACTGTCGAATTCAGACACCAACTTGGCCACCACCTCCTCCCACGTGGCTCCACCGTCAGCCAGCTCCACGTCGTCGAGCACCGCCTTTGCACGACCTCGCAGCAGGGTACCGAGGACCGTCACCTTCGCCTTTTGTCCTCGCACGCCGACCAGCTCCGCAGTGGCTTCAAACTGCCGCAGGAATGCACCGACGTCCCCATCCTCGAACGGCTGTGGCCACGGAATCTTCATCTTGTACGGAGGCAGCGACACCAATTGTGAAAAGACCAATTGGGTAAGTAATGTTTATTGTGCGAAAACAGAATAGGTCATGAAATATTACATACATTACTTCCAAGCATCAATTTGCAAATCCTCTGCGTTGTCTGCACTGCATCGTTTCTCAGCCTGCTTCTCTTAGTTGTTCTCGATTGTCCTCTGTGTTTCAATCCTGTTTCACTTCTTGTCCTCTCGAAACTCGTCTTGTCTGCTGTTTACTGATTCTTCCCAATTTACTTTGACGCTCTGCTACCTACTACTTATTGATGACTTATAAGTAGTATCCACCACAATCTAACTCAAACTAGTTTCAATTGAGGAGGTTGTGGAGACAGTTAACTGTCAATTTTGATATCACGAATTGGTTTGAATCAGACAACCACTGGTTATCTGGAAGCACTGGACATCTATTATGTCATAGTATGGGACTCTTCAGCAGTGCGCGTCCACGACACCATAGGGAATCGAGCCCAGGACCCTCTGGCTCCGCAATGAACGCTGTAACGTTGGACCATAGAGTCAGGCTTCTAAAGGTTGATATTTTAAATTCAGTCAATTCGTTATACGTTTGCGCGACCTCATTCATGTCATCGGGGGGTTACTGCCCCACACCTGACACGACTAAACTCCATCGCTCAAGTTTTCACACCAGTTTGTTATATCAAATAAACACCCAACAACCTCTCCAAAACGTAATTACTATCATTATCAGCTCACAGGTATATAGCTTCTGGCGGTATTTCCTTGGGTTCTAGTGAAATAGCTATCTTTGGTGTGAAACAGTTGCCGATCAATGGCAACGGATGAGGTTGAGGAAATATGCTACGAAAGGATTGGGTTAGAAATATCGACCGTTGGAAGCCGACTTAGTGGTTTACATGTTTAGCGTCTGCTGTGAAGACTCAAGTTCCTGAACTCTATTTCCTAGTGTGGTCCTGGAAGCTCACTTCTGAAGAGTCCCATACTAGAACGAATCAATTTTTCAGCATATTCTCCTTTTCAATGGTTGTCTAACGCAGACCAATTTACGGTATTAGATGTCAAAAAGCATATTAAAAGATCAAAATTGACTGAGAAATAATAATTTAAATACTGTTACCGGAATTTTTTACAACACGCCTGTTTACCAGTGGAATCTTCGCAGCAATATGTTGTCTGCATAAATGTCTCACCAACATCACATTCTTCTCCATCTAAATATTAATAAATTAACATCATAATAGTACTCATTGGTAATTGTTTAGAATAACATTTGAAAAGTTTAATGAAATCAGTTTTACAATATAAGAAATGCCATTTTAGTTGAATTGTGGATGGACTTATTGAGTTAGTTATGCATTCAGTGGTACCTGACACGAGTGAATTGAGTTAGGGTCTTGGTTTGAATATCAGTTGAATGAAGTAGGTATGTCCAGCTGATAAGTCCTAATTAAGACAAAATCTGCCTTATGAATTCCTTCGGCCAGGTACAATCTAATTTTAAGCATACCTGTATATTACCACTTTATCGGGTCAGTTTCCTTAAGATGTACAAATGACAACGGAGATTGAACAATTTCAGATCGTTACAAAATCGACTAGGGAAAAAATATATATATATATCAGTTGATCAGGTGTGACTGTCTGAACTCGGTATTAAATGATGAGTGTGAAGAAGTTTGAAGCTAATTTTTTGAGTTTAAGTTACAGTGTGAATATCAACAATGGAGGGCAAGTGCATCAAACTATCCAGTCTCAAGTTGGAATAAACCAGTCTCCTGGATCATGCTTATAGCCATTTTCTAACGCTAAACCACTGATGTGACAATGTAATCCATTCAAGACGAACATGTGGCAACTAAGACTAATAAATTACAGACCATAACAACACCAACTAGAAGATAAATAAAAGGTTATAAATTATAATGACTATCAAGTCGTCAAAACTCCTCCTGGAACCCACTAGGGTTGCTGCCAGTCTAAAGCCTGGATAATGGATGAGGGTTGGGCATGGGGTTAGGAACCCCATCCCGTAAAACAACAACCTTGCTAAAAAACACTAACCAGTAACAACCTTTATAACCACTTTAACTCTGCTCTGGGAGTTGGAAGGTCTTTATTCCAAAGAGCTATGAAGTCTCATGGTGAAGCCGAGTTACTACGGAAGTTACGAGGCCGATGTCCCTTCTGACAACCAGAGCAACCATTAATATAGATACATGAAATGTTCGCACGATGTGAGAGACAGGAAGAAGCATACAAATAGCTGAAAAAATGAAAAGATATAACACAAAGATGTTTGAAATAAGCGAAATCCATTAGCTAGAAGCTGGACAGCAACGATAATCCTCAAGAGAAGTGCTTTCATACTCCAGTCACGAAGAAAAAACGCCGCACACACTTTACTAGTAGCACCAGTTTTGTCCCAAGAAACATGGAAGGCTCTTACAGGATGGGAACCGCATGGTTGCAGAATCTTTAAGGCATCTTTCAAGATAAAGAAGGAAGGGATTACAATGAATGTCATCCAGTGCTATGCTCCCACCAACGGCAGCCACGAAGACGACAAAGATCAGTTCTATGCGAGGTTACAATCGACTATGCTCAGCTAGAAACTTGGTCATTCTGATTGAATAACTGAACGCCGATGTTCGGTTGTACAACATCGGATATAAAGACATCATGGTACGACATGGAATGGGAAAAAAAAAACGAAAACGGTGGGAGGTTAGTAAACTTATGTGCCTTCAACAAAATGCTCATATGTGGCAGCGTATTTTCCCACAAATGTATACACAAAGCTAGATTGGTATTACCAGACCGCAATACCGAGAAGCTAATTGGCCACATCTGCATCAATAAGAAGTTTAGAAGGACCATGGAAGATGTAAGATCAAGGACAGAAGCTGACTTAGCTTTAGATCACCCTCTGGTGGCGGCTAAAATGAAACTGAGGCTGAAGAAGCACTGGACAACTGGAGCAGCAGTATTACAAAAGTTTAATACAGCCCTTATTCGGGATACTAGCAAACGCAACGAATTCAACATAACTCTTAACAATAAGTCCCAGGCATTTCATGATCTTTTAGAAAAAGGGGGAACTAGCATGGAGGACAACTGGAAAGAGATTAAGGAAAGAATAACTTCAACATGTCAGGAGGTTTTGGGTGGCAAGGAAGAACACCATAAAGAATGAATTTCTGTTGGCACTCTGAACAAAAACAGGGACAGCCAAGCCACAGGCCGTATGCACAGAAGCCAACAAGCAAGTGAAGAGAAGCATCAGGTCGGATTAACGGAAATATATTGAGGACTTAGAAAAGACGCCAGAGAAAGCTTCAAGAGAAGGAAACATGAGGCGCCTATATGATGCAACAAAGAAACTAACTGGGAAATTCAGTAAGTTAGAACGGCCAATCAAGAGCAAGGCTGGTAAGCCAATCACTGAAGTGCATGAACAATGAAACAGGTGGTTAGAACACTTCGAACAACTTTTGAATAAACCAATCTCACTGAACCCAATATTCATCGAAGCATCAGTCACAGATCACCCTATAAATACTGACCTATCAACAGCTGAAGAAATCAAAATGGCCATCCGACAAATCAAGAGTGGCAAGTCAGTAGGAACAGACAACATACTCGCTTGGCGAGAACGCTCCACATTCTCTCCAGGAAGATTTGGGAGGAAGAACGAGTGCCAGAAGACTGTAAAGAACGGTATCTCATAAAGACACCAAAGAAAGGAGACTTCAGTAATGACAGAAACTACAGAGGCATCACTCTATTTTTCATACCAAAGAAAGCCTTCAACAGAATTTTATTCAATCGAATGAGAGGTTCAGTCAACAACAAACTTCAGGACCTACAGCCTTGATTCAGTGAAGACCGATCGTGAATCGACCAAATTACGACTCTACGCTCATTCTTAAACAGTCAGTTTAATAGGATTCACCACTCTGCATCAACTTTCTCTACTACGAAAAAGCATTTGACAGCAGAGACAGGAGATTATGAAGCCTTTTTTGACACTATGGCGTACCCGGAATGATAGTTAATATCATACGGAAATCTAACGACGGACTACACTGTAAAATAGTGATATAAGGACTATTCGCTACTGAACTGCATCTGTTAAAACACCCAATATCTACGTTGTTTATATTGCTTAAATTGCATGCTTTTCTTGGACGTCATATCTGCTTTCATTTCCAAGTTATTGTTGTTTTACTATTGACCTTTTATCTCAATTTCTGCATACAATTCCTCTGGTTCAATGTTTAATGTATTTTGTTATTCTGATTATTGATGGGTTCAGTATGTGTTATTGTATTCTAGTTGTTTACTATTAAGAAAGAATTTTAGTCACTCCGATACTATATCACCTGAACTAGTATCCTTTCAATTAGTGTTTAGTTCTAATACAAGTCTCATTAGTTGACTTAGATACAAGGTTAGTACTCACTTATCTCAATTATCGTGTATCTTACCTTCACATATCCAGGGTCACTTGAGAATCAATAATTTTCATCTAGTTACACAAATATTTTATTAAATTGAATTTGTTTTAATTAATTAATTAACATTAGTAATTGACTTAAATAATGCTAATTAATGAATTAATGTGATCATTTAGTTAATTACTACTTAAATTGAAAATTTACTTTACAATTATTCAATGTAACAGATACAGTTCAAAAAGTGCGGCTAATTTTAAAATTATTGATCATTGAATAATTTGTTTTAAATATGTAATCAAGATTTAAGTTGTGTACTATTGAATTGAGATGAGTTTTTTTTTTGTGGTGATTAGTATTTTTAATCGATTGAATACATCTTACATTGATCTTAGTAGGGTACTATTGACAAATAAGGAACGCTTGACAATTGTTTTGTTCTAGTGTGGAACAACTCAACAGTGTGTTATATACATTACAAATTGATGGAAGTAGGAATTCCATGCTTGGATACCAGGCCAATGGTGTAAAGAGTTATGTTTTCGCCAACCTGAAGTCCTTAGGGTTGAATCTTATATATTATTATTATTATCTGAAAGGTGGGCTAAGTCAGGCAGAAAACTTTGAATCTGGGTTTCATGCTAACTGATGCTTTTAAACAAACTGTCATAACTGTATTTTTAATAGAACTGATGAACTTATTGGAATTTAATCTTTAATCACTTAGTAGTTTAATGTGAGACTGTTATCACTGAGGGATTCGTGCTTCAACTATATCTATAGTTTCTGTGATGTTAACATTGATTAATCACTGAATAATGAACAATGTCATGTAAGTTTCGTTGGTTTGTAATAATGACAATCATATTCTATTGTTTATGCTTTTTTAGATCAATGATAAATTTTTCATTAAGTCAGTAATTTAGACATAGTTCAATATTCAATAGTCATTATTCAAAGAGATGACAATATAGATGAACAAATAGATTATAGGTAAGTGATATTGTGCTGACTAACTTAAAGACCTTATATTTTGTTAAAGTTCATCAGTGTTATGTATGTAATAAGTTTTTGCATTAAACGTTATCAATACATACTGTACTAATATTGTTTAAATGTATCATTATCACAATTGTACACCACACTACATACACACTTCGCCCTTGGCGCCGGGTACTTTCTGCTGTACGAGTTGTAAATACACTATAGCGGCAACATTCTTCGTTCTGAATTGAGTCTTACTCAGTGATTGCTTAGATTAATAATTGATCCCATTTTACAGCATCAGAACTAGACACTCAACGTCTCTGCCGCTCCTCGCCGCTGAAGTGACTGGAACAAAAGCCACACTGGACGCTCGGGTATATATATATAGTGTGGTGGTCATTTGGAGAACCCATCGTTCGCCTTAAACAGTGCAGTTAATCCAAGTAAACTAATTCTTATAGACATTGAACTTATTATATGTACTTGCATCAATTGTTAATATAGTATTTATTCTTATCTGACTGTTTGTAAGGCGTTATTGACTCGGTAGTGTTCTGCGGCCGCCACAATATCACTGTGAAGTAAACCAAACGAATTTAATAAAAATAGATCTTAATCGAAGAATAGTATGCAAATAAAGAACTCATCTTCAGACTGGGACAGGATCTTTGAATGAACAAATTACCTTGTTGAAGTAAAATGTTTTTAACTTGAATTCATTTGGCATACAACACTGTATGCAGTAAATACTTCATTTCCAAGAAAAAATTGAACTACGGCAATCACAATACTTCATTAAATCTTTAGAAATGTATTAAAAAGTGATTCATTAATGAGTTTGTATGTCGATTTGGTTGGATTAATGTGTATAGGCCAGATACAACTTGTTGACAAGTATGAAATACTATGGAACCTTTAAGTGATTAGTTATTGACTAGCTGTAATTTTCTAGTCGTTAATTGTGGTTTAATACTATTGAATAAAGTGCATCGGTTGCCTTTAATGATAAGTCGACTGAAATTTCTAAGTTCGACTGGGGAAGTTTAATGCATCCATAATAGCACAATGAATATGATTCGGACTATGAAATATGTTGATACAGATTTGAATCGCATTAAGGCTATCAGCTCGTTTGTAGAAACACATTACCGGTAATTATAAACCATGTAGGAACTTCAGTTCAGAGGTTTCTTTTTAGCAACCTTCAACCATTACTCAGTATACTGATTGTTTATTCTTTAAATTCAAACATTCCTTGACTCCGCACTTTTGTATAAAGGAATTTATGATATGCAAATTTAAAGACGAATTGAAAACACCCCCCTACCCACCCTAAGATCATTAGCTCTTTAATGAAAAGCTCCAGTGACAATCCCTGAGTGTAGAATTCAACATAAACTGAGGCGGGTAGATTAGCTGATTCTTAAATAGAATAAGGTCACTTAGAGAGCGGTAGTATAAGACTCGGAGAACTTAAAGTCTGAAGAAGTCTAATTTCAGACGTTTTTCCACTATGCTTTGAACAAGAGTTCAAGATCAAAGGTTCATGAAGTGGCCTCTTAAGAAACTACATGATTCTGTATGGTCGTCCAGGTTAGGTTGTATGGTGTATACATTTTTACATTCAAATAATATAATTTCAAGATAGTGAAATACCCCTATTGGAAAGAATTGACTAAAATAGAAATAACTCCACATAACATGTAACCTAATAGGCTGAATATGACTTCATGAAATGTTGTGATGTCCTAGCTACTGTTTCTACAATAGTAGGAAGGTAAGCTTGAAAAAAACTACATTTCAAATGATATTCGATAGTTTTCAGTTTTGACTTTAAAGAAAACTCACCAGTAATATCTAAAGACTGTAAAACATACTGAATTGAAAAGGAATTCACAAAAGCAGTATCTATTTTGGGGGTTGTGGAGATAGTTAGTTGTTAATCCTGATATCACGAATTCTTCTGAATCAGACAACCATTGATTACCTGGAAGCACTAAACAGCTGTTTCGTCCTAGTATGGGACTCTTCAGCAGCGCGCATTCACGACCCCGTTGGGGATCGAACCCAGGACCCTTTGGTTCCGTGACCAGCGCCTAACCACTGGACCACTGAACTGGCTCCTAACGGTTGATATTTCTAATTCAGTCAATTCGTGATACATTTGCGCGACCTCATCCATCGTCATCGGTGGGTAACTGCCTTACACCCAACACGGTTGAACTCCACCGGTCACGTCTTCACACTAGAACTCCAGGAATTACCTCAAGGAGCTAGTCACTAGTGAGCTGATATTTAGTTACAATTGGGGGGTTGTGGAGGATAAACAACTAACTATCTCGTGTTGGGTGTAAGGCAGTTACCCACCGATGACGATGGATGAGGTCGCGCAAATGTATCACGAATTGACTGAATTAGAAATATCAACCGTTAGGAGCCGACTAAGTGTTCAAATGGTTAAGCGCTCGTCGCAGAGCCGGAGGGTCCTGGCTTATATCCTAACGGGGTCGTGGTTGCGCATCGCTGAAGAGTCCCATACTAGTACGAAACAGCTGCGCAGTGCTTTCAGGTGATCAATGGTTATCTGATTCAGAACAATTCGTGATATCAGAATTAATATCTATTTTCTTAATCTTTTTTGATAAGCTTTGCTAACAAATGCTTCATAGTATAAAACCTTAGATTTAACAGAATTTCTTATTGACAATCCCGAAATCAATTTTTATCATTACATAATGATTGTAACATTGCAATACTTATAACAATGAATACATAGCAACTACATCGATTGAATTTCATTAGTATTATCTTATAGAAGCTACTTAACAACAACTAATTAGTATAAACAATTAAAACTTCCAGGTGAACTTAAGTTTAACAATAAACTACATTCTAAGTCGTATAACCTTGTGTTAATAAATATAGACAAGTTTAAGCAAGTTATTTAGGTCAGTAGTCAATGTTTTGTTAGGTTTGTATTAGAATAATGTAATATAAATATAGAAAAAATAACACGTTAAAAATTGGAATCACTGATCAGTTACATATTCATCCGCCATATATACGCCAAAACGATACAACAGTAACATGACCAAACATGTTTGTATTCTATAACACTGAATGATTAGTCCTATTGAGTTCAATAGTTTAATTTGTAGTTTTATATCATCGGATGAAAACAAAAATAGTTGGAAAGTGCTAGACAATTATTTTGTCCAAGTATCAAATAGGAGAGTATTATGAAGCAATATGATGCACATGAGAAGATAGTCAATGTCATAAGGAATTCTTATGACGGACTACATTGCAAAATCGTGCAAGGAAGTCAGCTCACAGATTCATTCAAAGTAAAAACCAATGTCAGGAAAGGCTGTTTACTATCGTCCTTCCACTTTCTTCTGATGGTTGACTGAATCATAAAGATTACAACATCTCAAGGCAACCTTGGAATACAGTGAGCATCATGGATGTAACTAGACGACTTGGACTTTGCAGATCACCTAGCTGTTCTATCCCACACATAGCAACAAATGCAGATGAGGACGGACAAGTTATCAGAAGCCTCGGCAGCAGTATGCTTCAACATACACAAAGGGGAAAGCAAATTCCTTCTATACAAAACAACAATCACTAACCTAATTTCACTTGGCTGAGAAATTCTTGAAAATGTAAAATCTTTTACAAGGAGGGTTTGATGCAGATGTGACAGGCATTGACTGATTGATAAAATTCCTAAGTAGTATACATTTAATCATCCTCTAGGAATTGAAATCAAGGACCTGGAAACATCATGGATAGTGCCGAATATTCAGACGATTGAGTTGTCATCCAGTAGTTTATACTTTCAGTTTTAATTATAAGGAGATCTATGTATTAGACTGTTAGACCTAAAGTGGGTAGGTTTGATGACCAGGTGAAATAAATTTAACAGTGGGATGAAACAGTTACCGAATAGTCCCTAGTTTTTCTTTGTTCAGTTCTTTGCGTTGAACTTAAAATTCAAAAATCTACGTAATGGTTTTCATAATAACAGCAAAATAAGATACAAGGATGAATTAAGTTGTTTGTAAATGGTTTTAATTTTTATACCATCAGAGCTCGCAGCTGCAATATATACCCAAGATTTCAACACAGATTCAACCCAGTACCTTCGAGTCTAGTGGGGAGCTTTTCATCATCAACACCAGTGAGTCGTCTAATTTCAAATGGTAGGACCCCTGCTTCAATCAATTTATCATATAGAGAGTAAACTATCCTTATCATAGGTGACAGCTGCCTCACCACCCAGTTTGTTTTGTATCCCTGAAGTCACGACTTCTTATTAGAACTTCGAAAGAGAGTAATGTATTAGCTTACTAAAAAGATTATTATTATGATGGTGAAATTGAAGTGATTCTGTGGAAAATGGTTTCATCTTATTGTCACATTTGTCAGGCGACCTGGAAATATTGAGTTCAAGCCTTGGTTGCCACAATCCAATATAAATAATACTTGTTATCAACAGCCATATCGCGGTAATCCGCTCAGGATGCATATGTAGCAACAGAGACTGACCAGCCTCAGTCCATAACAAATCAGCATGAAGATACAAGTTCATCCTAATTACCAATGGTCCCGTCTCATAAGTGTGACTTTCTGGACTAAATAGTCTAGTGGTGAACACGGTGATGTTTAGCACGAAACGGACTGAGTTCGAATCCCGATGTAAACATTAGCATTTGTATGCAGGCACATCCAGCCGACGAGTCCCAATTAGGACAAAACGCCCATCGTGGGTTACGCTTTTCAGTCACAATTCAACTTAAATAATACTTTTGACACTTTGGCATTGCAACAAGATTAACATCAAATCAGTAGAAGTAATAGTCACTTTAGTAATATTAATGATGATAATAATAATAAAAGCCAGAGAGCACTGGAAAACTGTTTCGTCTTAATATGAGACCTTTCAGCACTGAGGGACCTACGTTTTTCCCCAAGAGCTTTAGGCTAACGAATGCATAACCAAACACACCACTGGTCCGAGATCCAATGGTAGGATTCTCACATCCGTCAGTTCATGATATAGCGCTACGATCACACAATTTCATCAACGATAACTGTCTCACTCCCGACGTACCTAAGCTCCACCAGTCACAACTTCGTAGTCAAGCTTTGTGAATATCTTGAAGTCAGTTACTAGTCAATGCCAACAATAATCTATGACAAATTCAATTAACTAAACTTAATAGTGGTCTCCACAAGCCATCCTAATTCAATAATAAAATAGTTAACATAGAGAATTAGGTACAGGGAAAAACAAATTTAAGCTCACTTGAGCTCACCTGCGTCATTATAAATGATTCTGCACTGTGTTATCCAGTGTTTACAGTCAATAGTCATGGCGTTCGCATGAACCTTAACTAGATAGTCTAAATCATCACCACAGCTGAGACCAATAGTCACTGACTTCGTGTTCTAATACTATGCTTTGCTTCGAATCCTCCTAACTTTTTTCCATCCTGCTCCTATAGCAGTCAACATCACACCTCGTGAAAGGCCGTATTAATGCATAGTTCCGAATGGTTGTTAGAATGATTCAGCAAATATCTATGACTAATTCATCTCTAAATGATAAATCTTAAAATGTACCATGAAATACTATACTTCATTTATGACTAAAGTGACTAAGTGGCAGACTTAAGTAAGCACTAAGACAAGGAGATCATCAATACAACTTGTTAAACCAGATTTATGAAACCATATTACTTTAATACACTAATCTCTATTCCAAACACTTAAGCCTAACTGTGTAAAATTTCAAAAGGTCAATTTAAGGTCATTTAAACTATTCGATAAAGTTTACGTTCACTAATGTTACTATAAAGTCACTGTCAAATCTTTGATAATAATAATCAATTAGACCTGTTGGATATGGAGTATGTTTACGACGGAATTCAACAGGAAGAAAGTTTTGAGTTAATCGACATTCCTCAGAGGATTCAAACATACTTCATAGTGGAAGATGTCTGTATACGTGCATAACTGATATGCAATTAACATTAGTATTTAGTCTATTAATATTTTTTTTAACCATATTTCAGTGATACAATTCTATAATGTATATACAAGAAGGCAAGTGCATGATTATTCTCTTAATGATTATCATAAGTCAGTCAGTCAGTTACAACGTAGAACTTGGTACATGCGTACATTGATACACGTTGTCATGGCCCAATTAGGTAATAGAGATGAAATTGTCAGACTAAATCCCACAGTAGCGGAAGATGGAGGATAGTAACATAAGTGATATTAATAGAGAGGATTCAATCAATTACTACATAGAACTTGGTACATGCGTACATCATTTCAAGTTGCCATGCCCCAATTAGCAGATAGATATTAAATTGTCTGACCAAATTCCAGAGTAGGGGGGGGTAGTAACAGAGTAAGTACTAATGGAAAGGTGTAGAGGTCAAAGATAAGATTTAAAACAAAAAAAATGTGATTCAGTAAACAGAAAAAAATATGGTAAGCTCAAAAACTAGAATTTGGAGGAAGACGAGAAATGGATGCACCTGTGCCACTGAGAACGATTTTCAGCCATATCACCCAAAGTCTCTAATCATTTCTTACGGATATCGCTTAGGCTTCAACCAGGTAGTCTGCATCTATTAACATGACTCAGCCCGATTATCAACGACTTCATGGACTAGTGCCATGTTTTCGTTTGGCCACCCCTAGCTTTCTTTCAGCCTACTCCCACACCAGACAACATTACTCGTCGAGGTAGGTGGTGGTCATACATACGTGACACATATCCTAGTCACCTTAGTTGGTGAAGATTCACTACTTCATCAATAGTCGTACCGTATTTACCTAGTAGTCTATTCCTAACCCATGCATTGGTTACTCTGTGAACCCAGCAAACACGAGCAATGCTTCGAAGACATCTATAATCAAATACTAGAAGCTGATATAATGCAGAATTTTTTGACAACCTTAAACATGAATGTAAGCATGTTTGGGATGCGATTCTCTTCATATAAATGCAAAATGTTGCTCCAGGACTGGCTTAATCCGACACTGAAATTAGTGACAGGGAGCGAAGCAATTGAATAGACAGTATTAGAGATTGAAGATACGATTTAAGAAAATATAATTCAGTAAACAGAAAATTTTAATGAATTCAAAAGCTTATTATTTGAAGGAGGACAAGGAATATGACAATAAAAGTCATTGCTGTATTTAGCTAAGTGAAGAATATTGGTTGTATTAGTTTAATGAAAAGTCTAACATGAAAGAACATATCAGTTATGTACTGTTTTGTTAACTGATATGAAGAAATGATAAACTTGGGGTACTACTATACTTTCAAGGGAAAATTACTTTTGATTGACCTACTAACTGTTATCGAACTTGACACTGTTTCTATACTAGTTATTCATCTTCTATATTTGATTATCTAAGTTTTGTATAACACGTAAATCTTTCCATATCAGATTCGGAAATATTTGTATTTTGAACAATAATGACTATTGTATACCTAGGCATTTTTAGGCAGAGTGACTACATGGGGTTCATAAGTGCAGTGTACAACACTGTTACATGATATTCATTTGGTCATTAGGCTATTAGTCAGTGTAAGGATATCGTGTTATTGAATGTGTCAAAGGTATTTTATGTTATAATTAACCCATAGAAATATTGTTTATGCATATTAGGAAAGATAGTACCAATAACAGTACTGTCTAAAAACTCTAGATAAAATAAATTCCAAGTTCAACATGAGATTGTTTCAGGTATAGTATTCAGGGGTCGGTTCTTAAATTGTTTTCATTATAGATTGTTCATGGTTGAGTTCGAATTAGAATCAAGAAGCCCTATTATAATGATAATACAACCTAGTATTGGACTGTACAGTATTGGAAACTAATGGCTCTACCATGAAATAGATGTATGACATTTTGATCTTGAAAAGAAAGCCCAGGTATAGAAACCACTGATTCAAAAATGTTTCCAATGGTAGTAATGCCACTTTGATCAGTTTATGAAACAGTGTATCGATCACTCAATACCACTAATAATAAGTGCATTATTCCAGAAATGTCAAAACTTCACCAGTTACTATATCTCATTGAAATTTCAAGAAAATGTTAAAATAAACAATTATTGATCACAAGTTGATGTTGGCAGGGTACCATTGAGAACGAAGGAGAATTAGATAGCTATTTCATTCTAGTGTGGAACTCCCCAGTAGCTCGCGCCTCAAAATTCATACCCGGAGCTTCGGGTTAAGGTGAGAGCCAGAACCTCAGCATTTCTGGGTTGGCATTCAATGGTAGAATTTCCGCTTTCATCAGTTTGTGATATATAGCTCGACGCGTTGCTCCAGCGCGGTGTGACTTGTGGAGTTCAAACTTTTTGGGAGTGAGGCAGCTATCAGTAAAAATGGATGAATGTCGCGCTATATATATATATATATATATATATATATATATATATATATATATATATATTAAAAATTGGCTAAGGTGGAAATTCTACCATCTGGTGTCGACCCAGTGGTGCAGAGGATTAGGTGTTTTCCGTCAACGATAAGTCTATTGATGAAGTAGTGAATCTTAACTAACTAAGGTGACTTGGACATGTGTTACGTATGCCTGACCACTGTCTACCTCGATGAGTAATGTTGTCTAGTGTGGGAGTAGGCTGGAAGAAAGCTAGGGGTAGCCAATCGAAAACATGGCATCAGTCAATAAAGTCTTGGACAATTGGGCTGAGTCATGTTAATAGGTGCAGACTACCTGGTTGAAGCCCAAGCGATGATCGTAAAAAATGGTTAGAGACTTTAGGTGATATGACTCAAAATGGTTCTCAGTGGAGCAGATGCATCCACTTCTTGTCTTCCTCCAAATTCTAGTTTTTGAATTTATCATAATTTTCTCTTTACTGAATCACATGATTTAGTTTCAAATCTCATCTCTGATCTCTATACCTTCCATTAGTACTTACTCTGTAGCTACCTCCCCTACTCTGGAATTCGGTTCGACAATTCAATCTCTATCAGCTTTATGAGGTATGACAACTTAAACTGATGTTTGCATGTACCAAGTTCTACGTTGTAACTGACTGACTGACTACAATACATTACAAAATGAATTAAGTAATATTTATTATTCACTTAGTCATCAATTAATGTATAACATAAACAAACATTGTACTGTAATAAATAATCTTGAAAATAAAATCCAACTCACAATGTCTAAAGTTATTCATTTCAATGCATAGTGTAGTTGTTAACTCATATTCATTTGAAGAGATGATACTTCATTATAATAAAATTCATCATTAGCTACATTAATAGATTGAAGTTATTCATAACATTTTCAATGTTCACTAAGTGTCGTCTATTGACTACTTTTAATTATTCTACTGTTTGTTTATTGACCAATGTATACTGAACAAGCTCATATTGAACAGTAATAGTTTTCTTCTATAGCTTCAATGAAATTACAATCACCAATAAACAAACAGTAAAACTATTGAAATTACTCAACAAGAGATAATTCATGAACATTGAAAACGTTGTAAATAACTTTAGCCTATCAAAGAATTAATGAATTTTAAGTATCACTATGAATCTTCAACTACTCTACAGTTTAAAATGAAGACCTTCTAACATTATCAGTAGGATGTTGTTCTCAAGATTATACCTAACAGTCTTATTTTCTACTTAGATTATGTACTAATTGATAATTATACATATTACTTAGTTCTTAGTTCTTAGACTATATCATCAATGTGCATTGAATACAAAAACTAAGCAAAACAATTCAAATTTGAAATGTTTCACTTTTTAATCATTGAAAGTACCATCATTGTATGTATGTATGTATATGTGAATGTGTTTATTACATCAGAAGATTACATCATTACTATCAACTTACTTCCACAAGTTACAGCATTGGATTCATGAATCAAATAAATTGTAAATATACAAATGATCAATGTGATATTCATTTTCATTGTTAGTTAATTCTTAATAAGTAGTATCAAGTAGTGATGAATTCCAAGTTACAGTAAATAATCATTGTCCATATTGAAGAATATATATGAAACATAATCTATGTAATCATTATTGACATTTGTATAAAATCATCCAATCAGATGTAAATACTCACAAGGTCATTAAGTTATTTGGTGCAATGTTTAAAATTGAAAGTCTAATAATCTAGACTGATAACATTCCATTACTTTAACAACATAGTAAACATCTAAAAAACCTTTTTCTATTATTGACCTCAGTGTATAGACAATGAGTGAGATGTTTTATTAATTTAAGAAATTTTGCAACAGTTTTTGTTGTTGTTGTTGTGTTGATAGAGATCAATTGAAGGAATATTTACAATTGGAGGGTTGTGGAGATAATTAGTTGTTACTCTTGATATCATGAATTGTTCTGAACAAGACAACCATTGATTACCTAGAAGCACTGGACAGCTGTTTCGTCCCAGTATGGAACTCTTCAGCAATGCACATCCACGACCCCGTTGGGGATCGAACCCAGGACTCTCTGGCTCCGCGACGAGCGCTTCACCATTGGACCACTGAATTGGCTCCTAATGGTTAATATTCCTGATTCAGTTAATTAGTGATACGTTTGCGCGACCTCATCGATCGTCATCGGTAGGTAACTGCATCACACCCATCACGGTTGAACTCCACCGGGCACGTCTTCACACTAGAACTCCAGGAATTACCTCAAGGAGCTAGTCACTAGTGAGCTGATATCTAGTTACAATTAGGGGTTGTGGAGATATACCAGGCCACAAAGTTGAATTTTGGTTAACGTATTGTGATGTATAGGATCTTCCTTTAAAGAGACATGTTAATGTATAAAGATGATTATACTATTTGTATACCGGGTCTCTTTCCCTTCTAAACACTGAAAGACATTTTATTTTAAATTGTCTAACACATTGTCATTGTAAATGTAAAAATGTAAATCTTTTTTTTGTAAAATATGAAAACGACTAGAACATACCTTTGCGGTGGAACTATGGTAGATAATACTTGTAAGATTTCATATAAGTAGTATATAACAGAAAGTTGTGTAAAGAAGCAACGGTGGATTGTTAAGGAGGAAAGAAGTAAGCAGCACGCAAAACGTGTAGGCAATATGAAGATAATCAAAGGAAGACAGTGTAGAACTAATCTGGGATGAAGAAGACAACTGTGTCCAAATAACCAACTGAAGTTAATGTATGCACAATTGATCACCTTCAGTCAAATTTGTCTTTCTTTACAGTATGAGATTCCATACTGAAGACTAGACTGAATTTTATTTACCTTGAGAAAACATTCAGTTCTGATCTAATTTAATTATCATATGTTTTGTCAATATCAAAAATGTCCCGTGTTCGCTTCAGTATGTAGTCATGGAATTACTAGACACTTGTTATTGACACATGTACACACTTGTTTGTTACTTACTGTTAATTAGAATTCTTCATCGTTTACTTCGAAACCTTTGTGTGAAAACTACTCAGTGTTTGTTTAGACCAATGCGGACTATTTGTACAGCATATAGAGAGTAGAGGTAGGTACATTCAACACTTATATACTTACTGTAATCACATTATTCTTGCTGTTTGATTCTCTGATGAATGTGATTATAGTTACTACAAGTTCATTATGTATAACAGAGCTTAACATATCCACGTTATTACAAGTGACTAAAATAGGGACCCTTGAGTGTCATAGTTTATTAAATACACTTAACCTTCAATATCAGAGTCTAGTGATCATTATATTCCAAATTCAATAAAGCAAGGCTTATCCAATACCATCTAAATTAACTGTATTACTATCTTTATGGATTAACTGTTTGAGTTACTCATTTACTTAGAACAGATATTCATACACTATTCAATGAAGTTCATTAATCCTATTGATAAAAAGAAAACACATAAATTAATACTTGGAAAATATTAAGCGTTCATAATAAGTTGAAAATGACTTTAGTCGGTTAAACAACTGTCTCCATCAACAACTTAGAAGTGAGCATTCACGACATTATTATGATCTTCAGGTTATACAGGGAATACCCTATGACAATCTATTGTCATTGATAATGTCTATCTTATTCCATTTAGAACTTCTGATTGAAATGTTCAGGATCGATTCAGATGTTAGTCACTAATGTGTGCATGAAATATGTTTCATTGATTGATTAGAGTCGTTGGTGTCGGCTAATAATCTGAATCAAAATTAACAGTAGACAACTACATGTTACACCTAGATTTTCAATGGTGCCCTAGTAATTCTTAAGTTGTTTCACCATTATTCCTGAAAGCCAGATTGAATACAAGCCGAAAACACATCAATCAATTTGAAGCTTTAGTAGACATTTAATAATATATATATGTCAGTACATCTCAAACTGATATTCACTAAAGAACTATTATAAGTGAAATAAAGTGTTTTTAATATTTGTATTTACAATTGGAGGGTTGTGAAGATAGTTAATTTGTCAATCCTGATATTATGAATTGATCTGAATCAAACAATTATTGATTACTAGGAAGCACTGCACAGCTGTTTCGTCCTAGTATGGAACTCTTCAGCAACGTGTATTCACGACCACATCGGTGATCGAACCGAGAAGCGTGTGACTTCGCAACGAGCGCTTTACGATTGGACCACTGAATTGGCTCCTAACGGTTGATATTCCTACTTCAGTAAATTAGTGATACGTTTGCTCGACCTCATCGATTGTCATCGGTGGGTAACTGCATCACACCCAACACGATTGAACTCCAATGGTCACGTCTTCACACTATGACTTCAAAAATTACCTCAAGGAGCTAGTCACTAGTGAGCTGATATTTAGTTACAATTGGGAGGTTCTGGAGATAGTCGCCAATGAGGTCGTGGATGCGCACTGCTAAAAAATCCCACGTTAAAACGAAACAGCTATCCACTGCTTCCAAGTGATCAATGGTTATCTGATTCAGATCAATTCATGATATTAGGATTGACATATTTGTATTTGTCGAAAAATGATATCAATTAAGTATCCTTGAAAACTATGTGAGACTGAAGAGCTGTTTCTTCTTAATCTAAACAACAAATTATGATTAATCTAAGCAAAACCCTGTTAAATCAGATACAAACTAATTTGGTGAACATATTACATGGAAAGATACAATCATAAAATGTTTTGTTCAAGATTCCTTTCAACAGATGAATATATTCTTAATCTTAAAGTGTTAATGTAATTCCAGAAGTAACAAGTGATCATTATTGTGATTATCAAATTCTCCCTAGTGAATGTGTTAATCCAGGAGCCTTCAAATTACATAACAACGTGAATAGTCCATCATTGTAGAATTAAGAAAAAAAGAGTATTCTTATTCTTATTATTATCATTAATGTATTATACATAATCATAGTTCTTTTCATCTGTACAAATAAGTGAATAACCATATAAGTCACCTTAAATAAATAAAATACAAACGTTGGAACGAGAGAGGGTTGAATAGAAAAAATTCATAGAAACAAGACTTATCAACAAAAAATTGTATAATAAGTAGTAATCTTATAAATTTTATCGCCTTTTTTCATTGTTCAATATTTTTTGACGACGTCAATACTTTGACTTTACATTCGAATATAAAATATGACTTCCCCACCACCACCACCACCATCATCATCATCACTACCACTATCACTGCCATCAACAGTACCCGTAGCGTTACCTACCCACTAAATTGTCAAGGGTTTTCTTTTTAATCAAAAATTTATCGATTAAGTGTAAGGTAACAACAAAAACAATTATGCAACTATGAAAGAAAACATCATTCAATAAAATGAATTCAACATAATATGATGAATTTGTATATTCCCATTGATTTGTTAAAGACTGAAGCTGGTCAGTCACTGTTGCTATATGTGCATATGCGGTGGCGTTTGACACGAAACGGACTGAGTTCGAATCCCACTGTGAACATCAACATTCGGATGCAGGTACATCCAGCCGACGAGTCCCAAATAGGACGAAACGCGCGTCCTGGATTCCACCTGCCAGTCACAATCCAACTTAAATATAACTTGTGTAATACCGCTATATCGAGGCAATCCGATCAGGATGCACATATGGCAACAGAGGCTGACCAGTTTCAGTCCATTACAAATCAACGGGAAGATACAAGCCTATTCTGAATTACATATGTACCCGTTGTACAAGTGTGACTGTCTGGACACAGTAGCCTAGTGGTGAACGCGATGGTGTTTGACACGAAGCGGACTGAGTTTGAATCCCAGTGTGAACATCAACATTGGGATTCAGGTACATCCAGCCGATGAGTCCCAAATAGGATTCCGCTTGTCAGGTCACTTAAATATAAAATGTACTTTGTTAAACAACATGTTAAGAAAGTTTATACATGAAAATATTGTACTTATAAATGATGCATACATGATAACAAAATAATTAACAGAAATTTTCAATAATCAATAAGAAGAATACTAAAAACTGAACTTTACAATGTTGGTGAATAGTACCTTCAGAGAAATATAGATTCATATGTGTTAGTTTGGTGGTGATGATAGTGAAATCTATGGAGAGTAAAGAGAAGTAGTTGGGGTAGGAGGAGAGTTTGGTAACAGTAATGTATTTTTCAAGAAAGTTTACATTTATGCTTATCATAGGTTTTATTGAATGCATGAATACGTCGACGTAATTGTTCAGCAGTTCTTTTACGTCCAATTGTTGTTAAAGCTAAATAGAATTCATTCATTGGTGATTGATTATCATTTATTCCATGAAGCCAAATATTCAATAATCGATAAGTATGCTGTTTATAAGAATTTTTGCCTAGATTATTCAATAAAATAAAAGTAACTATGAGTATATCTGTTATATATTGATTAGTTAAAAAGGGGGAAGGGGGTTATCAAATAACTCAAATCATTGTACTGATATTACTATGGAAAGAAGTTATCATCTTTAGGTAAATAAGATAAAGTGCTTATTCAGAATCATTGTTTTTCATAGTTTCTGATTCAATTAGTTATGTAATTCATTATTATCTTAAAACTATTCTTTTATCCAGAATAGGCTTGTATCTTCCCGTTGATTTGTAATGGACTGAAACTGGTCAGCCTCTGTTGCCATATGGGCATCTTGAGCGGATTGCCTCTACATAGAGGTAGTACACAAGTTATATTTAAGTTGGATTGTGACTGGCAAGTGGAATCCAGGACACTCAGGATGCACATGTGGCAACAGAGGCTGACCAGTTTCAGTCCATTACAAATCAACGGGAAGATACAAGCCTATTCTGAATTACATATGTATCCGTTGCACAAGTGTGACTGTCTGGACACAGTAGCCTAATGGTGAACGCGGTGGCGTTTGACACGAAACGGACTGAGTTCGAATCACACTGTGAACATCAACATTGGGATGAAGGTACATCCACCCGTTGAGTCCCAAATAGGACGAAACGCGCGTCCTGGACTCCACTTGTCAGTCACAATCCAACTTAAATATAACTATTTTTTTGATTATTTAATTAATGGATTACGTAATATAATTGATAATACAATCATGTTGTATACTTTACTTTGGTGATTGTGTAACACTAAATGCTGATGAGGTTAGTGAATAAAGTATGAGAATGACAAGTTTCACATTACGGAATGATTCTGATTAGATCATCAGTGATAATTAGGTAGGAATGAACAATAATTTCATCTCAGTATGAAATCGTTTATCTCACTGGAGATTGAATCTAGAATACTTATGTCTTTCTGTGATCTATTGCTTTGCATTGAATCAATGTTAGATAGTCTATATTTCTAACCTAATTCTTTATATTCATGTTGGTATTGAATCCGAAAGTTTATGGGCATCCTCCCTCACTTGAACTGTTAATCAAAACTAAGAGCCTCAGGTCTCATAACGAGTACTTGGTCTTAAGAACAACTGAACAAGATGACAGCCAATATTAATATTCCACTCCTATCAATCACTTGTCAATCGATGAAGTCACTGACAAGTGGACTGAGTCATATTGGTAGATGTAAGCTGCGTGGTTGGGTCCGCGAAACGAAAGTCACCAATGGTTAGAGACCTTGAACGACATGGCTCAGAATCGTTTGCAATGGCGCAGGTACATCCATTCTTTGTGTTCTCTCAAAATCTAACCTTCTGAATTCTCTATCTTTCTCCTTTCAAATTTATCTCACTGAATTATACTTTTCGAATCATATCTTCGCTCCCTAATCTTCTGCATTACTGCTAATACTTCTACAATCGCTATCACTCTTGGATTTGAACTGACAGTTGCGTCTCTGTGCTGATGTGGTATGGCAACCTGAACTGATGTACGTACGTACGCAGTTCTACGTTGTATGTGTCTGTCTGTCCCATCAACTTACTATATAAAGCAACTAACATCCAATACTACTGGTGATAACCGTTTTACCGTTCACATACCTCTAATCTACCTGTTACCACTGGGATTCAGATTCAATAATGTCGATGGTTGAAATGTTATTAATCTGCTAGTCGTTACTATTAATATATACACACCATTCTACTACCAATGTAGATCTTTCATTTATTGTAATTAGTTACATAATCCACCTATTTCATTTTTATCAGTGACTAATAAATTGTTCTCATTAGTTTCATAATTATCATATTTACTTATAAATGTCACAGTATAACAGAGTTAAACACCTGATGACGATTTAACCGACGAAACTATATTGTTTACATTCATATGTATTGTTCTAGTCAAGTATTCATAATGGAAACCAAAAGTTACTAAAATTACAATTGACTAAACACTTTATTTCTTCACTATCTACTCTGACCTTTGGAGCGACCTTAAGTGATCACTATGGAATTTACATATGAATTATATTTAGCGATAGAACAATACATCATAGATGAAGTAAAACTGATCGTAAATAGTTTTATGGATAAAGTGGTTAAAATAATTTTTTGTATATCTCTACACATGATTATATCAACTTAAGAATGAGTAAGTGTTGTCATCTAATGTATACTGACAGGACAAATATACTTTCTGCGATTGTATTGTTAGTCGTTCTTCAAGTACGCTACATTATGTAATTAATAGTGATTGATTGAAGTTGGAAATCTACCGATAGGGACCATTTTCCCAGTGGTGCTTATGATTATTAGTTGACCGCGGTACATGAAGATTCTGAGACCAACAGTTTGATGTAGTCAGGAGTGCTTACTGCTGAGGCACCCATACTAGGACAAAATAACTGATCATTGTCCCTTGGTTTGCAATGGTTCTGAATTGAGATCATTCTGTGACGAGAATAAACAATAAATTAAATACTATTGTCTACAAAAACAACCGTAGCTGGAAATGATTATGTTAAAGTTGCCTTTTATACATTGACTCATATTCATCACAGATGGATCTCAGTTTAAAGTTGCAAATTATACAGAACACTAGACAGCTGTTTCTTCTTGATATATAACTCCTCATTCGTAATAAATAGTGAATAATTCCTAGAAACCCACTTTAACTAAATTACTATAATCAGCTCACTAGTGAAACGCTTCATGATTCTTACATATTCATTGAAATAGGAATCCAACTGTTGGACACTGATTACTAACTGTCTTAATTACAACCGACAGTAAGACAGATGGAGCTAACCGCCAAGAAGTTGCATACTACGACAAAGCAGTTAAGTGAAATAAATCAATTTTAAATGTAACACTCATTTCAACAAATGCATCCAAATGTATAATCATTTAAGACATACATAAATATCATCTTACCGACATCTTGATAACTAATTGCCATGATATCATCTAATGTAAATCCCCAGAATTTTGCTAAATTTTTCCATTCCCATGGTTTAGCATATTTATGCGAGTATTCATAGAATAGAATATTCATGTCTTCTGCATAACTCTAAGTAGAAAATTTCATTCATTATGTTAATAGAAAATTGTGTATAAAGTTAGAATGACTAACTTATTTCATGCTTTACACTAAAGACTAATTGTAGTTAGACAATTGGCGGACATCATAGATTACTGATCAATTGATGTGATCTACCACCAGATGATTTTATGGTCTTCATTCAAAAACTATGGTTAGTGCCTTACAAGTATGTCATGAGTAGAACAGTAGCCTACTAACAAGAGTGACGAACACTCGTTTAAAATGATTAGAAATTGTAATTATGAGGCTTTCAAGTAGTGTTCTAAAAGTTTTAGTTATCGCCTAAGGTGGGATCAAACTTGCACACTGTTGATAAGTAAGACAAAACAATTAATCAATGTTTTCAATATTACCATATCTACATTGTTGTTAACAAGATGGTATTTAAACATTCAATGAAGAAAACAACACAGTTTGAGGTACTTTCGTGAAAACAAAAGAAAAGATTCCCTTTAACCTGTATACAAAACTATGTCTAAATGTTAAGTTGTTTCACCTGTGATGTCTTCGACATTGGTGAGTTTCCTTGAGAAATCAAGACTAGTGCCAAAGTGTTTGATAGTAAAGTAATTTGAGGTAATGATAATCAAGCATCTTTCAAAAATCCAGTTATTTTAGAAGACATGTGTGGCATATAAATCAAAAAAGTGTGAGTTTTTCTAGCTTTCTTAGCGTGTTCTCTAACTATTATGATGATGCTTAGAGATCTCTAGATCGCTTGCAGATTATGAGTCAAGGAACTGCGAACTCATGATAGGGGGTCAATACTCTCCTATAAGCTCCTAAACATTTCTTTTGATTAAAATACTGTCCGAATTTTGAAATGAGAGCTTTGCATCCGCTTGATCAATATCAAATATAAACCCTTGATCATATGCTGAAATTCGTATGAAAATCGACTATATTCTGGACCTCAGAGCTAGACATCTTGACCCGATATTTAGTTTACTAACCCTAAAATCTCTTCCATATATTTAACAGTAATGAACGTCTATTAGATTTTACTAGAGTTCCAGAATCGCCACTTGAACTTAGTCACTAGTGAACTAATACTGATCAAAATTGACTGTTGTGGGGATTGTTATTGTCATCGTTCAGAAGTGTTAGTAAGAAGATATGAACAGTGGAAATCACCCGTGTTTAGTACGGCAATGGATAGAACTTACAAATATATCACGTATTGACTGACACTAGAATGATTAACTGTTGGATGCCTACTGTCTCAGCGGTCTGGCGATTAGGGGTTCATTAAAATACATTAAAACCATAGGCTCAATCATTCAGTGAGGATCCATATACCCGGAAAAAATAACTGTTTAGAAGTGCTTCCTAGTCGTCAATGGCTGTCTAAAACAATTCAATTTATCCAATCATCAGTATGCTATGTAATTAATTCGTCTAACAGTAAACAAACATTATTATCTGAGAAGTATTCAGCAGCTTGTATCGATGTCTTGAATGAACAGAACTCTATCACACTTCTTCTATCCAATCATCTAAACTGTTAGTGTCTACTTTATCCACTAGATTTTCTTAATATATATTGTTGTCCATACATTTAACATCTAATAAACTCACTTGAAAAGGTGCTCGAAATGTGAATGGATTCGATAAATTAACACCATACTCATTCAATAAACGTGTAGATTTACTTGATTGTCCTATTAAAGTATCGGTTATTCGAAAGATTGTTTCACCATTTGGTAGATAAATCTCATCACCTTGAATAGAACATGTTAAATCGCTATGACTTTGATATTTATTAGCATAGTTACACTGGCCATTATAATTTGCGATAAATTCACGACTTAAATTAGGCTCTGAAAAATCACGACTGATAGTTACTTGTAATAAACTAATTGAATTTGTTGATGGATCATTTAATTGTTGTCTACGTCCATGCCATACACGACTAGCTTCATAACCTAATGATAATTCACTATCGGATTCTGAGCTGGCTGTTGATCTAGAACGATGATCTACAATTAAATGTGATGTTTCAATATTACCATCAACACTAACACCACCATCACCATCTACGAGTTTTCTATTACCATCCGTTTCTTGTAATTGTAATTGTTTGAATGGATCAATAAACTCTGGCATCATCATATCACCATCGCGTAATGAACTGTTTGGTGAATATACCAAACTGTCTGGATAAATGAATGGAATTGAATGCTGTAGAGTGTTTGCTGATTGAGTATCATTTGATGTTATCTGATGTCGTTGTCCAGTATAGGTATCACTATCTGAATCTTGACTAGTTTTATCCTTCGTATAGTCAATACTATCATTATTACGTAATGATTGCGTTTGATTATTCTGTGATATCTATTGAATATAAATACAGAAGTAGACAAAAGTGTAGTTATTTTTTATATATCTGATATATGGTTGATGATAGAATTCAGAATCAAGTTTTTGTCCAACTTAGGACTGATTGGTTGGATGTTGATTTATCTCAATGTTGATATTGATCAAGCTCAGATGAATTGCTTCTTGTGTTACATACCTGTCCACTAATTACCAAATAACTAAGTCTAGTCAACTAATATTGTCTGTTGCTATGAGTTTACAGTACTTCCCTCCCTTATCTATATTCTAAACTGCAAGTGACCGTGATATGAACATTCTGAGAGGATTATTACTATGTGGTCCTTAGTCTAAAGTACGTTGTATATTCGAAATGTGTTCATTTATTTGTGACATGTACATGAAGTCATATATCAATCTCAGTAAATGACATTCTTCACCTACATCAATCGATTCATCAACCTTTTACCACTAAGCATTGTCTAACCTCGGCCCTGATCATTCACTTATCATTCTCTCTAAATGAATTAAATTGTCTAAACAGTTATGATCAAATTCTAGTACCTTTCAATGCCCATGTTTTACAACAATAAAATAAAGTATATAGAACTTATATATGGTTTACCAGTTTTTCTACAAATGGATGATACTACTCTTCCAGGAATTAGGAAACACAAGGCAATAAATAATGCCACTATGATTGATCATTTTCATAAATCGACATGTAACTCATCAATGAATTGACTTCTATTCCAACCTTTGAGTAATAAAAGTATCAATATACAATCGGTATCTACGTGAAATAAAACTGACTTCAGGGCGAAGTAAATTTTTATTAGGTTGTTATTCATTATTATGTAAGTTGATTCATGTATTCAAATAGTTCCAGGAATGTTAGATTGAAACATGGGGAAGTAAAAATGACGTAATGAGTTAGACGATGGAATAGGTACCTGTGAATTACTGATGACATTAAAGATCATCCTATTTTGTGTAAATTGATAAATTTGGCAGCAGGATGCGTTCTGGTTAATGTTGATCCTAATCTTCTACGGATTGTTCCTGAATTGTCGCAATTTCTAAATTGAAGGTAGTGATTTCATATTACTATCAACTGCATACATAAATTTACATGAATCTTCCAAGTATTTAAAGAATTAAGGATCTAGGATCGATTCCGAAAGCATATCATCAAAAGTCACTGTTCATGTGGATCAAGAACCATGAACAATACTATAATAAATATCATCTCGTTGACGAAGAACATGTGGTTAGTACTCTGAAATCCTTTAAGATAATCAGTAGACAGTCTAATTGAAGTTTCTTTAAATTCCCTGAAATAGCAGCAATCGAACCACACAAACCACATTTTTTGGCGGTTAAACGGTAACAGTGACAAATCTCTCACTCTTTTATAACACCACTTTTGTTCCTCTTGTTTTAATAACATGTCGCTCATTACATTATTTCTACTTCTTGTCCTTATTTCGATTACATCATCGTAACTCATACTATTTAGTGATTGTTGATGTTTTCTCATTGAATAATCCCAACCCATACTATTTTTAGTATTGACGATGTTGGATATTGATGCCTCGTAATTCATTTTGATCGCATCTATTCCATTGCGTAATCGTCTGATTCCTCGGCTGTTTAACCCTTCGTCAGCAACTTGATATTTTAGAATTTTCACTTACTCATCAGATTAATATGCATCATATAATTTTAATCATATTTACTCTACTTCAATCTTCAGTCTACCTACTATGATTTTACGTAATGACGTTAAATCATTGTCACTTATGAAGTAGGGTATTGTAAAATATTCTAGGTCGTATGCAGTTGATGAGAACCCGACGAAATAAAATGAGTTAACAACTAATTCTGATTAAATATTTGTTTCGTATGTTATTATAATATTGTTTTATCTCTGTTCATGAACCTGTAGCCTTATTGCGAGTTCATTTCAAGACAGTCATGTATCATGACGAGCGTTTAACTACCACAAGTATTAATCAGTACTGACTAGTTTGCATGGTATCGTAGTACTTGGTGATATTTTTCTCCACATTTACTTGTAGCTGTTACTAAGCTCATGGACATCAATAATAGTATTCAAGTAAGTCTAGTTGACGAATACCAACTAAGCTGTAATGCATTTCACGGATTTAATAACTAGCCATCAATTAGCTGCATTTAACACCTAAGACTATAGGTAATATAGAGTATGAGATCAAGCCACTTGTTAAATCGACTGGATAAAGATGGATGACTAACTTACATAATCGTTTTCTCTAGGAAACTACTTCGAATATTTTAGTAGTATTTTCATAAAATTACTTATTACCGTTATTTGTATGTTCATCTCATATTAATTTCCCATTTGCCCTCTTTACTGTTACTACGTCATTTTTCATTCATATACAAGTTATCTCAGTTGATGTTGTTTTTCATTGATGTTATTTACCTAATTGGTTGACTATATGATCAAGTTTACATGTACACAAGAGAAATTCAAGTGTGATTCATTCTAGTTAGCTGAATTGTCACATGTTCATCTGTTCGGCGTCGTGAATTGTCAATTTTACTCCAGATAAACAAGTATACAACAATTGGTCTTTGTGCTTTTCTTGCTGTAACTGCTACTAGCAAGTGTGTAATATGAATAGAAGGACTGATAGGAATTCAATCCTGAATGTTAACAGTATTAAAATTCTAAGACTTAATTAAGATAATCCCACCAAACTGTTTAATTAAACATTGAAACCATTGAATATTTAATTGTAAGTGAAAAAAACCAACTTACTTCATGTCTTTTAGAAGATTGTAAATCAGTTTGTTTTTTGTCTAAAATTCTTGTAGTTGAATGTTTCATCTGTTGTATTTGTAGAATTTCATTAAGTAGTTTACGTGCGTCTGCCTGATGTTACGTAATAGAAAAGTGGATAAAGTGTAGTACGTTTGAAGAAAGTAATGAGTTCAATACAGTTTCTTAATCTGAATTACTAACAATTTGTTCAACGTAATTAGTTTTGAATTATTCACTTGTTGGTTTTCCGTCTATGAAGTTTGATTGAGCATGTCAAAATCCTACAGTGAGTATACGTTTTATAAGAATGTGGGTATAACTTGTGGTATCTTCCAATAAGCAAGTGTTCAAAAGGATGAGTTCAATGGGCACAATGCGAGGTTGAATGTACCAATAAAAATAAGCGGTAACATGGAATACATCATTGAGGTGGATTTGTGGAGAACAATTTTAAGTCTACTATTGGTATTTGTCACAAATTGATTCCACTTTTGTATCACTGGAAACTAGGTAACAATAGATAACTGGATTGTTTCAGTATGAATATGTAAGTAGTTCTCGTGTAAAGGCTTAAAGACAACTATTCGGATACTTATTACACTGAGACTGAAGAGGCATTGTAAAGATTGATTATAATAAGTCATCAGACTGGCCCGAAATAAGATGGTTATTGCAAATGAAGCTGAATGATACCAACACTATATTACAAATCAATTGAATTGGCCTTCATTTTGTTGTAAGCCCAGTTGTATGATGGAGCCGTTAAAGAATCCTACACGAAACACTTGGTCAATGTTTCACGTTTTTTAATCGCGTCTGTATAAGACTAATCTATTGTGAATATTATGTGTGTATTCCTATTCGTTTGTACTTTGTGATTCATACACAATCGTATTGCTATCCATATCCAGTCCTTCATCAAACAGTTAAAACTACTGAATGTATGCGTATCAAGTGATAAAGTAAGGTTCAGATTAGAATAGATAAGAACGCAATTCACTTACTGATCTAATTGTAATATATATATGTATAGAAGCTTTCAGAAACACCTATACGCAACCAATTTGTTTTAAATGACGGTATTTTCATAAATGAATATTTTAAAATCACGTTCCAGGTTGCTCACGAAGTTATAATCATCCCCTTAGTAGGTTGTACTAGCTAGTTTCAATCATATTTCTATTCATTTAGCGTATAAGTACTACGTATAATGCGGTATACTTTCATTAAAGAATACATTTGAAGTAGATGAAGTTATCGTCAACTGGCTATCATAAATATATCAGCGTTGAACATACCAACATTCAAGAATCAAGAGTTGAATATAATGAATGTTAAGAAGTTTGAAATGAACTCCTTAATGAGAATCACTCATTAATATGCAGTGCAGATAAAAAATAAACGAATCTCTTAGATACGATACACATAGTTGCTATTCAATACGTTGTGGATAATCTTAGTTGTTGTATAATCCTATATAGTCAACGTAAGTAATTGACTGATTGAAAAGTAATCTGAAATTACGTAACATCATTGTAATATTTACACAAACAGGTATATAAGTTGTTAGGTGATTAGATGAAGTTCAATGAAATTCTTAGCTTACCGGATATGCTTTATTCCATCGATCAGCTCGAATAATCATATCAACTAATGCTGTATAATTTGCTTTAGCAGCAACCATTAATGGAGTTTGACCATCCTTTATTCATAATGTAATTTCATCAGAGGAATTAATACGAAATTTATGAAAAGAAAATAAAGTGTAATACTAATAGTGTCTGTTATGATGTAGATGATGATTGAAATCAATCACTTGGATAGGCTATATAATATAGGTTTCGTGCTTAATGTTACTTGTTAGTAGACTTGTTTATCATCATGAAGGAACTGGTGCTTCATATAGGATTCGAACTCGAATTGACTAGTTTCTCACTGAACCTTTTAGGCCTTAATTCCCATTGATTGGGATACTAAATAAACATTATTCTATCTACAAATGGTGGTTGTGGAGATAGTTAGTTGTCAATCCTGATATCACGAATTGTTCTGAATCAGACAACCATTGATCATCTGGAAGCACTGGACAGCTATTTCGTCCTAGTATGGGACTATTCAGCAGTGCGCATCCACGACCCCGTTGTGGATCGAACCCAGGACCCTCTGGCTACGCGTCAAGCGCTTTATCACTGGACCACTGAGCTGGCTCCAAACGGTTGATATTTCTAATTCAGTCAATTCGTGATACGTTTGCACGACGTAATCCATTGTCATCGGTGTGTAACTGCAGTAACTGCGCTCGTCACGGAGCCAGAGGGTCCTGGGTTCAATCCCCAACAGGGTCGTGGATGCGCACTGCTGAAGAGTCCCATACTAGGACGAAATAGCTGTCCAGTGCTTCCAGATGATCAATGGTTGTCTGATTCAGAACAATTCGTGATATCAGGATTATTCTATTTATTAGTTTAAAAGTTGTCAAAGTGTTATAAGCTATACTGAACAATTCTATTTAAGAGAATGAAGTTGTGGTAATTATTAGTAAAATCTCCGAGTATGCGTAAATGATTATGTAATAACATCTTGTGTGATTTCTTCGCAACAGAGATTTTGTGTAAAAATAATATTTAGACGCTCACTATATAGGCGAACTCGTTATCAACCACTCTTAACAAAATTCCTCAAGAGAACGATGCTTTGAATGACACCGAACTGAGGATAAAACAACTCAACTTTATCCCATAGAGTGACTGCGGAAATTCAGAAAACTGTCTGAAATGATTACCTTTTCCCTTACGAAAATAAGTTGGTATTGATGGGATTGTAGTGAAAGCAGTTTCTAACTAATATTTGTTATGGCGTAGATGCAATCCGTCTGGCACACATCATTTACTTTTAACTGGCATATTAAACGATGCATGAGTAACCTGAAACAATACTAGATGCTGTCAAATCAAGATATACAATTAGAATACAAAATCATTGGTAGGTCTAAACTACTTAGATAGGATCATTTTGATTATTATGAGCAGTGATTGGAAACTTTGATGGATATGGTTTAGTTAGTAGACCTTTGTTCAATGGACAAGTAAAAATGCATTGAAATGTTGGCATGCAGAACGAAACTTCAATTCCACTAATTAATACGAATATAGAAACTGATAAAACTGATTGATAACGCTTACTTTGTCTTTCACATTTAACGGAGCTCCACAAAATAAAAGAGCTTCTACTGCTTCAAGTTTATCCTGAGAGACTGCATAATGTAATGGAGTTTGCTTGTTCTGTAAAAAATGATTACATAATATGAAGGTAATCAAAGTAAGCGAAGAATGTATACCTATTCATATGCCGAGATGTGATTATTTTAAAAGGTTGAAGTTATAGCATAATGTAATAGAAAGTTAATGAAGGATGCACGCCACTCGTCTGAACTATGTTGCTAGATACAGACTCTAACCTTGATTGAAGTATGAGTAAAAATCTTAAACAGTAGGTGATATGATTTGGTGAAATAGATGTATTTAGTGCTTATTTTAAGCAACCATATTCCTTCATGCATACCTTTCTTCGTTCTGTCTTCTCATGTCGGATTCTCTTTGCTCAGTTAATATCATTTTCATTACAACCACGATTATTTCGATACCTTTAATATTTTACTTATGAAGTACATCCGGTTGCATTTATATGGTGTAAGAACATTGACTAATGTATAATTGTGCCGTTTTACTCTAGCAGGGAAAAACAAATGAAAGCTGATATCAAGAAGGTGAAGTCATATTAGCTTACCATTGTTAGTGTCTACGAATCGTCCCAAGCTCTAAGGTATTCATGAATAACCTAATGACTAATTGAACAGCCGTTTTCTACGTATGGTTTATTGATTACTAGATAATATATGATTAAATGAGTGTACGTTTTACTCCAGGAAAATGTTTTTTTTAAGTTACATCAGACTAAACATTTAAAACATTGATAATGGGAAAATGTATAAGGATGAAATGCATACAGAATATATACATTTAATTCAGATTATTTAACGTCATAGTAGTATAGACTTGTCATTAGCATAAAGTAAGTAATTTGATTCTTATTGTCAACATCCAAGAAAAAAAATTGGATTTATAGTTGTCATGTCGACTTAGAAAGACGATTGCTATGCTTATCCTTGAAGCGTTGGAAATCCATGGGATAAGAGAAAATATAAATTGGTAGTGTAAACATAAATCCCATAAATGATATCGTAAATGAATCATTATCTGTTTTTCTATATACAAAAAAGGTAGATATTTAGTAATTTGAGGTAGATGATACAGTCTATCTCATTAAAACCTTCGGTTTCTTTATCTACATTATTTCATGGAAGTCATTGTTAGTCTCTAGTCATTCAAACATCTTAGAAACTTTGATATGACAAATAACTATTCAAAGAACTGAGTAAGCTGAATTCATTAAATATCAAAAACATTGTTGATGATCTTAGCTAAATCAATCGTCCACCTCTTAATTTATCAACTAACTAACTAACTAACTAACTTACTTACTTATTTACCCCTGTTATCCCTCTCGTAGGAGCGAAGGCCACTCACCAGTATTCTCCATTCAACTCTGTCCTCAACAATCCTTTCCAGCTGTCTCCAGTTACTGTTCATCCTTTGCATGTCTGCTTCCAGCTCTCGACGTAGTGTGTTCTTTGGCCTTCCTCTTTTTCGTTGTCCAACAGGATTTCAAGTTAGTGCTTGTCTCGTGATGCAGTCTGATCATTTCTGAAATGTCCATTTCCAACGTCGTTTCCTGATTTCCTCTTCAGCTGGAAGTTGGTTTGTTCTTTTCCAAAGTAGGCTGATGCTGATGGTTTCCGGCCAACAGACATTCAATATTCTATGCAGACAATTGTTTATAAATACCTGTACTCTCCTGAGGATGTTTGCAGTAGTTCTCCACGTTTCAGTTCCACAGAGAAGAACTGCCCTTGCTTTGCCGATCCTTGGCCTAACATCTGCATCAGATCCTCTTTGTTCATCAATGATGCTCCCCAGGTATGTGAAATTATACACTTCTTCCAGAGTTTCACCATCAACTTCAACTGGATCGGTGCTCTCGGTGTTGAATTTGAGGATCTTGCTCTTTTCCTTATGTATTTCCAGGCCTATTGATGCTGAGGTTGCAGCTACGTTGGTTGTGTTTACTTGCATTTGCTGGTGTGTATGGGTTAAAGGAGCTAGATCATCCGCGAAGTCCAGGTCATCGAGTTGCATGCTACTTGTCCATCAAATTCCGTGCTTCCCCTCAGATGAAGAGGTTTTCATGATCTAATCAACCACTAGAAGGAAGAGGTAAGGCGACAGCGAACAGCCTTGTCTGACACCGGTTCTCATTGGGAATGCATCTGTCAGCTATCCTCCATGCACGATTTTGCATAGTAGTCCGTCGTAAGAATTTCAGATGATGTTGACGAGTTTCTTTGATACACCGTTGTGTCGAAGTAGTTTCTATAGCGATCTTCTGTCTACGCAGTCAAACGCTTTCTCATAGCCAATGAAGTTGATGTATAGTGACGAGTTCCATTCAACTGACTGTTTTATCAACTAACTAGTACGGTACTAATTAATTAAGCTACATCTCATCTATACTACTGACCGTATTTATCATATTATCCATTTTCATCTTGCGAAACCTAACATCATTCAAGTACTAGTAGGTTATTAAATTCATAAAATACTTCGTATCACAATGCAGTACCTACCTGATTGATTGAATATATAGGAAATTACCTTAAACCTCCACCACATTAAAAATGTGGTAATCATTTTGGTTAATACTGTGTTTTTTGAGGTAAATAAAATGACTGGATAGATGTCATCAATAACCAATCAAATTCGAGGTTGACAGAACAAGCTACCAGTCCCTTGTCTAGAAAATATTGTAGCTTATTTATTTTAAATGTTTACGCCTCTATAATAATCCAGAATGATGACTTAAACTTTACAATTAAATCATCTAGTTCAGAGAAGGCAGTATAACTATAACAACCCTCCTGGACGTTAAATCTTCCATACTATTATATAAGAATTGGCAATGATAACTAGCTAGCTAATAGCTAACAGAACTTACCTCATTGGTTGCGCAAATATCAAATTTTCTAGAGAATAAAAAGTAAATGGTATCTGAAAGATTAGCTAGTGCTGCTACATGTAAAGCTGTATCTCCTGCCTGAAAATACAGTTAAAAACATAAAGTTAGTATTGTTAGTATGTTGTGTTGATTTTGAAGTCGTCCATCACAAATAACTTTAATTAGACATAAATTCAAAATCAGGAGATATCGAACGGCTGTCTAATACTAATATGGAACTTCTAGGAAGTGCACATTTACGACCTCAACAGGAAATGTGGCTCATACCTCCAATTATCGTATTGAGCGATTATCGTTGATACATTTCGGTTGGTTTTTTATTCGGAAATTCAGACTATTTACTTATGCTGATTTTGACTGATTGCATCACACAAGAAGTCTATTGATTGGTTCTTCTAATTGCTCGATGCCTTCATGAAGCGTTCATTTTGAAGCATGACCTTTCTAGGCTGGATTTCTTGGTGGAGTCAAAGATGAATATTACTAAAGTGTCCTATACCAAGACGAAACAGCTTTCTAGAGTTTTCTAGTTTTCAATGACTATCTAACTCAAACTAATTCATGATATAAAATTAAAATTCAAAAATCTTCACTATACTCTATTTAAAATAACTTTTGTTACTAACTACAGAATTAAGTAATGTAAATCGGAATGTTACATTAATTGACATACTTTACTCCTCTTTTCTCTACTGGCTTTATTTTCAATCAGTAGATCAATGCACTTATGAAATCCTCTTCTTGAACATTCTATCAATGGATAGTCACGAGCCTAAGAATGAATTACAAAACAAAAAGCAAGAAGAGGAATGAAGGAGTAGACGATAAATCTCCGAAACAAGTCATTAAAAACACAAATCAGTTAGCAATCATTGGACGGTTGTAAGTGAATCCGTGATAAATAAGAATACTGTGTCATATTTCGGTAGAACAAATGCCATGAACAAACAAATCATTTCGTTTGAGTGAAATTGTGACTGGCAAGTGGAATCCAGGACGCGTGTTTCGTCTTATTCGGGACTTATCAATTGAATGTACCTATATCCCAGTGTTTTTGTTTATAGGGATCGATCAATTTCAATCGATAACATATCATCGATAAGAATCAAGCCTTCATGGTACATGAATGTCCAGAGTGGTTTAGTAAAAATGTCAGTAAGAGAACTATTAGCAAGTGAAACGTAGATATTTTAGTTTGAATTAGAATTAAATCCAGGATAACGTAGTTATTTTCAATGTTAGTTAGTTTGAGTAATAGGCAACAGGAAACTCTACGTTACTTAAGTTTCGCGTTAATTGGTTCTCATCAGTCAAGTGTAAATAAAATCTTCATGAAGCTGATAACTTATGTAAGATACAGACTAATATTAAATTGTCACTACTGTTATTTGAATGTGTATGACAGTGATATATACCTGAATTATTCACTAAGTAGTGTTTACATTTATCAGATGTGTTCTGTCAGTCTATAGTCCATGAAGTTAATAATTCTTAGTCTGAAGAAAATGGATCTAACTCTAAGCATATCTGCTTACTGTAGTAGCCATCAAGCTGCTAAGAAGTGGTAGAACTAGTTATTTTTACTGTAAATAATCTTATTTTTCATATGTTCTATTATTAATTGTAAAGTGGGCGGTAACCAATACCACTGTTCACTCTTACCGCATTGACTTTACTGTTTCTGACTGGTTGTCGTGATCTTCAGTGTGCTAATTAATCCATTTATTGCAAGGTCGTTATTGTGACTACATGTATACAGCGTCGGAACAGAATAGAATCTATTCTTCTTAGTACTGCGTTTGTATTTACTTAATTTAGCTTTGGGCGAGTAAGACCGCTGTTTGGTTGCCGGTCATCAGTTGTCGATACCTGTTAGTTTGCGTAGATAATTTGGCTAGTTATAGAGTTGCGGTTAGCGCTTCCGTATACAACATAGTCGGAAGACATGTCACAAACGAAATTTGAAAACTATAGTTCAACGAAACTTTCGAAACTTTGAAATTTATGTTAGCCAATAACCAGCTAAATCAATTCACAGTTTTATTTGTTCGTAATTGCCAGAGATTAATGTTAGCTGAGTACAACCAACAAGCAAAGAACACTAGTAAGGAACTCTTCATTACTGTACACCCTCTACCTTAACAGAAAGTTGAACATAGGGCATTCTGATCTCATAGAAAGTACTTAACTATTTGCACTAATGGCTCGAAGTTCAACGGTAGATTTCCCATTTCCATGAATCATAATATATTCAGCTTGCTAGTAAATATCTTCAGGATGTTCCTGAAGTTCAGATAAGAAATCTTGGATAACAGACTTCAGATATGTTAAAAGTAAATAGTTATCACCAGTGACTTTGACTGATAGTTGCGCCAAATCACAAATTCATGGAGGTGAGAATTCAGCTACTAGAGGCTAGCCATCCTACTGATGGTGATAATTAAGTGTTCGCCCTGAAACCTGGAGATCCAAGATTCAAATCCCTGGTTGGACCAAGGGTGAACATTAGTCCCATACCAGAATAAAATCGATGTCTGGTGCTCCTAGGTTTTAATGGCATCCAATCATCATTAATCTGTGAAAGAAACCACCAACTAAACTAAATATATATCTCCGAATGACATAATTCTACGAGTATATATCAGGAAGTAATGAATGGTTATGAAATGCTTGTAGGAACAAGAATACCAACAATGTAAGGATTATTGGTAAGCTTTTTTAACAAAAGCGCTTAAAGTTAAACCCTTGTATTACCATTTTTCATCTTTACTTTCACAAGTGGAATGTGTCAGAGAATAGAACGAATTGGATTATAAAGTTAACTAACTAATTGTTCACCAAGTTTACACATCTATAATCACCTTAGTACTAGAAACCCTGAACTGTTGAACAATTCTTAGTATATTCGACATCAATCACTTACAACCATAGATGATGGGTGTTCTACTGAATTTAACAAGTCATAACGTTCCACTCCTGTGAAGTACTGGAATATATCTGGCCGATTTCATTTGAGTTACTAAGGTAAGTCAGGGAATGAAGTGTAGTGCAGAGAAAAACTAACTTTCCTTTAACCAGATTTCATAATATCTATGATTTGACATTATATATGTGATGCTATTACAATGTGGCCACAAGAAGCCATGTTTAACAAGTTGAAATATCTGTAGTTTCATACCACGAATTATAACTAAATGACTGCTAAAAATCAAGGACCCTTAAACTGATATTTTGCCTTGGTAATGCTAACTTATTACTCCTTCAGAGATCAAACTCAATACCTTCTGACAAAACGTTTTCTGACAATGACGTTCGCAATTAATGGCTGTTTAAATTTTCAGCTAAAGTAGATTCAAAGTCAGTGACATATATCTTACTCACGACCTAGTTATGCTTCATTGATGACAATCTCACACATAAAAAACTTCTTGGATTACTCGTCAAAAGTAGCCATTAATAAGTACATGATGAATATTATTGTAAGATGCCATGGTGGTTAACACAACATAGACTGACTTCCATCTGATAATTGTTAAAACTACTCAATCAGAATCATTCTTTTATCATGAAATTTGTATTAAATGATACAATCACTTACTTCAGATTGAATTTCTGGATTAGCTCCAGCTTCTAGAAGTAGTCGAACACAATGTTGTTGATTATTTTCACAAGCTAAATGTAGTGCTGTACATCCAAAATTATCCTAAAATTAAAAAAAAAAAGATATGAAGGATATTTTATTGTGAAATCTTGTAATAACATAACTGATCTATATAAATATGTTGTCACTATGGTAAGTTACAACAACATAATTACTATGCAACAGCTGACATTCGTTACAATACTCTTGACCTTGACGATGGTAATCAGGAGTATCTTTAGACATTGTGGCAATTTGTTATTTAGATCTTTTTAGTAATCAGTTATTTAAAGTGTTAGTTTGTAGCCCTTGATTTGAAAACTATGCAAGTATTAGCTACAAGATCATCATTTAGGTTGATTTATGCAAGGAGCAGTAAACGAAACTAGGTGCAGTATCTACTACTTAAATTGAAGATAATCCATGTAGAACTGCAAATTATCCGATAGATACTTACAGCCTACAGATATTTTTCCAAGGTTTATAAACGTCAAGTTGAGATCAACATGCTTTGCAGTGAGGACCCCCTTCAATACTCAAAATGGCCTTGTCCACTAGCCATAAATTTTAAGATGATATAACTTTAGAGGTTTCGTGAAACTGATTGGCGAATTCTTACATAAAGATCTACAAGGTGAATTCTACATTAGATGCCTTTTCAAAGGATGTATTAAGGGTAAGCCAATCCTTTGAATAACTTTAATATGTACGTTTAATTTTACTAGCTCTTGTAGACATTTGAAACTGTCAATAAGGCTATTTGTTACAGTTAGGCCTATTCTGACCACATAAATCTCTACTACTAACAAAGATTCTAGGTAGTAAATATTAAATGCTTCAATGAATGTTATGAGGTATGTTACGTCATAATTAGAGTACGTCAGTGGGGCACAAATGAATGTTTAAGAGTTTTGATGTTTGTTTTATGATTTAAACTAAGTACTTATCACTTCAATCCATAATAAGTTACCCATTAACACTTTCAAGTGGTTATGCAATGGGTATGTAATTACCGGTTGTCTATATTCAATACTGGAACTTATCAGTTACAGTTGTTATGTGGTCATACTAACAACATTGATTAGATAGGTTTTAAATCCATAAGAATTTCAATCAATTTAGAATGTGTCTATCAGTCGAGTCCAATGTGGGAGTCTTTTGTTTTACCTGAGACTCATCAGCTTTTCTGAAAATTAGAACACGGTCGGATAATGTTACTTACGAAGGATACTTTGACGTCTCTCATAAACTATCGGATGACATTACACTTGTGTGAACAAGTTTCTTTGCATTCTGATAACACTATTGATCAATCAACGTTCCAGTAGTATGTTTATTGTCATAAATTTCGCTTATTTGTCTTACTTGATTAATACTGTTTGTCAGTCGCTTGCACTTTCGTAGGTTTGCGTCAATAACTTATCATCTCTCATAAAGTAAATGATAAGGAAATTCAAGAGTTATGCACTAACATGTTAGTCCTTATGCTTTTTCTCACCACCACTACCCTTTAACAATGACGATATCGATTACCACTGAGTGCATGCGACAACTGAATATGATACTTAGTAAAATGATCTAGGCAAATATGACATTTGTAATTTGTGTCTTACTATTGAGTACCGTGACATGTAACACCGGCTAGAAAATAACAGGTTCGATACATGCTAACAAATGAAAGAACCAATAGCATGATATCAACTCATAAAGTCATTGATTACTACACAGAACTATTTCCGTAGCCGTAGAAATCCTGGTTAAGGTCTGTATATTACTCATAGTTTGAATGACTTCTAGGAAACGTTGAACGATATAATAGAAAGCCAGTAGTAGTGATTCAGTTAAATTCATTCTTTACCTACTTTTTACTATGGCTGACATTAATCCTTACAGGTGATATGCATTCACATCGTTAACTGAATGCTTAATTATTTCTGTGAAATTAACAAAGATTATAATAATAAGGCATCACATTCAAGTGATTATCAGTAACTCTCTAATCCACAGTAGTACTCAACCTATATCCCGCCCAAGGGACTTCAGGTTGGTGAACGCCCAACACCCTGCACCACTTAGAAGGTATCCGATAATAGATTTCCCACTTCAATCAATTAGTGATATAACGTGATGATTATTCATTGTCATCGATGACAACTACCTCACGATAAATCTGAACTCAACCAGTTATGACTTCTAAACAGAGCTGTGATAAATTCACTAAACTAAACGTAATACCAATCTCCACAAACTAGCCTGATTCATTAAAATAATCAGCCCACTAGTGATTAACTCCACGATGTTCCTGAAGCTTTAGTGTGAAGTCATGACTATTAGAGTTCACATTTGTCGGGAGTGAAACAATCAAAAATCTTCGCGCTATATCACAAACTGGTAGAAGTGAGAATTCTATCACAGGACGCAGTATCAGTGATGCAGAAGGTTGAAGTTCACCTACCTGAAGCCACTATGGAGGAATGTAGGATGTGCACTGCTAGGGAGTCCCATACTAAGACGAAACGGTTTCTTAGTACTCCCTAGTTTTCAATGGTATCCTACCAACATCACTGTGTGACAAATTCAATCAATTAAGCTTGATACCAATCTCTACAAATCATCTCTGTTCAACTTACTAATCCGTTTATTTTCATTTTCAGCGGTGCAATCGATAATAGGTAATTTAATGCATCAATGTGACCATTTTTCGAGACATGATGTAATGCAGTACGACCGGACTAAAATGAAAAGACAGATGGGAAATAATATGAATAACGATACCTATCTGTTAATTCCATACATTGCTCAATATGTACGGCAGTATTTAACATCTAAATAATCCAGTCCAGATAATATTTATTAAATACATGTAGACTAAGTGGATATGATTGATCACTAAGTAGCAGCCAATGTCATGTTCGTCTCTACCAGATATCCACAATCATGGGTAACTCGGTAATGAGTATACAACGAATTGATTCTTGGTGGCGGTTGAAATTAGTCTGTACCACTAGACAAATATAATAATGATCACTACTCAATGTGAATATCCTGTTATTACAAAAAGCCACATTTGACCTGATTAACTGAATTGTAACGTTTGACATTACAAAATACACGTTTAAATCATCAGAGGGTAACATTTTATTCAAAGTTAAAGGAGCGCCTTATCGATGAATAGTAACAAGCATGCAACCAAGATTTAGTGATAATCTAGTGATAATCACTCACTACCATATTATGTAATAGCTTCGTCTCAATTCGTATTCGTTAGTTATAGTTCATATGCATTATTCCTATTATTATGTATAGATTCTATAATGTAAATCAATAAGCATAATGATAAAATGGACAAACCGATGGATGTCTGCAAAAAACAATACAATGCTTTAGAGAGATATTGCATCAGAAAAAAAGGTTCCATCTACATCTACGATGTACTTGAATATCAGCTGGCTTATATCAATGTGTTTCAACAATCATACATATCAGTATGACTGGCGAATATTGGACAGATGAGATACAAAACGACTAAAGTGTTTTTACTAGCATGATACTCATATCACTCAATAATTAATAATCAAAGTGAAATTGAAATGGTCGACAGGATTTTCAGTTCTTATGGATGTTTTTAGTGATGTTGAATTCTGTGAGTTGGTTCGTGAGATTGTGTAGCTTTCATTATTTTCCTGAGCGAAATCAGTAGTGAGGAATTTTGATGAAAGTGAAAAGTTCTTGTTTCTCGCAAGTACTTAGCATTTTTCAGTTAAATACTTGTGGAATTAAAAGTAACCACCAAGGATACTATTCACAACGATGCTGAAACTCCACAATCCAACCAACCAGACCAGAAATTTAAGAGCATCGTATGATTAAATTTAATTTAAATTTTCAGGTTATACTGAAACAAGATGAACATAAGTAGTGAAACTTTGGATCAATCAATGTCTGTTACACCACGTGGAGCATAAGCTATCGACTACCATTCTCCAAACAGCTCTGTTCTCAAACCTCTTTACCAGTCCTTCCAAAGTGCCGTTCATTCTTTCCACGTCTGACTCCAATTCCCGACCCAATCTGTCCTTTCGTCTTCATCTTTTTCTCGGCTTACAGGATTTCATGTTAGTGCATGTCATGTGGCGCAGTTTGATCATTTTCACAACGTATGTCCTATCCGTCCCCAGTGTCTTTTCTTAATTTCTTCTTCGAATGGATGTTGCTTGATTTGTTCTCTGTCATATAATGTTGTTGCTGATGGTATCTGGCCAACGAATCCGAAATATCTTTGGCATACAGTTGTTTATAAATACTTGTATCTTTTGAATGATGCTTTTCGTAGTTCTTTATACAAGTTTCAGCTGCATACAACAGAACTGTTTCGATGTTTGTATTACAAACTGGGACTTTGGTGTCGGCTGAGAGATGCTTTGAATTCTACATGTTTTTCAATAGTATGAATTCTGTCACTGTCTTGTCTTGAGAATCCGTGTTTCCGCATCTGCATCAGATCAGATCCTTCCTGTTTATAGACTATGCTGTCCAAGTATGTAAAAGTCTCCACATCATTCAGAAATTCCCCGTCAAGTCTATTTGGTTTGGTGCACGTTGTTTGTATCTAAAGTCTTTGCTTTTCCCTTTGTGTATGTTGAGGTCTACTAGTAGCATCAGAGGCTGCTACTGCACTATCCGCCCTCACAAACATTTGTTGCTGTGAGTGTGAAAACGGACAATGTAGTAACTTTGAATGCCAACCAACAACATTCCATGAATTTTACACTCGTATTTTGACAAAAATGCGAGAACAGAATGCAGATATATCACGTATATAACAGGTTAATAAACACAAAGGCTCTTGTTAATGTAGTCGGAAAACCCTTGCTTCAAATCAACTGGGTACATCGCAACTAAGATTTACATCGAATGATTGGTAATTTTGAAGTCATATTAGTCACTAGCTACTATTTAACTACATTTCTCGGAGTTAGTTTATTTTCTTGTGGATTAGATAATTCAAAAAAACAGAATGAATGAATGAACTTACTAAATAATTGAACTAATGAAAGACAAATAGTGGATACAACTAGCCTATTTCAACTTCAATCAAATAAGTAACTCACATTTCAAATGTGATGACTATCAAGAAGTAAATGACAAAACTTGTTCCTTGTTACTGAAAATCATTCTTGCATTACATAATAACTTGGTCAATCAAGAAAAGTAAACCGTTATCATTAAATAAACTTTGTTACATAACCATTAAACACCATGAGATATTCCTTAGCGGTAGTGTGTATTCATGACCACACTAGAAAATTGACCCTACAAACCTTAGATTCTGTAATAAATGTTTAACTATCAAATTACCTAACTAAGACGGTTACTAACATTCCCTATTTATAACTTTAGTCACTAGGCAATTGGTGTACTCGACCTCATCCATTGACATTCATCAAACGTTGTCTTTCAACTACAATAGTTGAAATTCACTAATCATGTGACGAATCAATATCATCATATTCAACAATCTTCACAATACTCAAACATAAAGAAAACTAAGTTTTACATTCTGTAGTAAGTTTTTTATTTATTTATATAACTTGGATTCGGATTGATTAGTAACTGGGTAGTATTTCTTCATGGTCCTAAGGGTTTGCTACAGAACTGTACTGTTATCAATGAAGATCACATACATATATATATGATACTACTTAAAAGAATAATTAGTAATAACCAACATCTATTAATTGTTCATTGTAGCATATTACTAAGTAATTTAAGCATGATTAGAACTCATTTGAACTAGAATTCAAACATTCATAACTTAATAAATTAGCTTAACAACATATCAGGTAACCAACCATAGCTCGAACACATTCATATTATAGAAATAAGTAAGTAGTAGTAACATTAATAACTACTTAATTTAAATGATTATTAATAGTATATGTTGATTACAGTATGCAATTAATTGAAATATTTACAATGTCTCATTACTGAAGTTATTAATTATTGGCAGTATCATGGTTATATATATATATTACTAATAATAACTACTGAATACATTTCTCATATTTGCTAAATCTAATATTAAGTAGTAGTTAAACAGTAGATTTCATTATTCATAAAATATAGTTTGAATTATTGCGTAATACATTAGTGAGTTAAGGTTATGCATAACTTATATAGTTCTTAATAAGTATGTTGTATCCTTTCAATTATTGATATCGATGTTTATATTTATGCATTTTGCCAACATAGAACTAACTGTAACTGTTAGCTATGAATGTGTCGGTGTACGGTAGTTCGACATGTTAATTGAAAGGCATTATGTATGGTAATGTAATCGTCACTGGAACTTATACTCAAGTATACAGTATTCATTTAGTAAATAAATCCGAAAATAGACAAGTTTACTGAAAACTTCAACGATTTATAGAAATAATGGCTTGATTATTATTGTGTTTAAGTGATATGATTCACTGAAATAGACAGATGAAATAAATCAATCTCCAACCTGTTCCATCAGTCAGAATGTGGTATGTATGCGCATAGGTGAAAGTTACCATACCACGTTAGCTAGAAGAGGTCAAATTTGCAAGATCAGTACGATGATGCAATTCAGTCGAAAGGAATGATGCAAACGTATGCATGAAAGGATAATAGAGTCAAAGACCTAGGAGAATATATAGAGTGAAACTCCTTGACCACTGTGGCCGATTCTGAACTATCTCACTTAGTATCTTCAAATACTCGTTACCATTATTGCACCAGTTACAACTAGGTTGTCTGCATCTACCAACGTATCTTGGATGTTTTATTCGGCCACTTCTGGGTTTATTCTATATTACGCCTACCCAACCCGACATTAAGCGACAAGATAGTCACTAACTGGGCATATGCAGAGCATCTCCCAACCATTTCAGTCAATGAAGGTTTATAGCCTCACTTTTTTTTATTTTACTCTGTATGTAACATCAATATTGCTAATTCGCTGATTCTATGATATACAAGCATTATATCTACAAGCCTATATATATCTTCTTCTTTCATAGCCCATATTTTACATCCATAGGTTAAAATAGAGAGAGTTGCTGGACAGTACACTCAGTCTTTCATTAAGCCCAACCACCAAGTTAAAGTAGCATCAACGGTAGAGCATATTTCATAGTTGTGAACGCTCTACATCTCCTGAAATCGTATTCTAAATATCCGACTGTTTCTTTTTGTTTCCACTAATGTTACAATTACTACTATTACGGAATTCGTGCTGATATTATAATTCAACATGAGTAGAATGTAGTTCGTTGTTACTTTTCATACTGTTTATGAAGACTGCTGGGATGGCTCCTAGAAAACTCAACGAAGCCTCCAGATGCCTTGAAGGAGCCAAAGACATTACATCCAATCACTGATCAATAGAACCTTCAAGAATCTTGACGTGGCACATTTTGATTGGGTAGCAGTTGAGACTTCTTAATTCGGATTGGATGGATTATAACACTGATTTTCGTTGTTCAGAAAACTATAAATACACGAATATTTTGTGCCTAACTTACTCTCCATCTCACTGGAATAAAGTTCCCGTTTACACGTCTTCTGTCTTCTGATTTGCGACCAGGAGGGTTCAAGCGTTCGGCGTCCTAAGGTAGTCCGCGACTAGTCAAGCATCAAGTACGAGATATAACAAAGACCTAATAAACTGTCTGCACACTATGACTGACTACTATGAAGTACTTATCAAGTGAATAAATATGATTTTATTTCACTTAAGATTTGTAGTGATTATTAAACTGAAAATAATCAATTCACAACGTTAAACAGCGATTGAAAGAAAGAAAGCGATGAATATTTGTTGTGTCCTAGTTAGAAACACCTCATAGGTGCATATCTCTGACCCTAATATGGGTACTTAAAGTGTCTTGCTGTCTGATTGTGTTCACATATTCTTCAGGTTATATGCTCTGACAAGTGTAATGAGATAATCGATTGAGTTAATGTTGTTAATAACGTTTAACAACACCTGTACACTGCATACATACAACTCTGCTCAGCTGTTATTTCTAAAGATTCTTAACTCGATTTCTTGTTATAGTCATAGATATTTATTGCAGCAAAGGAGTTTCATACAACAAAAAATGAAATAGTTTTCTAGTATTCCCTGGATTTCATTGTATATCTTGATTTTAACTGAGATAATACTGTTTTATGGAGCTGAAACTTGGAGAACTGCGTAAAGCATCCTTCAGAAGAGGGTAGCAGCAGACTCGGCAGCAGTAGGCCTCAAAATACACAAAGGAAAAACCAAGATCCTCCTATACAAAACATCGAACACTAATCCAACTACACTTGACAGAGAAACTTTGGAATATGTAGAATCCTTTACATACTTGGACAGCATCATCGATAAACAAGGAGGGTCTGATGCAGATGTGAAGGTACGAATTGCCAAGACTAATTCAGCATTTCTACAACTAAAGGACATCTGAAAATCGAACCAACTGTCTACCAACATTAAAGTTAGAATTTTCAATACAAATGTGAAGACACTTCTGTTGTATAGAGCTGAAACCTGTATGGAGGACTGCGAAAAGCCTCAATCAAAGGATACAGGTCTTTATAAACAACTATCTGCGTAGAATACTTTGGATTCGTTGGCCAGATACCATCAGCAACAAATTTTATATGACAGAGAAGAAATCAAGTAACATCCATTCAAAGGAGAAATTTAAAAAATCTTCTGGGGTCGGATAAGACACACATTGAGGAAATCACTAAACTGTATCACATGACAAGTACTAACATGGAATCTTAAGGGCCAAAGGGAAAGAGGAAGACGCAATAACACATTGCGACAAGAATCGGAGTCAGACATGAAGAGAATGAAAAACTCTTGGGAAAGGCCTGAAAGGCAAGCTCAAGACAAAGTTTGTTGGAGAATACCGATCGGCGGCCTTTGCTTCATATGGAGTAATAGGCATTGATTGATTGATATAAGACTGTAATAGAAATCTATGAATAACTTACCATATCAGTTGCGATCACATTACACTTTTGTCTAATTAAAATCTGCATTAATAGCTCATTACCTTTTGAAGCAGCCAATAGAAATGGAGTTATCCCATTCTAATAAATAAATAAATAAATACATTTATTACTTTGTATTCATATAAGCCACTTACATTAATTTTATTGTTCTTGATTAATATGAATCAGTATGTCAGATCTCATGTATAGATTGAACCCAACCACTACAATGAATGTAATGACTAGTAAACTGTGTAGGAAGATTTAATGCCCAGTCATGTTGTTCATTCTTAAGCACTATGCCTAAGTAAATATCAGATGTTTGAGTTAGTTAAAAGCCAGTAATTCGAAGTCTTTATCAACTCATCTATTACAGTTGTATTTACTGTTACATTTGTCTGTTCAAACTTAACTCAGTACATAGAAGATTGAACGATTTATTAGTGATTCATGATGCTTGTTATTCCATCCATTGACATAATTATTTAAGCCAAGAGTGAGACATTTATCATCAGTAGGCGTGTTATATCAAAAGTTAATTGAAATGAAAAAGTGAACATTGAGTCCTAACTGGCTTAATTGATGCAGCTGGTTTTGGACTTGATTTTAGCTATTTCGTGGTGCACATTGTCACTGACGAATCTCATAGTAAGACAAAACAGTTATCTAACAGTACTTACTGGTTTTGATTAGTATATAAAGTGGATGGAACTGTGAAGAAGATAAATGGTTGAATTTAAACTAACGATTGTAAACGCTAATTGTTTTACGCACTCATTATAAAGCGTTGATGAATTATTATGACATCAGACTTTAGTGTGTTAGCTTACGCTTGACTCTGCTAATACCAAGTTTAACAACAGTACTTTGACGCTTTGAACCTTTCTAGTGACATACAGATAGGAATGAAATCTCTGTTCCAGTAAGTGATAAATTTGGCACGAAACATTAAGAACTTTATAGTTTCCGCTCAATTCATGCGTAATAGTCCAGTCACTATGCTACACATCAAGATCCTGATTGACTCTTTCTAACAGTGATTAGGCAGATTGTTTTCAACTTCGTCATGACTGATATCACGAATCGTTCTGAATCAGACAACCATTGATCACCTGGAAGCACTGGACAGCTGTTTCATCCTAGTATGGGACTCTTCAGCAGTGCGCATCCACGACCCCGTTGGGGATCGAACCCAGGACCCTCTGGCTCCGCGACGAGCCCTTACTATTGGATGGATGGATGAGGTCGCGCAAACGTATCACGAATTGACTGAATTAGAAATATCAACCATTAGGAGCCGGCTAAGTGGTCCAACGGTAAAGCGCTTGTCGCGAAGCCAGAGGGTCCTGGGTTCGATCCCCGATGGGGTCGTGGATGCGCACCGCTGAAGAGTCCCATATTAGGACGAAACAGCTCTCCAGTGCTTCCAGGTGATCAATGGTTGTCTGATTCAGAACGATTCGTGATATCAGGATTAACAACTAGCTATCTCCACAACCCCCAATTCTTCATGACTTTTGGAAGTTATGCTGAGTTTCCTAAGTGCCATTCGAATAATTGTAAAACGTAGTTAAAAGGATCTATAAAAATCAGCATAATTTTCCTGTTGTTTATTCTTTGAGCATAACAATAAGTGAGTGTACAAATTGATTTATCCTGGTGGATGAAATTTATCGATAGAAAACTTTAGTGTCTGAAGATAGTAAAGAATAAACGAAACTTTGAATTCATCAGCTAAACATAAATCCTCCTCATCGTTGATATTCACAATGAGATTCAAACTCAGTCTATTAACTTCAAAAACAAGTCATTACATTATTCACTAAGCAGCTGTATTTATAAATCTGTACACGACTGTTTGTGATGTGTAAATGTATGTGACTCCTAGATACACAGTTTAATCATAACGTTATGTTGTATACGTTTTACTTTCTTATTCTACTATATTCTTGAGATAGACTAGAGTTTATCTATTGAATATAATTGGAGATGACAACATATGTGTCATAGAGGTAAGTTTGTTTATATGTTTCCATAGTCCTTTATGCTAGAACACTTCTTATCTTGTTACTAACTCAGTCATGATGATGATGATACTTCTAATATTTGTTTGTATGATAAATGTTGGCAAGGAGACAAAGTGACAGCCTTATACTACTACGTAAAAAACATTCTAATCATCTTAAAGTATCATATGTTTCTGGATTATGACGTCTATTGTATGATTCATATTAAAATAATAATTATTTTATAATTAAGTTGTTTGGTTATAAAATATGTTAAAAAGATATCTTGAAAGTACTTATAATAAACTTGCAGGTACACCTAGCTGATGAGTCTCAAATAGGACAAAACGCACTTCCTGAATTCCGCTTGTCAGTCACAATCCAAATTAAATATTTTGAAAGTAGTTTAAAGTGAGAGGATTCAACTTTGTTTGTATGTGTGTATGCACATTTCTTATAGTTTATGACTAGTTTGAAGAATCCAAATTCACTGGTTCTAATGTCCTAAGTTACGCTGAAGTCCTACACAAAGTCCTTCTGAACTTTAAACCGCATTACTCATTAAGGTTATACGTTATGATAGGTGAAAACATACTATGTTAGGCAAAATGTGTTATTTTACATCCAGCTGTCGATGAATAAGTAAGACGTGAAACATATTCCATGAATTCCTTGTCATTATAAAAAGTATTGTCTCATTGTAAATCCCTTAGAGTAATGAATGAGTTGTTTCAAAGAGCCCAAGTGCCATTCATTTAGTTCTCCATAGAAATAACTAATAAACTATACAACCTCTTAGAAATAATTTCTAACTGAGATTATGATTTAATCTGATTAGTTGTCCTTTAGAAGCCATAACAGATACCCACCCTCTTACTCACCATGAGTACAACAAATTTAATATTGAACATTTCTCAGCTGGCATATGTGTTCAATGTGTAATTGAAGACAATATAGAAAGTGGATTCTAAAGATTTTTTTTATTTTTAAAATACACATCCCCATTTAAATCTTCGTAACTAACCTCTCATAATAGGCGGTTTTTGTATCTATTCCATATGTGTAAGGAGTTAGAGCATATATGAGAACTTATATACATCCTAGGTGTATAATCAATAAACTAAATATAGAATAGAGATATGTCTAAAGTATTAATGAATTCGAAAGTGGATCCAATGTAAATACTCTTCAGTTGAGTATATGTATATGTCTGTAACTATCTGTTGATCCAGCTTCTTTCATTAACTATTAAGTAAGTAAGTTAAAGCAGTCTCACTTGTAATTATGAAGTTATGACATTCAATACTTAACAAAAGCTCATTAAAAGGTACATTTTTATTCTCAGGAGAACAGTTACTCTCCTAAGTAAGTAAGTCAATGAACATCAGAATGTTAAAAATAAGATATCTATACTGATAATTGTTCAATGAGTAGTAAACAGTTATTTGAATGAATTTTCAAGTTAAGATAGACACTTTCAAGATGTTGTGTTCTCTGTACTCATTAGTGTAATTGGGAAATTATTGTTGTCATCTTACATAACATCATCAGATCCAACTTTATGTTGAAGTGAACTTGTCTATTACCTAACAGATATCAAATCATTTCGTCCTGTTAGCTTTATTTGCGATTACTTGCCTTTGTATGTTTGAAATGTTGACAAACAAGAACGTGAATTCCATTGAAAAAAATGTCATTTAGAAGAAGCCTAATATTCTAATGAGTTGATAATCAACAGACTAATTGGCATAGATGAAATCTATCATGATATATAAAAATAGTCATTCAGTCACTGGCCAGAGATCTTGCGCAAAATGACAGTCAACAATAAGTTAGTAGTACAAATTCTTAAACTACAAATAACCACAAACAAAGGCATCAACAAATTCGTGGAATAACTGGAAAGCACAAGTATACCACAAGTAGCCTTTGATAGTTTCTCTGTTCAGAACAACTATGAAAGTCTTACAATTCAAAAGAAGTTTATCGATTAAGTTCCAGTGCATCAACTAGTTCAAGTAACATTACATGTAACGTCGTTTGGAGCTAGTTGGTAAAAGTCCTTAAGTAAGGTTTCATGTTTCATAATGCTCAAAGATGCACCGCAAGCTGATTAGTGCAGTAGTCAAAGCCACAGGTAATAAAACTGGGTTGCTTGAGATAAGATGTATCAGGAAGTATAGGTTTCCTTGTTGAAGCTGAGTACTATGTTACATCATCTCACACCTTTTCAATTCAATGTATCATTATTACTGAGATACATAACATTAGGATATGACCTTGCTATATTGTATTTGGGTTTAACATTTTAGGACTTGTGATATTCTTAATATACTCATCTAGAACATTTTTTGAATATTTGTGTAACTGTGTGTACTAACCAAGTTTAACCTGTTTCAATATAAATCTTTGATATATTTGTTTGTACTATTGAAAATATCATTGAAATATTTCTTTGTCAGAGTTTGTACAAATCGAAGGGCTGTTTCAAACACACAGTTTACTAACTATGATTTTGAAAATCCCTCCTACTCCTCCCAGAAACTGGTGGAAAGATAGTTTAGATAAGAGGAATTCAGTTACAACATCAAGCGTTACACATACGAAGTCGACTGATTGCCTGATGAGATTCTAACAGATAAGTAGGGGGGGACAGGATTTTATCAACAACTGTAATATAATGTGTTTTTGTATCTAATAAGAAGTGGTCACAACTTAGGGGATAGAACATTGTTATAAACAGTGAAATAGTCTCATAGTAACTATGTGAAAAACTAAAAGGATTATCCTGTATGATGTACCATTTTGATTGATATGTCAATCAATCCTAAGATAACAGCTGTATAAACTTTATTCGAGCACTATTTCAACTACAAAATCTATTTCAACTGGTAAATGGTTCTTACATTTCAATCACTAACTGAATTAAATGACTAACCAATGTTTACATAATCCCAATGCTGTCGTTAGGAAACTGGTTCTAGGAAAGGATGGCAAATCAATAGATGAAGTATTGAAACTTCATCAGTTGAGGTGGTTGGGACATGTGTTACGCATGTCTAACTACCGTCTGCCCCGACGAGCTATGTTTTGCGGCGTAGGAATAGGTTGGAAGAAAGCTGGAGGCGGCCAAACCAAAACATGGCAGAAATCGATGAAGTCACTGACAAGTGGACTAAGTCATGTTGGTAGATGTAGGCTGCGTGGTTGGGGTCCGCGAGACGAATGTCACCAATGGTTGGAGACCTTGAACGACATGGCTCAGAATCGTTTGCAATGGCGCAGGTGCATCCACTCTTTGTGTTCTCTCAAAATCTAACCTTCTGAATTCTCTATCTTACTCCTTTCAAATTTATCTCACTGAATCATACTTTTCGAATCATATCTTCGCTCCCTAATTTTCTGCATTACTGCTAATACTTCTACTATCGCTATCACTCTTGGATTTGAACTGACAGTTGCGTCTCTGTGTTGATGTGGTATGGCAACCTGAACTGATGTACGTACGTACGAAGTTCTGTGTTGTATCTGTCTGTCTGTCTGTCTGTTTATATAATCCAAGAATTTAAAATACCCATACACAACTAATGAATGAAGATAATAATCACAATGTACTTACATTATCTGCAGTATCATATTCTAAACTATGTACTTTACGATGTAGATACTTTAAAATTGATATCGCATTAGATTCAGCAATGAAATGAAGAATTGTAAAACCTTGCTAAAGAAAATAAATAAAAGACAATAAAAAACAGAGTAAAATATGTAAAGGGTGGGGGGGAGGAACAACGTACTTTAAAATCAATAACCAGGATGATGATGATGACGATGATGTCGTTGTTGATGATGATGAAGATGATGATGTATAGTCACACTATTATTGTTATCATATGGTCACATGTTATGTAATTTGATCGAATGATGAGCTTGTTATTGGATAAGTAGTGAAATTACTTTCAAATGTTACCGTTCACATGATGATTCGTAAGTGCATATACATGTTTTTTTTTTCTTTTTTCAATACATTTTTACTGGTTTCTTTATAATTGTTAAGTATGTTTACTTAATGAATGATGTTAATGGATTTTCTTTTCTACTTATGTTCTTCTTATTCAATAAAGAATAATCTAGTTAAATTCTACTTAATTAGCAAAAGATTAAACAATCTATTGAAGTTATCTTTAACGTTCTGTTGTTGTAAATTTATCCCCCCCCTTCTCTCCTTGTGATAACGAAATAAAATCTGTTATAATGGAGAAGAGAATATGACCAACCAGTAGGTCCCCATATCTCTGCCATGTAATTGCTAGTCCATCCTCCAAAGACGAAGTGAAGAAGATATCATAACTGAGTTGACCATTAGACAGAATAAAAGTATATGATAAACAATGTTTTATATATACGTAAAACCTAACTACTCAGTCGACTAACTAAAAAACTAACATTAATACCAAATATGGGTAACAGTGACTATGAACTAGTGTAACGTATACACAATTGATTAACAATAGGTCATCAATGTGAAATGATATACTAACACTTAGTACGATAAACAGGAGGATAACACAAGGGAAAGGGATATAAAATTAAAATGGGAATAAAATGTTCACTTTGTATACAACTAAAATAAATGAAATAGTCTACCGGAAAGCAATTTTCAAAGATATCACCTCACATATCACCTCCCCACCCACCATCCATCTCACTTTTGTGCTCCAGTATAAATCACACTTTAGTTGGCGAACTACTTACTGATGACATTAAACTTTCAATCTATTGGCTGAAAATGAAAATGCTTTAGTAATTATATCATCACTCCACTTTTATTGATGTACCTGTAGATCATAATAGATCTTATCGTTACCTTTGATTATACATTACATTCATAGACACATTTCTGAATATTTACATTAACATAATTAATCAGTTCTGCATATCATATCTACATTATATTGAGTTTCTTAGTCAATATGTTAAGCTGAATCACACTGAACATATCCATAAGAGGTGGATAAACGTGAATTTAATCGTTACTAAATGAATAAAAACTGACAGAAAAAGTAGGATGGAACACATTCGTTAAACAATAAAAGCGTTGCGGATAATCTACTTCACTACATCCGCTCCACTCTCCACTACTGCTCTACCGTAGATATAATGTATGCATCTACTGAAGATCATCTTTCATTCTTTTAATGAGTAAAACATGTTTTTCACAATTTTGTATGATATTTATAAACGATGATTTTGTACAATCGATGAAATAACATTACAGGACAATGATCTTTGGTATCTTCATTGTGTAATACAAAAGTGTTAACTATTCAAAACATCAATTATCATTTGAATGAACAGTTCTACAGTAGTTTTACGTTCAATATACAGAAAATATATGAAGGTATTTCAAACTTATGATTTTGAGATTAACAATAATCCCTCCTTATCAATATTACATATAAAATTGCTTTCGGTAATTAAATAATGAGCTTCCAGTCAACTGATGGACGTCTATCTAATAGCATTACTACTTAAAATAGTTCCTAATGGTATAACTTTCACTTCAGTCAATTTGTGATACAGTATGATGATTAGTTTGTACAAATGATTGTACCTGTCTTGCTTTCGGCTTGTCTGAACTCCTTTTGTCACAACTTGTCAAAAAAACTTATCCTCACTAAAACCACATCATTTCAGTCATAATAATTAGTTCAATGGTGATTATTGTAGTTTTAGTGGATGTTGTTATGAATTGAGTGAAACAGTTATTACAAATTTCACCAATTCATCATCGTACCTTATCACAAATTACCGGAAGTTCGAATTTTACTACTGGACATCAGCTGGATTAATGGCATTGTTGTTTAGGTGTTTGCCTTCAGACCTAAATGTCCCACGTTTTTTACCTCAGCAAATTCTTTGACTAACATTGACATGGAGTTTCGTGATAAAGGACAAAATAACTGTCGATTGTTCCATAGTTTTAAGGAGTGCCTAACCGACATCAATTTGTAACAAACTGAAACAATGAAAAAGTTGTAGGTTTGTTAGAGTCTAAATAGTTGAAATGCGTCAATCAGTTATGTGGTTTGAAATGTAAGTACATAAATGTATCTGTTTAAGTCACTATGTAAGCCAGACTAGTTGTTGACGATAATAGTTAACTAAATAACAAGGTATATTTCAATTAAGCTGGTCATCTTTTGTGGATATTGGTAATTTAGTTGACTGAATATATTACACATTAACGTTGGCAAGGTACCACTAAAAACCAGAGAGCACTGGACAGCTCTTTCGTCCTAGTGTGGGACACCTCAACAGTGCGCACCCCAGATTCCACACCAGGGACCCTAGGTTGACGGTAAGCGCTTGACCATCTACACCACTGGGTCTGCATCCAGGGATAGAATTCCTACTTCCATCATTTTGTGATATATATCGTGAGATTTATAAATTGTCATTGGTGATAAATGTCTTACTCCCAACAAATTCAAGCTCCACCATGTCACTGTCCAGTGCTCTCTAGTTTACAATAGTACCCTGCCAACATCAATCTATAATATATTCAATCAACTGAATAAGGTATATCTCATAGTAATTTTATAGTATTTATGAACATTACAATACTGAAATTGTAATTTACATCGAAATGTACTTATTAATCGACAGTTCCTTGTAATGTGGCTGACAATTTTTCATTTCGTCTTTATGTACTGTTCAGGTTGGATCACTTATATGTATATGAATTATAGAAGATTTCTGTAACATCAAATTCAATATGGTGACTTGTTTCTACTGAATACAGTGTTATTGCCTATCTATATTCTAGGTTTTGCTTAGATTATCAAAGGCTTAAGAAATATGCTTTAAACTGTCATATTCAATAAATTTGTTATCTCACCTACTATTACATAACTATAGTCAGTACAATATGACTTCTGTTCACCATTCAGTCAATAGAACAATCTGGCAGTCACTCGTGAAGAAGTTCTCATGATTTACTTCTAACTGAAGTTTACGCTGACGATGACGTCAAGAAACGTGACAGAATGTTCACAATAATTTCAACCAATGAACGTAATTATAATTTACTTTAGAGTCTTTTGTGGAAAGCAGCATAATTTATCAGTTGTATTCATCAAAGATTGACTTCTGTTAATATATTATGAGATATCATGAAGTTCCGAACATCTGTTTTTTTCTTGGTATCAATTCACCTCTCACGTGATCATGTTAGACAACTTTTTCACCATATGACTCCGGCGCAAATGTAGATATCCTCTGCAACTGAGGAGTTATACACTATGACAAAACAAGTATCTTGTTCTTTATAGCTTTTAATAGTAGTCTAGAAAAAATCAATCCGTCATGAATACAATATATCTCTTTAAGTTTAGTTGTCTGTATTTGTCACACATTCATGTTGTTTGGATACCATTAACAAATAGAAAGTATTAAACAGCTGTTTCGTTCTAATATGAGACTGTCCAACAATGTACAACCTCGACTCCATCTGGTAATCGAACCCAGTATATTAAAATTTCACTGAAAATGCTTGATTCATTTACACCGCCGGGTCAACGGGAGTCATACTTGTGACAATTTGTAATATGGTACAACGATTATCGATTATCACTGGTGATAAATTTCCCACTTTCGATAAATCTGAACTTTGTTAGTTAAGAATTCTTACTAGAACTTCATGAACAGTCTAAAATTCATCACCAGTTAGCTGATTATTATTATTATTATTATTGTAAATGTATTAAAGGTTAGGCGTTTCACTAACCTACATATCGTGCGTTCAATTCCCTGATGGAATCAATGATGTACACTGCTGAGAAGTTTCATTCTAGAATGAAATCACCATTTAATGCTCCTTTATTACATATCTGTACAATAACATTTTCAATCAATGAAATTGAGATTTTTTTTCATTAGATCAACTTTCATAGCAACAAAATTCTTTAACTTATCTGTTTACTTATAAAAGTACAATAGATTTCATTATTGTAAGAAATAAATAAGTAGTATGATCAATAAATAAATTATTTTTTCATTATAAATATTAAAGAATAAGTATCTATTGATAAGAAATAAAACAATGAATTATGTAATTGAATTGAAATGGTGCTTATGGTGATTAGTATTTTACATTGAATGACGACATCACAGATTGATATCGGCAGAGTACCATTAGGACGTTGTCTCAGTGATGCAGACAGGTTAGATATTTGACAACCTAAAACTTCATGAGCAGAGTCTGGGTTGTGTACTTCTGTGGAATTCCACATTAGAACGAAACTCCTGTCTAGTTCTCTCAGGTTTTCAATAATACCCTGCCAACATCAATCTGTGATGTATTTAATCAGTTAAAAATGTGTGCAAGTTATTCGTATTTATCATAAATCAATATTTATTGAGTACTATTAGAAAAATGCAACTCTTCAGTAGCACACATCTATAACCATACTATTGATCGACCTCAGAAAAATTAGGTCTCATGGAGAGAGATTATTATTAATAATAATAATATTAGTAATAATTAATAGAATAATAAACGACAATAGGATTTATGGCACAGTTTCATGATCATTCAATACAATTGGTGATAACTAACTGATGCTCAAATTGTTTGAGTTGAGATGTGACTGAAGAGCGGGAACCAGGATGCGCGTTTTGTTTTATCTGGGACTCGTCAACTAAATGTATCTTCATCCTAGCTCTGATGTTTACACCGAGTTTTAAACTTAGTTCGATTCTTGCCATTATTCAGCTGAGTTCACCTAACCACACTTGTGGAACGGGTAAATATGTGTAATTATAATGTATTTGGACTAAACACGCGTACTGGATTCCGTTTGCAAGTACCAATCCAATTCAAACAATATTTGTCAACTATCGCTATATCTGGGACAATCTGCTCAGGATGTAAACATGACTACAGAGACTGATCAGTTTCAGTCTGCCACAAATCAACAGGAAAATTTAAATACATTAGAATTATGTCAAGAATATTTGAACATCGTTAGTTAAGACTATTGGATATAACATTGAGATTGTATTGAAGTAACCTGGTATCGATTAGATTATTATTGTTAACTTGAAATAGTTTTGTTAAGATTGTATTTTGTATTCATAATAGTTCACTCTCCTCTGGATGATTGTTGCATTATTTCATGAAATGGTTAGAGACAAAATCCTACCATTAGATATAGATTATCTCGGTGATACCGAAAGTTAGGCATTCGCTCGATGGTTGAGTTGTAGGCACGAACAGTTGAGCAGTCCTACTAAATAATAAGTGTGTTATCCAAAGCTTTCAGATTTTTAATAGTCGCTAAGTGTCAACGACGAATGTAGTCAATAGCAGTAATATATCAATGGATATACATGTGCATCTGAATGTAGGTGTTTATCATATTAAGATTTAAACACAGTACTTACTGCCTCAAATATGAACATATACTCCACGTACCTAATAATTCCAGATAACTACTGACCTAGTCAGCGATAATGCAAATGACAATACGTGATGATAGTTAGTCTTCACTGGTATCACCAATTTAACTATAATAAGATATCATACCATTTTAAACTTGTCAATGAATCGCTTCAAATCCAGTAGTTTAGTGGTATTTGAAATGGTAGTTATATGGTTCGAATTTTAGTAAAATAAAACAATGATATTACGGTGTTATTCTATTCATACTAAAAATGTGAACTTGAACTAATTCAATGGCAACGGATGAGACCGCTCAAACACATCGCTAGTTGAATGGGTTAGGAATATCAATTATTGGTAGTTGGTTCAGTCGTCTAATAGTAAAGCGCTCACCATGGTGCCTAATAGTTATAGATTCAACTCCTGGTGGAGTCGTGGGTACACACTGCTCGATAGTTCTATACTAGAATGAAACAACTGTCTAGAAGTACTTCCCGCTAGCAAATGTGTGCTTAGTTCAGAACATTTCGTGATCTTGAATTAACATTCAACAATCTTTACAACATCAAATTACAAACATGAACATTCTAGATTATACTTCTAGCTACAATCCTCTCCTATCAATTCACTATAACTTGTAGTTTAAAAACAACATCAAGCCATTTAATTTGTATTGTGACTGGCAAGTGGAATCCAGGACGCGCGTTTCTGCGTTGAGTCCTATTTGGGACTCAACGCGAAACGCGCGTCCTGGATTCCACTTGCCAGTCACAATACAAACTAAATGATACTTGTGAATAATCGCTATATCGAGGCAATCCGCTCAGGATGCACATATAGCAACAGTGACTGACCAGCTTCAGTCTATAACAAATCAATGGGAATATACAAATTCATCCTACAACATCAAGCCAGTTTACTTCGTCGTTACATATACAAAATAGAGATTGTTTCAACAGAGTGTTGAATATCTATAATTGGAAGATATTGACCCATATTGCTTACCTTTGTAACTCGATTATACTTGGCACCCATATCAAGGAGATAATATGCTACATGTTTGTAATTGTTATATACAGCCCAAAATAATGGAGTAATACCAAACTGGAAAATAAAAGTAAACAGATGATAGTACGGAATAAGTAAAACTGTTCTTAATTTAGACGATTTCTGTTACATACTTTGAATGATAAATGGGAAACTCAGAAAGGAAGATGATAACAGTCGTATATTAGAATAATACGGTTTTAGAACCGTTTGATACAGCTTACTAATGAAGTAGATGTCTTTAGTATGAATTACTTGCTTATTTACGTCCGTTACCCCTCACAGAGGTGCATAAGCCACACACCAATATTCTCCTTTGAACTCTGTCCTCAGCAATCCTTTCTAGCTGTTCGCAGTTACTGTTCATCCTTTTAATGTCTGTTTCCAATTCTCAATGCGGTGTGTTCTTGGGCCTTCCTCTTTTCCGTTCACCAACAGCATTCCAAGTTAATACTTGTCTTGTGATGCAGTCTGATAATTTCTGCAATGTATGTCCTGTCCATTTCCTACGCCGTTTCTTGATTTTTTCTGAGGCTGGAAGTTGGTTTATTTTCTTCCGTAGTAGGCTGTTGCTGATGGCTCCCAAACAACGGATATTTAGTATCTTGTGTTATTTAGACAGTTGTTTATAGATACTTGTGCCCAGTGGATGATGTTTGAAGTATTTCTCCACGTTTCAGCTCCATACAGTAGAACTGTCTTGACGTTCGGATTACAGAGTTTGACTTTGATGTTGGTTGACAGTTGTTTGGAGTCCCATATGTCCTTCAACTGTAGGAATGCGGTGCTTTTTAGTATAAATAGTTTTACAGAAGTCAAGTGAACAAACTTAACTAGAATAAACAAGTCATGTGAATCAACCAATTCGCTTCAATAACTACAGTATACTCATCACTTACAATGTTTAATTATAGTCTTACCAGACCCCCCTACTTCACCCACGTCACAGAGAAATATAACGAAAATATATAAACCGTCGTTATGGAGATATCGGTAAATTTGCATAACAATTAATGTTTTAATAGTTTGTAAACAATTTCTGAAATCATGTAAGTATACGTCACTGTTTTGAGTAACTTCTGAGTGACTTTAATGTTAAAGCAATTGGTTGTAAGTACCTATTAATAGTTCAGGTTATTTCAACTCCATTAAATTTAAACCAATTGGTAACTAACATAGAGTGTCATCAGTAATTGTTAAATGTTTCGAATAGTGGTAAATTCAATCAGTAACTGATTGTCATTGGGAATCGAGGAATCCATTTCTGTAAGCAACCTCAATCCAACCAACAACCACTCAACATGAAACTGAGAAATCGCTTAAAATATTTCAACTAATCAGATGGATAACATCTTCATTAATATGATTAGATATTTGTTGATATTTCCCACCGATATCATTGACTTTATGGTTGTAAATTGATGTTTTCATTTTTAATCGTCAATAATCTTACATGAGTGACGTAATAGGCAGATACTCAATACATCACCTTGTCTACACAACAAAATACTATGAAACCTGTTTTGTGGCCTTGACTATCAGAGTTATTTAACATCGTGGAAGAAAAAACACTGATAACTTTTTTGAAATAATCAATAATTCAACCTACATTTCAATAATCATTGTAAAGACTTTAAGGTTCAATCGAATCACTATCTTTCACAAACCAATTTAATCACTGCGTTACATTCTATGTAGATCAAAAGATGTAACCTCGAAGATAGGCAAATACAACCTTAATTTATAATATCAATTACATCAATAATCTCTTTACTAACAGATACATAGATAAAGATCAACAACATCAAAAGGTGCAATATCCACTCACTTATATCAATACATATGGACAACAAAAAGCATAAATGGACATGTCATTTCTCTAGATTAAGAAACATTTGAGAGTGCCGAAGAATTTCAAGAAGTATGCAATTTAGGATAAGCCTACAGAAAACGTCAAAGAATAGCATTATCTGAAGTTGACAGGACGTCACAATCAACCAGAGTGTAAGAACAAACGAAGACAACCATCTAGAAAGGAAGTCATCAGAATTAACTAATGCTATTAGAAATCTTTATTTGTACTTTAGGTAAGTTCTGATATCATCCAAAGTGATAACAAATGTCTATTAATTCAACCATTTATAACAGAGAGCTCAGAGTCACTAACAATAAAATGATTCCAAGTTTAAATCATTATACGATTAATTCTATTACTCACTTCATTATTTACATATTAAAGCGAATGGAACTTCGTTAAGTAACCATTTACCAATGTCAGAGAGAATAATAATTTCATTATTAGACTGTTGAAAGTAACTTAATGGAAACTTACTTCTTATAAATTTTGTGCCGCTTGGTATTCATCAATATATCAATTTTAAGAGAAATGATGTACCTTGTAGAATTCAGTTTATAGCTTCAGACGTCCTACGTGATCTATTCAGACAACAAGATCTTAGGTAGGCTTTCTCAAATTAGTGTTAATTACCAAAAAGGCTAAGTTGAGGTTTATATGTAGAATAACTTCAACCACTAAACATGCAAATATAGCACACTTGATCTTAAGTCATTTAGACTAGTACTCATATTGTAACTAGATAAATAAGATTCGATCATTGATAAATATATACCTAGTCACTAATCAGAATGCATTTCGATCTCTCCGTTGATTTGTCATGAACTCTACGTTCTGGATTTCACTTACCAGTCACAATCCAACTCAAACAATAGTCATTAATCAATAAATGTAAAATATAGAATAATGTTATTAACATCAAAAGCATAAATATCATATGTGAGAAGAGGTGGAGCAATAAAGATCACTTACTTTATCAACTGGATCAACTATTGCTTTACCTTCTACTAGAAGTTTAACAATTTGTAAATTCCCAGATGATGAAGCAAGATGTAATGGTGTTCTATCAAAACTATCTCTTACATTTAGATCACATTTATGCCCTTCAATTATTCGATTAACCAAATCAATACGATTTTGTTTCACTGAAGCAAATAGAATTTGTTCAATTTTTCTTACTAAATGATTAATAGAAGAGTAAAATAAGAATTCTTAGTGATTGGTTAGTCAATAGTATTGGTAGCTTTAATCAATACAATACAGTAAAATGTATTTTGGGGTTAGTTACGTAATACTGTAATAAGATGATCCATCTTTTACATTACAGCTTGAGTTTCTACCCAGATTACCATAATAAACGACTCAACAGACTCTACCAAACTATGTAATAACTGATGATTAACTATGTTTTTTGAGTTTCTAGTCTCTTAGGCAACGTCGTACACTTATTTTCTGGATTACAAAGATGAAAACGTTCCATGAAAAGAGAGACCAGGACTGATATGTTAACTGTAAGGTCGATTTCAAGTTCATAAAAGTAGTCGCACAGCATAGAGTCCCACATAATATCTCAGACCGTAGGTCTACTCACCAAAAAAACCTCAGACCATATGAATTTAAATGGTGTTATTTAAGACAGGCAGAAATTATATGTGCCGAGTGCTTCAGCATATCGTAGTCAATCAAAAAGAGATCTGTACTGCATCTCAATGTATCATAGCCAATATGGACATCTTTTAAAAGAACTTTACCGCTTAAAATTATTAAAGCTAAGATATTTGATTTTCTCAACCTTTCAATTGATAGATTTTCATCTGACTTATTCAGCTATTATTGTACCTTGAAATATTACAAATGAGTTTAGAAAAATGCTCAACGTTATAGGGAAGACCAATGCACACTTCACTATACTTCGTTATCTGAGCTTAAATATGACACTAAGTAGGTACATTCGTCTAGCCGTCCATGCTTCCATTTGATTGTTTTCCACTCAGTAAGCCACTGATCAACAAAAGAATATTGCATTGTTGGAAGCATTAAAATTATCTTAAGCTATGGATAATTCAATATAGAAACCTTATGAATGGATTATCGTCGATAGTTTGGAATACTTCTAAATAGATTCAGGCTAGATTTGGAATTCAGGATAAAAGTCCTATTCAATGTAATAGCTATTTTAACTTAGTCACTTGATGAATACATTTATGGTTCAGTGTTCAAGTCAACAACACTGAGGCGATGATGTAACCACATCAGTCAGTCAGTTAGTTACAACGTAGAACTTGGTACATGCGTACATCAGTTCAAGCTGCTATGCCTAAATAAGCTAATAGAGATTCAATTTTCGGACCGAATCCCAGAGAAGGGAAGGTCACAACAGAGTAAGTACTGATGGAAAGGCATAGAGATCAGAGATGAGGTTTGAGATAAAAGGTGATTCAGTAAAAAGAAAATTATGAGAAGCTCAGAAACTAGAATTTGGAGGAAGACAAGAAGTGGATGCACCTTCGCCATTCCAAACGATTTTGAGCCATATCACCTAAAGTCTCTAACCGTTTGTTACGATCATCGCGTGGGCCTCAACCAGGTAGTTTGCATCTATTAACATGGTTCAGCCCAATTGTCAATGACTTCATGGACTGGTACCATGTTTTTGTTTGGCCACCCCTAGCTTTCTTCCAGCCTACTCCAACAACAGACAACATTGCTCGTTTCGGTAGACGGTGGTCAGGCATACGCAACACATGTCCTAACCACCTCAGCTGGTGAAGATTCACTACTTCATCAATAGACTTACTGTATTTATCACATCAAGTTGATGAATTCTAAATTGAACTAATTGTAAATTCTACTACTAGTTACAATTCATATATCCCATTGCCAACTTCCTATTGACATAATTAAAGGGGAAATCTTAAAACAGACTTTGTAAACTTCTTAAAGAAAATAATGTCGACTATTTTTTTGACTTTCGATGCTGATGTCAGCCTGTTAAAATACTTTCATCACAAGAACTCCAAAATGTAGTGTAGAGAATCATTAGCTCATCTTTTATCATCACATTCATATTGATCAAGGATTTACAATCAATACCGATCAAATATGATTGTAAGTCAATCAATCAAACATGTAAATGTCAATATTTTGTGCCACTTATAAAAATTATTAAATAGTTAATTGTAATACACTATGAATGTGAAAGCCTTAACTACTAGTTACTTTGTTCACATGAATTCCTCATTATGAAGCATAACCATTGAATGAATGAGACCCTATAGTTAGTCTCTTGAGATTTACTATATAGATAGTAAATTTAATGATTAGGTAGAATAAAATATGCATCACTTATTATGTGACTGTTGGTATAACTGAAGTTTGAATTTTTCTTTCAACTATCTCTGACATCTATGAATATATCAATGTTGTACAGTCTGACGTGACGTCTAACGTTTATTAACAGTTCAGTTTCACTTGATTCGATTAAGTTATTGTAGCTTCCTTAAGTTGAGGTTACACTAACCGATGACTTGATAGACTAGCCCACTTTAACCTTACTAGACAGGTTTTACTGTTTCTTCAATATATGCTATCTAAGAGATCTTTCTACCGGGGAAAAATATATATTCAGAAGGATAATAATGTAAGCATATAGATGGCTTGTGATTAACGTTATCGTAAACTAACTATACGATAGTATTAACATTGTCAAGGGTGCATATACGAAAAAATATAGATATACTTTCGTAAACAGAAAACTCACATTCAGGTGGTATGCTAATTGTCACCATATTACAATCAGAACTTTGTACTTTAAGTACCTAAAAATGAAGAAATACATTACACTTAATTAATAACATAATGATTCAAACAATCATAATGATAATTGTAACTATGCATATGTAAATGACCAATCGTGTGTTATTTTTGGTTACAACGCCTACTACATTAATTCAAGATTAGTCTTAATGTAGTCCATCATCATATGACTACTACTAATAAGTAAATAGGTAGTATAATCATCGTAAAGATGTGACTGCCACTCACAAAGCGTACTAACATTCACGTCTCATGGAGAAAGCTTAACAATCTATATCAACTAGCCAGCCTATGTCCAAGAATACAATTTCCGCATATTGTTAATTTATGATACAGAGCGACTAGCAGCTAGTGTCATCAATAAAAGTTGTCTTACTTCCAACATATCTGAAGTCTACCAGCGACAATTTCTCATAAAATAATTCAAGAAACTCCTGAAATTATTCACAGTTTGAATTGTAGCCTCAAAATCATATGCTTATTCTATACGGTTGGTAGTTTCATCTAAGATACCCCATCAAACATGTGTTGTGTTCTGGCAACTACCAAATATACTTGTTTTTAATTAGAAGTTCATCAATGACTATTGCTAGTTCTATGGTAAAATTCATAACCAAAAATGCATTTATTGGTCAAGCAATAGTTCATCTGTTACTTTCTTACTTGTTAAACCCAATCACATGGAATAGAAATCTTCACGATGCCTAACTTCGATTATAATAGTAGGCAAGTTTTGATACAAACGAGTATCTAACGTCATAAAACCAAAATCACACACCTTTCAATGCCGAATATTCTCTTTTTCTGAATTGTGGCTGTTTTGTGAAGACTAATATTTAATTATATTGACTATTGCATATAAATCGCCATTTTCTACCTCTGTAAACCAGGGAGCATTGGACATGTATTTTGACTTACTATGGAATTTTATAGTGGTTATCACAAACGATTCGATTACGAAAACAAACCGATAACCTTCATATCAGTTAGCAAAATCCTAGCCATCAGCTGTACTGAGACAACTGGTTGAATTTCCTCCTTCGTTAATATGTGATATGACATGACGATCATCGATTGTCATTGATGATAATTGTCTAACAACCAACATATCTGAACTTCAGCAATCACAACTTCACACTAGAACTTTAGGAATACCTTGAAGTTTGTCACCAGTCGGTTGGTCTACATGTTTTTGAGTTTCGTATAAATGATTAAATCAAATGGTGATCGACTACTTATTGTAACCTTTTAATTAGATCATCTAGCGATTAACAAACATATGAGTTTTATGAGACTAAGTTATTGACATGATTTGTATTAGTTAAACTTTATAAGACAATCAACATACTAACTAGAATAAAAGTCACTTCACAGGTAGTTTGAAGAGACTGGATGTAATCAGAATTACAGAACCTACATTCGAAAGAGATAACTAACCAAAAGTTTCATAGTTTCATATGAGAATTGGCTTTTTATCTAATTAAGTTGATATCATGGATTAAAATAACTCCTTCTGTAGTTCTTCTAGGGTTACTGTTGGTCCCAAGTCCGAGTAAATAGGAAGAGTTGGGCATCAGGCTAGCATTCCCATCTCGTAAAACACAAGCTTGCTAGGAAAACGCTAACCAAACTAAACAATGCATGGATTGAAATAAATTAAACAGATAATGAAAAACAAGTAACATTTAGATAATTTTTCTTCATATTAGTCTAGGAATCTTATGCAATGCCCATTAATGTTCTAAACAGAGATTAAGTCAAAGACAGTTATTCTTTAATCAGAAAAACTGTTAGGGATTCATAATCACAACCAGGTGGCCAAAGAACTTAGATGATGATGAGAAAGAATTCTTCTGCCGACGAGACTCTCTCTGCATTGTCGATGACTGCCTAATGTTTGGTGAGCGTGTGGTAATACCGAAATCTCTGCAAACCAAGGTCTTGCGTCAATTTCATATCGGACATCCCGGGGTGCGGCGAATGAAATCCATTGCACGAAGCTTCGCCTATTGGCCAAAAATGGACAAGCACATCACCAACTTCGTAAAAGACTGTTACAATTGTCAGTTAGCTGCCAAACAGAGTAAATTAATAGACCCAGTACCCTGGCCAGAACCAGAAAAACCATGGACACGCTTACACATAGATTTCGCTGGTCCAATAAATGGTATCACATATCTCGTACTAGTAGATGCCTATTCAAAATGGCCAGAAATTGTTCCCGTAGTGCCACCATCTACCAATAGAACTTTGCAAATACTGACGGAGATTTTCTCGCGCCATGGATTACCAGACACATTGGTATCAGATAACGGGGCTCAGTTTACGTCGGAACAATTTCAAGAATTTTGTCGCCGTCATGCACTCAACCACCTAAGGTCACCGCCCTACTATCCACAGTCTAATGGACAGGCTGAACGTTTTGTCGACACATTCAAAAGAGCACTGTTGAAATCAAAAGGGGAGGGGGTTGTTGATAGTCTACAAAGCTTCTTGTTGGTTTATCGCACAACACCAAATGATGCTACTCCTAATAAGGTATCACCCGCCGAAGCTTTGATGAACCGAAAGTTGAGGACGACTCATTACGCCATGCTACCACAGAGATACCCAATAACTCGCACAAACTCCCCAGGATTCGAAGTTGGTACGCCAGTATTCGCTCGGGATTACCGGCATCAAGGGAATAAATGGATAGAAGGATACGTGACAAGAAGGCAGGGAACAGTATTGTATGAAGTGACTGTGGGAAAAGACAAATGGATGAGACATTTCAACCAATTACGCAAGAGAAAAGTGTCCGAACCGAGTACAACAACAACAATGCCGTTGGATATTTTATTGGACACTTTTAATTTGCCCAATTATGAAAACAAGCAAATAAATAAGACTCCTAAACCAAAATTACTACCAATTAGAAGGTCCGAACGATGCCGGCGAAAGACAGTGCGATTACAAGTGAATCCCGAAGCAGTGCGCTACTAACAAGGGGGAGGTGTTAGGGATTCATAATCCCTAAAAATACAGTTAACAGTATTTGATTGTATTAATTAAATGTTATTGATTTTACTTAATGAATAATCATTGTAAATTGATTAATATAAAAAAAATCGATGTATTTAAAAATACAAATTCACTGGTTTGCTGGTTGACTATTTTCTCGCCTCACTTTTGCTGCACAATACAATCTTTCTACTAGCTTAGTCTTTTGTAATAGCAGCTGGCTGGGAAGTGAACAAGTCGCGGTATACGTCCGAGGTACAAGTATCAGTAATAGCGTTCGCTCACGAAACCCTCTCAAAATCCTAGCGACACAACAAAAACATCGAAGTGGGATTAGATTGGGATCATTTCAGTACTCTAGTGGAATTCAACAGTGTTAGCAGTGTGATGATAAATCATCATATGCGTTGAGAAATGATTGAAGCTATAAAATGTTAATGAATAGATATTGACGAAGTTGTTTAATGGTTAAATATTGATTGTAAGACATAAAGTGGTATAGCTCGATCGATGATACGTTTCATACTAGGACGAAACAGCCTCTAAGTGATTCTATATATTTTGAAGGGTGGTATAACCATTGTAAGCTGATTAACAAACTCATGTGTAAAATAATCTTCAAGAATATATTGTTGAAATTCATTGTTATTACATACTGCTGATGTTTCAAAGAGTTTTCTCGTATCAGGAGGCTGACTAATTGACTTTCAGTATACAAATTGTAGTTTTGGTCATGGAGGTCGCTAACATGATAAGAGGTGTTTTTATTGAGTTTTTCCGCAATATAAGTATGTTGTTGGTGTGTTCCATGCCTCCAGGACTGATCATTGTTAACATGTGAGGTTAAAAGCAGAAAGTGAATCACTTGACAGTATCGATTATTTCACTAATCTTAAAAGTCAAATCAACTTTGATGGGTTAGTGTCTAGTGAAGTCATATAATGATTGATAAAACTGTTTGGTTTTACTGACTTTCGTGGATAAATTATTTGCCTGCTAATCAAAGTCTTAGAATACTGCAGAAGTGTCACAATAGTCTTATTCTACGAATACGTAACGTAATCTTAAAAAGCGATCGATTGTTTTGAGTCATTCGAACCACAGAGTAAGTAATGTTAGTGATAAACTCAGGGATAATCATTACTAACAGAGATACTTCATACATTTATCACTTATACACTATTACTGCCTGTTTCTATCCTCATTAATAACTTCAGTGAAAGTAGGATCACAAAGAACCGAATAAAGTCAGTAAAATCATGATGACAATCAACTCGAACCACTGTAATAATAAACGTGGACTATCTACTTATGGTCAGTTTAACTACCTCAATTAATAATTATTGACTACTTCATATGTAACTGATATAAGTTTAGATAATGACAGGATCTGGCAGGACTAAAGAATGGGTAAGACTGTAAGATTGTGGAAATTTACCTAAAGAAATTTACACCTAATTCAGTCAACCAGAAAACCGATTATGATAGCAATCATTACTTGATAATCAAATATAAGAAGGTTATCTTCTAGACTTAGACTACATTACATAAATGTCCGCTCTATGAATTATGTAACAAGATTTACAAAATTGAACAACACAATAAACGTATTCATTCGACCTTAATTGTACTTTATGTTAAATTAACAGTCTGAGTAATCAATATACTTCTACCTATAATCTAGATGGCTATAGGACACAAATTATGACAATGTCACCCTATTGTGTACTTAAATCTAGTTGTATTTGTCTACTTCAATTGTGTAACGAGGTCTTGATAAGTGAACTTTCCGATTAAAAGTTTACTGCGTATCATTTAGTTAAATGTAGTTAATATCTGAACAATAGTTAACATATAATGCCGAACTAAACTCAATAATGATGAAAATATAGTTCTCTTTCTCATAGGATCTCTTACCTATTCTGTAATTCTATCACTGGATCTAAGTCAAATTGTGAAGATTTGACAACCGGAAAGGAAAAAAACAGCGTTGAGAAATGAATTCATTGTTGTACAAGTTAAGTTGGGTTTTACATTTCAAAATTAGTTGAAATGAAACAGTTTAATGAAGTTAGGCAATAAGTTTAGTTGATTGACAGTCAACTATCACCACAACATCCAATTATAATCAATATATCAGCGTACTAGTGACTTACTCCGTGAGGTAATTCTTGGAGTTCTAGTATGAAAACATGACCGGTGGAGTTCAACCTTATCAGGTGTAAGGCAGTTACCCACTGATGGCAAAGATGGAGTCACGCAAATGTATCACGAATTGACTGAATTAGAAATATCAACCGTTAGGAGTTAACTTAGTGGTCTGATGACAGAGCGTTCGCCGCGGAACCAGTGGGTCCTGGGCTCGATCACTGATGAGGTCGTGGGTGCACTGCTCAAGAGTCCCATACTAGGACAAAACACCTGTATAGTGTTTCTAGGTGATTAATGATTATCTAATTTAGATCAATTCGTGATATCATAGTTGACAGTCAACTTTCTCCACAACACCCACTTATAAGTTGATTGTATTTGTCATAGAGTGCTATTGATTGATTACCACTGAAAATCAAGTAGTACTGAACAACTATTTAGTTCTTGTATGTGCTCTTCATTAGTGTATGACCTCAATTACGAAAGGAGATCGAAGCTAGCAACTTCAGGTCTCACAATGAATGTTTAACTGTCCACACTACAGGTTTTCAATTGAATAATTTTAACTTTTATCAATTTGCGATATATCACGACGATTAGTTAATACTATTGGTAAAAACTGTTTCACTTCCAACATGTCTGAAATCTATCAGTCGTGTCTATTCACTAGAACTTTAAGAACATTCTGAAATTAGTCAATAATAAACTGATTACTGTAAGTGAATTAAGGTAGTTATGTAAAATAGGCATTGAGCTTAGTTGATCGTGCTCTTTACAAGTTAAAGTCAGGTTGTACTAAACAGCTCTTTTAACCTAGAATGAGACTCCTTAACAGTACTCTAACCAAGATAATTAGAACATGTGTTATATATGCGCAATTACTGTTTACTTATATTCTATATAATGATTTCAATAACAGTAGGATTGAAAAGAACTAAATACTGTCAGTGTAAGCATGATAACTATACATCTAACTAATACGAGTTAAAACAGTTTTCAAGTTGAAATGTAACTGGCAAGCAGAGTCCAGGAGTTTCATCTGGAACTCGTCAGTTGGATCTTCCTGCATTTCAATGTTGATGTTCACTCATCGAGAGTCGAATTCAGTTCGTTTAACGCCAAACATCATCGCATTCACCACTAGGCTACTAAGTTCAAACAGGCACACTTGTACAATGAGTATGTATATATAATTATATTGTATTTGGATCTTTTCGTTGATTTATCATAAATTGCACATCAATATTAGGAGGTAGGTACATCTAGCTAACGAGTATCAAATAAGATCAAATCACGCTATCTGGATTTCACATACCAATCTAAATTCAACTTCAACATTACTTGTCAACTATCACTACATTGAGATCATCTGTTCAAAATGTACATATAACAACAGAGATTGAACAATTTCAGTTCATGACAAATCAACAAGAAGATCTTAATACATTCTAATTAGATAATTCTAGTTGAAATATAATAAAACATGAATTCATTATTGTACAAGATTAAAAGCAACAACAACAACAGCAACAACTTACTGGATTCTTTTTACTCTTCATAATTTGATTACAAATAAAAAATTGGATAAGTTTCGTACTTAGATTATCTCATCAAGTACAAATTAGTTTAACATGATTGAATATGATTCTATGTTACTAACTAGGTAGATTATGTAAGTTATTAATGAATCAATCTCAATCTTAATTGTATTGTATTACATTGAATAATCATTAAAGAATTAATATATTAAACTATCCATTTTTTCTATTAGTTATATTGGTATACTCTAATTAGAACCAATCAATTCAATAGATTGATAATTAATGAATTACATAATCACGTGAATGAAAATTAAAAAAAAGAAAGAAAATTTTGGAATTTACACATAACAACAATAGAAAAACATATAAATGTTTCATTAATAATATTCAATGTACTTTAACCTATTGTTATTGATTTGTATTGTGTACTTTAAATGGCAACAATTTTGATAGGTATTACATCATCAATGAAAAGTTTTGTTCTGCTTGTTTTCTTTTTTATTTCTTCTCTTTTGTGTAATGTTTATTTGTCAATCCTGATATCATGAATTGACGTGGAAGCACTGAACAGTTGTAACGTCCTAATATAGGATTTTTCAACAGTGTGCATCTATGATCCCATCGGAGATATAACCCTGGAGCTTCTGGCTCCGAGACGAGTGCTTTACCATTGAACTACTGAGCCAGCTCCCAACGGTTGATATTTCTAATTCAGTCAATTCGTTATACGTTTGCGCGACCTCATCGATTGTCATCGGTGGGTAACTGCCTCACACCCGATAAGGTTGAACTCCACCGGTCACATCTTCATACTAGAACTCCAGGAATTACCTCAAGGAGCTAGTCACTAGTGATCTGATATTTAGTTACAATTGGGGGTTGTGGAGATGGTTAGTTGTCAATCCTGATATCACGAATTGTTCTGAATCAGACAACCATTGATCACCTGGAAGGACTGGATAGCTGTTTCGTCTTAGTATGGAATTCTTCAGCAGTGCGCATTCACGACCCGGTTTGGATATAACCCAGGACCCTCTGGTTCTGCGACGAGCGCCTTACCATTTGAAAACTCAGTCGGCTCCTAACGGTTGATATTTCTAATTTAGTCAATTCGTGATACGTTTGCTTGACTTCATCGATTGTCATCGGTAAGTAAATATCTCACACACGGCACGATTGAACTCAACTAGTCATGTCTTCATAATGTTTTCAATGTCTAATTTTTTTCAAGAATTGTTTATTATGGAATTGATTAGAAGTTCATGATAGCATTGGATACTATGAGATATGCTTAACAATTGTTTTGTATAATTATAAGATTACTTAGATTCGAACTTAGAAACTTGTGATTGATATTTGATCATTAGTAACATAATGCTAACATTTTCAATATGAACAATTTACAATATAGTGACAGGATATGCATTAGTGATAAACAACAACATTATATAATCACTCTAATAATCAAGATACTAGTGACTAATTTCAGAAAGATCTTCAATTGATAGTGAAAAGTTTTAAAATAGTAGAATTCCGACTTGTTGAGAGTTAGGTATTCATCATTAATGTCATTGAATGTTCATTGTGTTATATAACAAGTTGATTTACGTGGGAATTCGACAATTTCATACTAGTTGATTCAGTACAGCTGATGGTTAGGATTCAATTAACTGATATGAAGGTTATCAACTTGTCTTCATGATCGGATCATTTATGTTCATTACTATGAAGTTTTATAATGTTTTACAATCTTAGAGTGTAACCAATGAACTATTTTGTGAATAATCAATGTGTCTTCATTTATGAATTTCACTAGCGAATTCATATAAACCTTCCATGAACTACAGTTTAAAGATGGATACATTTCACAGTTGCCAAAACTGAACACATATTAGGTGGATTATCTAAGATGAAACCATAAACTGTGTAGAAGAAACGATTGACATCATGATTCAAAAGTAATATAGTCAGTAGATTCTGACACATCGTTCAGACAATACAATTAGAAACAGATTTATTGCTCCTAGACTAGTCCTTTTGTTTGTAAGCCAACTAATTTTGAAGTCACCAAATGTAGACTACCATTATGCATTTATCACTTTATCTCTTTATATGCAGCTAGATGTATCCGAGTTACGTTTGTTTATTCTGTTTAGCGTTTTTTTAGCAAACTAAAAATAACACCGAGAGCACCGACCCAATTGAACTTCATGGTGAAACTCTGGAAGAAGTGAATACCTCTACATAGCTGGGGAGCATCATTGATGAACAAAGAGGATCCGATGCAGATGTAGGGGCAAGGATCGGCAAAGCAAGGGCAGCATTTCTACAGTTGAAAAATATATGAGAGTCCAAATAACTGTCTACCAACCTCAAAGTTAAACTCTTCAATTCGAACGTCAAGACAGTTCTTCTGTATGGAGCTGAAACGTGGAGAACTACTGCAAACATCCTCCGGAGAGTACAGGTATTTATCAACAACTGTCTACGCAGAATATTGAATGTCTGTTGGCCGAAAACCATCAGCAACAGCCTACTATGGAAGAGAACAAACCAACTTCTAGGGGAAGAGGTAATCAAGAAACGACGTTGGAAATGGATAGGACATACATTGCGGAAATCATCAGACTGTATCACGAGACAAGCACTAGCTTGGAATCCTGCTGGAAAACGGAAAAGAGGAAGGCCAAAGAACACCCTGCGTCGAGAACTGGAAGTAGACATAAAAAGGATGAACAGTAACTGGAGGCAGCTAGAAAGGATTGGTGAGGACAGAGTTGAATGGAGAATACTGGTGAGCGGTCTATGCTCCTCCGAGAGGGGTAACAGGCGTAAGTAAGTAAGTAGTAAGATGTATCCGCCTGACAACTAAACAGTCCTATCATAATATTTTCGAACATCACCCATTCCAGTTAACTAAAAGACATAAGAAATCAATAAGAAGTCACACTCTTTCACATTTGGGCATGAACAGATCAAGGTAGATATCAATGCAACATCTTAAATCAAATACAAAATTGCAATTCAATTATAATTTGAATTACACCTCATTCAAACTACTAAAGCTATAAACATCCATGTCAATAAACGTAATCCTTCTATACAGAAAACGTAAGTACAACATCTCTATTTCTCTCTTGGCTCTCAAACTGAGTCCAAACGTACTTCTTCATTCTCTATTTCTTAATCTTAATTGTTATGCATATTTTATTGTTATGAAATTATTATTAGTAGTCAACAGATCAATTCCACACTAATTAGTTCGTCTTCATTCTTGGGTATTCAAGGTAAGTAAATAGCTGATTTCCAAGTTTACATGTCTTTCGTATCTTTTATATCATATAATCCCTGTAAATTTACAATAGGCTCCTAAAACAAGAATACTCATACGTCTTTTGAAACGTTATCATTATGTAAAAAGTCTTGATTTGATGGGATGATTTTGTGGAAATAGGTATTAAGTTTAGTTGATTGTGTTCATCAGAGGCGGTTGAGTTCCACTAAAATCCATGAAACAGCTATTTTGTCCTAGTATAGAATTCATCTCTGGTGTTCACCTACGATTCCATAGTGAAATCAAAACGTGTATCCGTAGATTAACAAAGAACGAACCTTTTACATCTCTGAACAAACTGGTGTCCAGTGGTAGAATTTTTACTTTCTGCAGTTCATTATATAGTGCAACGATCATCCATTATCATTGGTGACGTTCGTATTACATGTAACAACTGTTAAACGTTTGTTAACCTTAAAGCCTTAGGTCCAATTTTCTGGGGAATCCCATACTAGAGTAGATCAGCTGTTCAATGCTCCTAGGTTATCAGTCGTAACCAACCAACATCCATCTCTGATGAATACGAATACATACAACGTAAGTCGAGGCTTCACACGAAGTTTTTATTAAAATTTCTACTTGTTAAATGGATGAAAAATGAACAATGACGTTGTATGTTTATTAAGCATTGAAACTAATAGAGATAACCCCTGTCCCATAACTTTTACCATTTAATTGTAGATTCAAATGTTGTTAAATATTTCTGTATATTCTAGGAGTCTGGTTATTTCCCCACTAGTTTCCTTAATATTTAAAAAGGTTAATTCTTGTTATCACTGAATTGTATATGATTCACGAATAACCCAGGATGATAGTTTTAGGCAGTCAAAACGAAACCTGGATAGACCTAAATTAGTACGTATGCACAACAAAATATAGTTGTAATCATAAAGGAATTGATAATGTTTAACAGATTCAGTCTTCAGTGTAACATTTTTACAGTCTGAAACCGTTCATACTTAGCCAACGTAGAATAAATCTTTGTGGAACTGAGATGTATGCATCAATCAATCACTGATTAGTGGCCAACGTTTTGCTTATATTGTTCTATTTTTGGGGATAATCATACACTACAGATTAGGCTACAATGTGGTTATTAGATAATATGACTTAATGTCTCCTGTATTATGTTGTGATATAACACACTTTCAGGAGAGAATGTCAATATTGAGATTAGAACCTACAGGTAAAGACTTACTAGACCTACTCACCTTCGTTCTTGTGATATCACTTTGACTCAACGTTTAGTCAGAATATGAGTAGGTTCAGTTCAGTAATTTATTATGATAACTGAAAAAATGATTACCTATTAAAAAATCACTGTTTGCGACAAATGAAAGAATCACATTCTGCTCACAATTAGCACATTTGTAGCTCCGAATGTAATTACTGATAAAGGAATAAGAATAGCAAAGTATACAAGGAAATAAATGAGATAAACTCTAACCGGAAACACGTGGATAAGCTTCGCCAGTCATAATTTCTCACTAGTCTCTTTAGAACTTGTCTGCAAACAAATTTCGATGATTCTTCCAGTACAATTAGAAGAGTTTGAAGTTACAGTTGTGATTAGTTGAATATCAGTAGATGGATTGTAGATCGTATGTTGATAGAATTGAAAGATCCTGTATTCGATTAACGCCAAACATCGTAGATGTGCACTTTCAAACAGCCTCATATTACCTGTCCAGGTCTATGTGACTTCAAATTATACCCATCAGAGACCAATCTATGATGAATAAAAACATCAAATGAATGATACTTCAAGAAGGTATTCAAGACAACCTGATTATGTAAGAAGTCAGAGATTCATTGTGAATCTATGACTATAAAAAACATAATAATCGTATAGGGATAAACTTCACTGAATTGTGATCATGAAAATAATCCAAGAGAGAATCTTAATCCACCTTCTGTTACTGTACCAACTGAAGTATAATGAATCATTATTTTTGAATATAAAGCTTTAATAGTTTTAAAGAAACACAGTCGATTGTTCAAAGATGACTTTTATTTCTTCTTTAGTAGAAATGTTTCAAGATGTGTTGTGACGCGTGGTTTGGATTCTTATTCGACCGCGAAATCTCTGTCGTCAATTATTAATCTCGTCTAAGTGGACCGCTTGATTTGACTCCTAAGTTACGACTCGACCCCCAGGCTAAAACTACATTTCAACGTGAACACGAGAGAGAAGACACGAAATACGGCAAAATAACACTTTACTGCAAGATGTCAATCATGTACAGAAACTAGGATATTTATATTATCATAAAAGTCGTTCAGGCTTCTAGAGATTTCTTTATCCTACTAAACACAGCAGTAGTAAGATAACTGTCCAATCAGAGATATATCACGTGACTTCTCATTGGTCTAGAATTTTCTTGTAAAAGCTATCTGCGTGCTGATTGGACACAATTTTCTCTATTGGTTTCTACGCCTTTCCGAACTTGTTTCAATGGGTTTTTTGGCTCTACCCAACAAGATGTATTCACGAAGTTATAAAAACACTCACCTGTTTATCATTTTAACTTACCTACTTTCATAAGCCTATGCAATCTAAGTTTTATTAATCGAATACTAATTTGCTATCCAATCATTGTATCAATGTAATAACATAGTGAATTAATCATGATGTTTATTGATTTTATTAGTACACTTGATTAAAGTAACTCAACCTCTTCAAATACTATTGGTCAATGAAAGACACAAAACCTCGATTCATTGTATATTCCATCATTGATTTTACTTCTATTTAATAAGTTTTCTGAAGTATTTAATCATTCAATGATCAAATATTTTAATATTAAACTGTAATGATTCATAGAATCATTTCACAGACAAAAAATCATATTCATTAAAGTACACTATTTTCTGATTGTGTATCATCTAAATTAATGAACATTCAAGGAATACTTAACATCTTGATGAATTCAGTATAAGACTCTTATTTATATCAATTAAATGTATCATACATTTTGAGTGTTATCAACTACAATGAATATCTAAAGTATGATGTAATCATCTATGAATATACATACATAAAACTATACGATTATAACTATTTCCATGTTTAATTACTTTATTCATTATACTATTATATATTATATTCAATTAAATAATAGTACACATATTAACACGTGACAAAGTATTCTCATATTCCATTATTGATTAATTGAATATTTTCAAGGTTAACTAAGGTGAATCAGTGACAATAACCAATCATATTCATTCTTTTATTGTTTGTCATTGAATAGTTTGATGACGATAATATGAATTAGAACTTGAATATACAAACTCTTTATTGACATTATGTCAGATATTAGAAGCTTTAATCCGATAATGTTTACTTCTGTGAAGTGTATTACATTATTCGAATTGATTAGTAAATGAAATCCAAGATGTGAGTTATAACCTATTTGAAAATCATCAGCTGTACGTACCTTCATTCTAATCTTGATGATCGCACTGAGATTCAAAGTAAATTCATTTGTACCAAACGCTAGTGTATTCATAACCAACCTATTGATTTCAGAGAGACCTACTTGTATTTTGCAGTCATTGTTTATGTTGTTATAGTTTAAGTAATGATCAAGTAAATAAGAATGTCAACAGGTCATATTGTGTTTTCTAGCAAACACAATAATAAATTGAATGTCTGTAGTTCAGATGAGATGATGACAGACAGACAGATACAACGCAGAAATTCGTACGTACGTACATCAGTTCAGGTCGCCATACCACATCAGCACAGAGACGCAACTGTCAGTTCAAATCCAAGAGTGATAACGATAATAGAAGTATTAGCAGTAATGCAGAAAATTAGGGAGCGAAGATATGATTCGAAAAGTATAATTCAGTGAGATAAATTTGAAAGGAGAAAGATAGAGAATTCAGAAGGTTAGATTTTGAGAGAACACAAAGAGTGGATGCACCTGCGCCATTGCGAACGATTCTGAGCCATGTCGTTCAAGGTCTCTAACCATTGGTGACTTTCGTCTCGCGGACCCCAACCACGCAGCCTACATCTACCAACATGACTTAGTCCACTTGTCAGTGACTTCATCGATTTCTGCCATGTTTTGGTTTGGCCGCCTCTAGCTTTCTTCCAACCTATTCCTACACCGCTAAACATAGCACGTCGAGGCAGTCGGTAGTTAGACATGCGTAACACATGTCCCAACCACCTCAACTGATGAAGTTTCAATACCTCATCTATTGATTTGCCATCCTTTCCTAGAACCCGTTTCCTAACGACAGCATTGCTCACTCGGTTGGCCCACGATACACGAGCAATGCTTCGGAGACACCTATGATCGAAGACCAGTAACCTACGAATGTCCTCTACTCTTAACGGCCATGTTTCGCTACCGTATAGTAGGACAGAGCGAACTGCTGCACGGTACACTCGTCCTTTGGTTAGCAAGCGGATATCTCGCCTGCGCCATAAGTGACGCAACTTGGCAAAAGCCAATCGAGCTTTCTGTATCCGTGCTGAGATTTCGTCAGTCACCAGGCCATCAGCACTGATGAGACTCCCCAGATACGTGAAGCGGTCTACACGCTCGACTACTTCACTCCCTATGAGATGATGAAGTTATTGTTCGATCCTAAATTCCATAGGTTATGGCTGATAAGAACACAGCTTGATAAGATCGAAACCAAAATTTGAACCAAGTTAAAAGTCAATCAGGATGGAGCATAAATATTATCTCATGTCATATAATTGTCCTCTATGATAAATTGATGGAATAAGTTATTACTAACATTCGAAATTGAGGTCAATCAGAGTTCAGAAATAAACGATCAAAATTAAGTGTACAAGGGGAACTAAAATATACATACAACTTATAAACAAACAGAATGCATATAGCAAATAGATAAGAATACACACTGATTGATTACTATGTAGTAATCGATTTGAATGTTTTTCGAGTCCTTTATAGATTTGATTGAATTCTATTGATCTAGTTGTAATGCGGCCACTAGTCTTGTTAACTCGACATTGATGGAACTATGTTGAGATGGAACGTTATTTACTGATGCAGTCGCCTGAAAACCCTGAACCTAGGTTTCATGTTATTTGACAGTCATCAGAAAACTGTACTCAGGATCAAATGTTTGGGGATCATGGGTTTCCTTAAAGATTACAGGTAAACTATCCTAATTTAAATCAAAATACTGTTAAAAGAAATAGTTTTACAGTAACAACTAACAACGAGCTAAATGTTTCATGTATTTATCATAATAACGAATGCAAACAAACTAAACTGTGATAAGCATTTAAGTTAGGTTGTGACTAGCAAGTGAAATCCAGGGCTCGCATCCCGTCCTATTAGGGACTCATCGGCTGGATGTACCTGTATTCTAATGTTGATGTTTACACCCGGATTCGAACTCAGTCCCTCTCATGCCAAACACCACCGGCCAAACACCACCGCGTTCTCCACTAAATTGTCTGGACACAGTAGCCTAGTGCTGAACTACCGGTATATCGAGATAATCGGCTCAGGATGCACATGTAGCAATAGAGGCTGACCAGTTTCAGTTCATTACAAATCAACGGGAAAATACAAGCCTATTCTAATATACTGTAATAAGGTTATTTGATGCATTGAGTTTAAACTGAAACTATAAATTGTAACTCATCTGTTACATAATCATTACTTAAACATTATCATAAACTAAGCATGTCACATGTGAATGTGGGACTCCTTAATGAATGATCATCCATGACCGCATGATTTATGGAAATGACAAATCTCTAGAGTTATAAGGAATCGTTAAATCTTTAGGACACTAAATTGGTATCTAATGATTTAGATTTTGAATGTTAATCAATTAATTACCATACACATATATTACTCACTGTTGTCAGCGATACTTGTGTCACTTCTAACATGTTTGACTACCATTGTTATGACTTCTTCATTAGTGAAACAATTGTTTAGCACTCTGTATAATTAAATTTGGATGTTAGATGTGAAGAGGGATCTAAGATGTGCGTTTCATTCTGTTGTGTGCTTTATCAGTTTTAGAGAACTTCATTTTAGTGTTGATATTCATAAAGGACTAAAACTCAGTCTATTTGTAACAAACACCACGTCATTACTATCTGCCAAGCTACTAAGCTTCAGCATTCGAAGTTATCCAAATGTAATTAACTTGGATTAGTACCTTAGTGTAGAACCGTATGATATTTGACATAAATGTACTTAGTTGAACTCTTGGTAAGTATATTAACACCGGGATGTACGTTTATCTTCCTGACAAGGAATCTCAAATAAAACTCAACATATTTCATAGATTTCATATGTTATCTCTAATCGTACTTTAGTTACCTTTATAAATAACCACTGTATCGATGCAATCCACTCAGGATGAACATATGGCAACAACAACTGATCAATTTCATTGTATGACAGTTTCAACAAGAAAGTGTAAATGCTTTAAACTTACATACGAAATTGTTATATAGTAAAGACTGAGATTATCTGAAACGTTTTCAATGTTTAAGAAATGTATCCAACTAAATCCTGCCAGTCATTTTTTTCCCTTTAATATACTACTTACTGCTGAATAATTCAATGTGAATTTATTTTATAAATCTATAGTTATTCACATATATCAATTGTGAAGATACTTAGTAATGACCGAGTCAATATACCAAGTACTGAGCTCAAATGAAAATACACCATTTTATACACAAACATGATGCCAATATGATAAAATATTATTGAATACATTACAGTTTGTTAACAATGGAAACATGTCAGAGGATAGAAACCTATGCTTGAATTGAGATGATGTAGAAGATCTGAAGTGTAAATGTATGGTTTAAATGATACTGAACTGCTCCTAATGATTGTTATTTTTGATAGCATCTTCAGTAATTCCTTCAAGTTGAAGTGGAAATTTTTAATTGTTTTTTTTAATTCTTCAATCAACACCTTTTTGATAACTACACGTTACTTACTTACTTACTTACTTACGCCTGTTACCCCTCTCGGAGGAGCATAGGCCGCTCACCAGTAATCTCCATTCAACTCTGTCCTAAATAACTACACGTTAGCATGCTTGAATTTGCGTTCTCATTTATCTCTGTTCGTTACATCCGCTTGACCTTTATTCATTGCTAACTGATCAGAATCTCATATCTCTACAAAGTCTTTAACATACTTGAAGTTTCCTCGATTTAGAGTTCCGATGTCTTATTTTTCAGTCGTATTGATGTGAATAGTTATTTCTATGTATTGATATAAGTGATATTACATTGTATCTTCTCATTGATAACTTGTGTTCATGTATGCTTAAGTAAAGCGATAATCTAGTTTGTCTTATATATTGTTTCTTATTTCGGGGATAATCTAGCTCTCCTAGCCTATACACACCGACAAATGCAAGTGAAGACAACCAGATGTAAAGGCAATGATTGGCAAAGCAAGAACAGCATTCCTAAAGCTGGAAAACATATAAGACTCAAAACAACTGTCAATTAACCTCAAAGTCAGACTCTTTAATTTCAACGTCAAGACAGTTCTGCTGTATGCAGCTGAAACGTGGAGAACTTCCTTCAAACATCATCAGAAGGGTACAAGTATCTGTAAACAACTGTCTGAACAAAGCAAGATGCTAAATGACTGTTGGCCGGAAATCATCATTAACAGCCTGTGATAGGAGAGAACAAACTAACTTCCAGCCGAAGAGGAAATCAGGAAACGACGTTGGAAATGAATAGGACATACACTGCGGAAATCATCAGACTGTATCACGAGACAAGCATTAACTTGGAAGCCTGTTGATAAACAGAAAATAGGAGGGCCAAAGAACACGCTGCATCGAGAATCGGAAGCAGACATTAAAAGGATGAACATCATCTGGAAACAGCTGTAAAGGATTGCTGAGGGCAGAGTTCGAAGGAGAATACTGGTGTGTGACTTATGCTCCTCTGTGAGGGGTAACGGGGTAAGTAAGTAAGTATATACTGTTTCTTGAAGTTGATGCAATTCACTTTTTAGATAACGTTGAATTCGTCTTCCTTCACCGTTAGATTGTTTGTGTTAGTTGATATACATGATGAACTTTATGATTCTATGGTGAAGTTAACTTCATCACAAACAGAAGCTGTACTGTTTAATGATTTTATCAGTGGCCTACTACACTGAGTAATAACGAATGTCATATATGTTCATTAGTATTGATGAAGTTGATGAGATTGAAGTTATCTCATTTATAAACTGTCGATTTATATTTCACTGCATTATCAATCAACCTATACAATGTTAAGTAACCTGGAAATCGACAGTTAGATTTCCAACTTTATCTGTCTGCTTATATATATACACACAATTAAAGAATCTATACCATCAGTGTGAACATCTGTGATAAATAGAGTTGTTTGCATAGTAAGGAATTATTAGATTTAAGATAGCTAATCAGTCTGAGTTAGACAACCATCAATGACTATGAATTGGCAGCAGAAAATTATCTCTACCCAGCATAGAATCATTCAGTAGTACAAATTCGCCACTCCACAAGCGAATTAAGACCATAATATTCATGTTTACTGCTAAATAATTAATACTTTGACCACTAAGTCAAGTAGAAATTGATTAGTTGGTATTTCTACCACAATCAATTTATAACATACTTATGCGATCTCCTCCATTGTCATTAGTGTTGTATGTGCCTCACATCCAACAATGTTGGGTTTCATTAGTCACGTCTTCTTATTAGATCTTGACAAATTACTTCTAGATGTTAGTCATTAGTGAATAGATATTAAATGCTATTTAGTCTTATCAGTCAAGTATTAAGATTAAGTGGATTTTATAAGAGACTAGGAGGTTTTATAAATCAGTGCTAGATGTTTTAGTATCCAACTTTCATGTCTACTGTAGATTGTTCATCTTATGGAATAAAGCTTCTTTATGAATTCGTCCTAACTTTCATTTCTATTTAAGTTTTGAAGAACATAAAGACAAAAAATCTGGTACTGATGACTTAATTTGGATTGTGACTGGCAAGTAGAATCCAGGACGCGCGTTTCATTCTATTTGGGACTCATCGGCTGGATATACCTGCATCCCAATGTTGATGTTCACAGTGGGATTCGAACTCAGTCTTCAGTCTATTACAAATCAATGGGAATATATAAAATTCATCCTACTGGTACTGATGACGTCTATTAAAGATGAAATGTAAGTCGCATAATGTTGTATATGCATCAATAAATTTTAGATAAACCAAAAAGATAAGTTAATATGAAACATAAAATGAATGTATATACTTTATACTACTAATAAATAATACATAAAGTAGATTATTCACAGTGAAAATTCCCGTTGTTGTTATTCATAAAACACAATGAATGAAACTTCTATCACATTCATTTTTGATTTCAATGATTTCTATTCGTTCTATTGAATACATTTAATGTGTAAATTCGATATTTGAAATGACTTGGGATGTACTAGCGTAAGTAAGATATGTGATGACCTAGATAGGTGAGTGACAACCTTGTATCTAAGCAAACTAATAAGACTTGTACAATAACTCCGATCTGACTACGATGAAATTAGTTAGTTAGTACAGTGACAGAGTGACCAGAAGCCTTCCTCAAAGGTAAAGTGCTAGTAGACAACACTAGAAAATAAGAGTCAATCCCAAGTTGCTTATTACTTAGGAACAAAAAACATTTATATATCACCTACTGGACCAATTAGAAAGAGTAAATAAGAAATATGTTAAAGACTAAATTACAGGAGTTGTTTGCAGGAATCAGAATAGTACGTTCATAGTAAAATTACAATAACTTCAGTGGCAAAGCAGATATGACAGTCTGTAATGAATTCACGGCACATAGTTACTAAACGTGTAACAGATGAAACATAGCAGTAAGGGTAGTGATACCATAGAGAATAGACTTCATAGGTTATGATTCGTCACTCTTCATTATATTATAATAATATTAATCACTTTTCATATCTTCAGTGAATAAAGATGGTAACAAAGAATCAACTTACCTTAGTGATAATTTGTGAACGTCTTGACAACTCGTTTAGAGATAAACTGTAGATATTTTGCATAAGAAAGCAAATACAAACAAATATGTTCTACTTATAACAAACGGGAAAGTGTTGAAGGGAAGTAAGTGGGGGGGTTGAATACAGTAGCCTCAAAATATGATTTAGCTGCCAATATGTTTATTGTTACCCATATTTCCTAAGTTTACATAAAAAGATCTCTTCATCAGCGAAATCACTTACCATTTCATCAATTATTATCCTCTAAATTACTGCTTTTACTTGTTGTATGATGTTGTATTGGGCAATTTAAGATGAGGAACTAACTTCCTGAAGTGATTTTCAGAAGGCTATTTCACTTAATTTGAGTATATGTAAATCGATTACTTTATTCCCATTCATTTCATATTTCCAACACTCTAACTTCCCCTTTAGACTGATGAACTGTTGTCAAACGGCTTTTTATTCAAAAACTATGATCAATTAATCATGTACCAGTACATCTCCCCAGTACCTAGTTATTATTGTTTCCATTTTATATAGATGTTATTCCCCCTATTGGTTTGTGAGTTCAGGTTTTGTGTATACATAAATGGATGGGTGAAATATAATCAGACTGACTGACTGGTGGTTGGCTTATTTGTCTTGTGTTCTTCATTCCAACTTGAGAACTAGTGGTCAAGGCTTATATGTGTCCAGGTACTGATCGATAATTATCGAGGTCAAGCTATATTTTCCATATGTTGTGATAGTCCAATTATATCGAGATATAACAAATGATGTCCACTGAGTTCACTTGCTTAATTGCGAAAACTTCCATTATGTTTAGCTATCTGTTTATTGTCCTGTTTGGTTGATTTGTGGTTTCATGATCATACAAATATTCTCCTATGGATTAGTAACTGCGCTTTAAATTAAAAATGAGACTTGAATTTATTAGGTAGGATAATTGGTCAAATATGTTGTTTAATAACTATTTAGTTGTTAACACTGAATAATCGTATTCTGAAGGTAGTTGGTAGAATTCATCAACAAGATGAATTGGGAAGCTTTAGATAACTGATAGTTCTTGTAAAATACGAATCTTGTCTACCTAGTTTCATGTAAACTATGTTAAATAGAGTAGTCTATTGATGTGCCAATCACCTAACACTAAGTCAACTAGTCAAGTGTTAATGTCATCAATCGTAATAAAGATTTCATTCATAAAACTAAAAAATGTATATCCTGGCATATGTTTACATTAGCCCAAGTTACTATACCATCTTAGCATAATGATATCATGGTTTGATTGACAACATTGACACTAGATTATAGTTCAAAAAGAAAAAGTGATAAAGTTATGTTTTGAAGAATATTGTGATTCAGCATCTAGAAGATAAATCTGAGAAACTTTGACTAATTCTCAAACATGTTATTTAAGGTGTCTAACCACTGATCGTAGTTATCATGTGTACTCAACCACTTAGTATGTATCCAAAAACAAGATACTGACAGGTAGTCAATGGATTCATCGATTGATACAGGGATTTAGTTAGTCGTTTCTAACTTTATCCATTTCACTTCTATACCGACAGGTATCGTACTTCAAAAGAAAGAGGAAGTGGTTGAGTATACGTAATATATTTCTCATCCATCTAAATTTGATGAAGATTCAGAACTTAGCTAACTGATCTCCTATTTTCACTTAGTTCTTTGTCCTTAACCACTGAATTGTTTACTGTGTTGCCAACTATAAACCAGCGATGCTTAGGAAATATCTATGATCAAACATTTGTAGCCTACGTATGTTACCTAACTACACAGCCATAGGTTAATATAGAGGAGACTACTGGTCAGTACACCAACCATTCTGCTGGAAGAAAGATTTCTTGCTGATACTATAACTCTTTAACATCAATCTATTGTATAATGACGACTATTGCTGAAAATATATTTCCTGTTTAGGCATAAGGAAACAGATCCAAAATATGCTCATACTATTATTTAAAAGACTCTTTGGATATAGCCAACTCTAGCATTCAATGTGACTAAGTCATCTACATATTTAAAGTTGGCAGTTTCATTTCTTATTCGATCCCTGAGAAGTTAGACCAAAAAAAAAAATAGAATTTATGAAAGGATATCTACAACTAAGATTGAATGAAATGATAGACATAAGGTAACCCTGACGAATACTATTTGAGGATGTTAATTACGATGAACCCTGACTCAACTAGTAGTGTTGGAGTGTAAAGTCTTCGTTAAGCTAACATTATTTTTCAGTAGGCCTAAGATTGTCTGATGAGTCAAAGGTAAAAGTTGGTATCATCACATTAATGTTGACTCAATTTGCGTCATGGCAAACTCCAGCGCGTTCACTACCAGACTACTGAGTTCAGATAGTCACATTTGTGCAACAGGCACATAGGTTCTAGGATGAACTTTTATATTCCCGTGGATTTGTTGTGAAATGAAGTTGGTCATTCTCTATTATTATTATTTATATTAATACTAACAAAACATTAGGCTACTTAATAATTTGAAGTAGTATACATTATTTAACGTTCATTTTTTAGTGACTTTGAGATAACGTAAAAAATTCCTCATAATTGCGTGCTATAAAGATTATTGAATTTGGAATTGGTATGTCGAACAGAAGTAAATAAGAAATCTGTTGTGAGGCAAGAAGCATTAAGCAGATTAGGCCGATTCGTGATATCCAGTTAAAATTCAACAATCTTCAAAATGTTTAATTATAGTCAATATCAGCTTAATAATGACCAACGGCTGATGGTAATTCATGGAATTCCAGCGAGAAGAAGTGATTAGTGGAGTTCAACTATGTTAGGTATGGGACATTTACCCACTAGTGGCAATGGATCAGATCACGTAAATATATCATGAAGTGACTGAGTTAGAAATATCAAACTTCTGAATCTTATCGTTCTAGGACGGAACACTTGTCTAGTATTAACTTCTGATTTCAAGTGATTGTCTAACTAAGGCCAATACATTATATACAATCCAGTTAACAAATTACTGGTAGAGAAATTGTACAGTCAGGATAAGGCACATCAGAAAGTTTACATTTATTAGATCTTATTATAGCACATCAGTTATCTAGAACCATTTTTATAAATGTTCATACGTTAGATTGTTTCATTCAACTTCTAGGACAATCTATGAAGAATTTCCAAGAGGAGAGGGCGAGAGTAGATTCTAACTATTTATATCTGTATAGTTATTTGAATGAAGAATTATAAGTTCACTCTGGTCTATTGATCATTGGTCTATTCAATGGATTAATCAAGATTAGTGATGTGTAATTACAAATGTTTCTTCATGAAGTTACCTCTTGATCTACAATATAGTTCTATAAAACATAATTATTATATTTCCATTGTTACGGTATCAATGTTAGATAACCTTGTACTTACTGACGTGTTTTATGAGGTCTATGAAAGCTGGATTTAAAAGTTCTTTGTACAGTTTAACATCACTCATGAACTTCATGGACAACTGGCTTGTTCACTTAATATTATTGCATAGATACATAATTGTGTAAATTCCAAATGAATGAAATAGCAATAAGTAAAGCAAAATTGTACTAGTCATATCAGTTACTGTTATTAAATGTCATATCTGTAGTCATTACAGAGTGATCCCGGTTGAGTACCACTGAAAACCATATGAACCCTCAGTAACAAGATACACTCTTGACCTTATCATAGATGAAACCCAAAGTTTTAGGATTTCACAACTAACAATTAATTGTTAAAACAATCTGATCAAAGTTCATATTAATGTAAATGAGGTGGATATACATAATGACTGTATACTGATGAGTGTCATATTCATACATTCATATTGTTTCCTTGTGTTCTCTCTCATATCGAGTAGTATATCTTGGTGTTGTACAATTGTGTACAAGTTACTCATTGTCGCATACAGATACTTTCTAGTGAGTTCATTTTTCCCAAATGTATCAAAATACAACATTACCACATCCAGTATGCATCTTATGAGACATTTATATGATACAGGAAAGTGATTGTAACTTAGCAAATGCATTTAGTAGGTCTTATATTCTACACGTTTAATGTTCTAATCAAAAAGTCTTTCTTGGTAGCATCATATATAGGTTATATTTCTCGACAGTTGGCTAACATCCTGTTGTTGTTGATCTTGAATAAATGGACAAAGGAAATCTCCCCAATGCCTACGCAGTCTCATGCTAGAATAAGGAGAGCATAAACCTATGAATCAACCTGACAGAATCATACTGTATTTCATGCACATCTTTATCTATACGTAAAACTTGACCATACAGTCAACTTATTTGGAAACTAGCATCAAGAAAAAACAATGGAGACAGCAGTAGTGAATTGGAGTACGTAAACACAATTAAGTAACTGTAGTTCACATATGAAAAATGGCATACGAATAGTCAATTAGTCAAATAGGAGGATACAGCAAGAAGATCTGAATAACACTAGAAGTAAAATATTCACTTTACACATAACCAAAGCATATGAAATAGTCTTCTACAACACAGAGTTTTGTAAGTTAGTTGTTCCTTCATAAAAAGCTCGATATAACAAAGTTATAGTTGATTTCCATTTTACTGGTTAGTTACTTAGTGTACTTCATGTTTTTGTATTGTATGACATGTAAAGTTAGTGAAATGATTTACTTAATTATGATTTCACTAACAATGACTAATGTGAAGAGGTCTAATGTTGATCTTATCATTTTGAATGTAAGACAAAGAAATCGTAATATCGGGATCATTGGAGTTAACTTAATATTACTATTATCGGAGGGGCTACAATCTATCGAGTCACTTCTTATTGTATATAAGAACTTTACCATTAAGATACATCTAGTGAAACATTCAGTAACCAGTTATAATTAAGTTGGATTGCGACTGGCAAGTGGAATCCAAGACCCGCGTTTCATCTTATTTGGGACTCATCGGTTGGATGTACCTGCATCCCAATGTTGATGTTCACACTGGGATTCGAACTCAGTTTGCTTCGTGTCAAACGCCACTGCGTTCACCACTAGGCTATTGTGTTCATACTGTCGCACTTGTGCAACGGGTACATATGTAATGCAGAATAGACTTGTATCTTCCCGAAGATATGAAACGCGCGTCCTAGATTCCACTTGCCAGTCACAATCCAACTTAAATATAACTTGTGTAATACCGCTATTTAGAGGCAATCCGTTCAGGATGCACATATGGCAACAGAGGCTGACCAGTTTCAGTCCATTACAAGTCAACGGGAAGATACAAGCCTATTCTGCATTCAGTAATCATGTTGTTTGTATTGCTTAAATTGTGAGCCTTTCAAAGATTCGTTAACGAATGTCATATGTTCTCCTTCCGAATTATTGTATGTTATTATCCCAAACCCTGTACACGACTTGTCATTATTGTATTTTGTACTTCATGTTACTAACTGGTCCAGTACATAATATACAAAACCATTTGTTTCTACTCATTAGATGCCTTGTTCTTAATTCTAATTCATCAGTGTTTGTTTTTTCTATTCATAAGTTTGGAATAGACTTTTGTCACTTATACAAAAAGTCCTAGTAAATTATCATTTCCCAAAACTATCAGGTTGGTATCATAGCACACTTCTTATTGGTTAGTTTTCCCCAGAAACTACATAGTCATTGATTGATTTTTATTGACTATGTCTTTTAGAAAGACGACGAAATCTTCAAGATATCATTCAACTCAATAAATGTAATACCTATAAAGTGTAATAAAGAATTGAATAGTGCATTCCAAATTATATTTATCCACTCTTATCCTCATTCAGTAAGGTTAAAATGATTTAGAATGAAGCACAGATTTATGTACACACACACACACATAAATACATACATTTAACTATTGAATACTAATATCCTGCTGTGAAATGCTGGTAGACATAGTGTCAACGATGTCTGCCTATATCTCTCTAATCAATCAATTAATTATTCAATAGTTTCATTTTGCTCTTTTACTACTGACTTAATACAAAGTAAACTTATATAAGAAATTTCTATAGTATTTCTAAGGCTTCGATGAGTAGGAGGCGAGAATGAATTCGTGAAGTGTGGTCACTTTGACAACAGAATTGGATTATAGAATAACTTCAATCAAAATAATGAATATAAACCAAGGCGTATGTCTCATTTTAGTAGTGAATTCTTCGACGTTCTTGAACTTTACTGAATATTTGACAGTTTGCCAGAATCATGCTAACAGTTACAGTTTATCATAACACTTTGTTAAGTGATTTAATTCAACTTTAAACGATATGACTAGATTATGTAACAAGTCGTTGTTTTCTTAATGGGTTGTCTGTTTAGTATCTTCAATGATCTATAATCGAAACATAAGTTATTGCATATGAATCAATAACTTGATATCACGATTTGTTTCAGTTAGAGAACTATTACGGATTAGAAATTCCTGAACAGATACATCTTTATCATGATGAATTTATATTAGCCGGTCAGAAGATCCAAGGACTTTATACCTAATAGACTATTGGACAGAAGTGTTGCTCGAATGTTGCTTGAGATCTACCGGGATGATATGACTACTGGGGTCCAGCCATACTGGGTATGAGACAGTTAAACATCGATGGCACTGTAAGAATTGATGCAAATATTCCTCAAATTAACTAAAGTTAGAAATACTAGCCGTTCGATTTTGGCGTGAATCAATGATCTATGTATTAAGCATTCAGTGAGAAACTGAAGGTCTCGGATTTGAGGGAGGGCGTTATAGAAGCTTACTCTTGAAAGTTCCTCTACTAGGATGATACAGTTTATTTCGGAATATGAGAAGTGTTAGGTCAATCAAGGCAATTTATGACACAGTGATGATATTGAAATAGACGGATTACATAATTAATGATCATAATTAGCAACAGGTTCTAATCGATAGTCAGAAGACTAATGTACTAGTGATCGTAATACCAACAATTAAAACAGCTTGGATTATTATCTTAATACAGGAAGTAGACTGAAATCTATAGGGATGAACTTATTGAAATAGTCACCAACCAAAGCAATTATGTAATAGGGAGATATGAATAGACAGTTCTGATAAAATAGACAGTAGAAACAATAAACGAAATGGAGGGTGACAAAAAGATATAACAAAGCAAACCGAAAGATGTGCAAAGTTTATAGAATAGATTTTAAAGTTTTATTTGCCGGTTGGAATGAATTATAATGTGGTTTGATTTCTTTGTTTCTTGTTCTAAATAATAACTAGATTGTTATTCGATTGAATACGTCACAAACTGATGCTGAAAGAGTACTTCTAAAAACCAGGGAGCGCTGAATGGATGTTTTGCCCTAGTGTTGAACTCCTTAGTAGTGTACACAGTAGAATATGCCCCAGAGGCTTCACATTTGCGAACACTTAACTCTCTTCACCACTAGGTCAGTTAACGTTCAATGGTAGAATTTCTACAACCACTAATTTGTGATATCGTGCGACTATTATTCATTGTCATTGGTGATAACTGTCTTACTCCAGACAAGTGTGAGCTTTTCCAGTCATGACATCTAACTAGAGTTTTAGGAACATCCTTAAGTTAGTCACTATTTAGCTGCTTATTGTAATTGAATCAAGATTATTGTCTTTGATGAATACCTCTGAGGAGTTCTACAATGGAAAGAAACTACTGTTCAGTGCTGATTGGTTTTCGAAAGCACCCTATCAACATTAATCTGTGATGTATTCAATCAAATAGAAATACTAATCTTCACAAAAGTAACCACCTCAATTGAATTAGATTCTTATCGGCTGAAAACTGAAAAATATTGAATTTGCATCATGATACTGCTCTCAATCGTTGTCTCATAAAATCATCTCTTGGTGGATTCTGATTAGTTAAATGATACTGATCCTGTCTACTTTAGATTGACGGTAAAATCTCATCAAATTATTACACATACAAAAAAATCATTTTTACAAAAAACGTTTTGGAAAACTTTCAATATTCTCTTAAAACGAAGATAAATAAATGATGAATTATGAAGGAGAATAAGAAGACACCACATGTATTAGAGGAACCTTAGAATAGTCAACTTTATGTCATTTTACAAGACATTTAACCATATTACAGCCGACAAGTCCTAAATAGGACGAAACGTACTTTGTGGATTCATCAAATCAGTCATAAACCAACCTAAATAATACTTGTGATTTATCTCTATATCGAGTCAATCCAGTCAGGATGCACGTATAGCAACACAGACTGATCAGCTTCAGTCTATAATAAATCAATGTGAAGATACAAATTACTGTTAATTACATATGCACCCGTTGCAGAAATGTGACCGTCTGGACTCGTAAGTCTAGTAATGAACGCGTTGGTGTTTGGTACGTAACGAACAAATTTCGAATCTTGGTGTGAACATCAACGTTGGGATGTAAGTTCATCCAGACGATGAATTTCGAATAGGACGAAACGCACCTCCTCGATTCCACTTGGCAGTCATAATCCAACTTAAATAGTACATTTTGACTATATATCATTTTATTTGATTAGTAGTTGTTAATAAAGTTTAATTATTTATTCTATTCCTAAAATAATGTAATTTAATATGAAAAAACTTAGGATTTAGAACTGGATTATTTCATGTTAATGAAGCAATCAAAATCAAATCAATGCCTGTTACCCCGTGTGAAGCATGGGCTGCCGACCAGCCATCTCTAATCGACTCTGTCCTAAGCTTTACTTTCCGGCTGTTCCCAAGTGCTCTTCATTCTCTCTTCATATCTATCTCTATTTCCCATAACCATGTGTTCTTGTGTCTTCCTTCTGTCATTTAACCTTCAGGATTCTATATTATTGCTTGTAACACAGTTTGATGATTCCCTCAATGTGTATCATATCCACCTTCAACACTTTTTCTTGATTTCTTCCTCGGTTGTAAGCTGGTTGATTTGTTCTCTGCTACAGAAGGTTGTTCTTGATAGTATGTGGCCAACAGATTCAAAGTATCTTGCGCAGACAGTTGTTTACAAATACTTATATTTTTCGAATAATGTTTTTCGTATTTCTCCAAGTTTCAGATCCATACAACAACACCCTCTTCACATTTGTATTAAAAATGTTGACATTAATGTTGACTGACAGTTAGTTTGAGATCCAAATGTTCTTCAGTTGTAGAAATCTCGCTCTTGCCTTTCTGATTTGTATCTTTACATCTGCCCAAGTATGTAAAGATTCTACATCTTCTAGGATTTCTCCATCTAGTGGAATTGCGTTTGCGTTCGTTGTATTGTATCTAGGGATCTTCCTTTTCCCTCCGTGTATCTTGCGGCCTACTAGTAGCTGTCAACGTTGCTGCCACCTTGTCCGTCTTCATCTGCATTTGTTGCTGTGTGAGATAGGAGAGCTAGATCATCTACAAAGTCTTAATCATCTAATTGAACTCATGTATTAGGTTAATGAAGTGGTTCAAATAATAATAATAGTGGTAAATCGATTAACACGGAAGTTACTTAACTTCTAAGCTGTGCTCCTTTTATTCTCGATTTCTGTCATTGTATGTCATTAAATTGGAAGAAGTGGATACCTTTACATACCTGGAGAGCATCATCGATGAACAAGGAGGATCCGACGCAGATGTAAGGGAAAGGATCGGCAGAGCAAGGACAGCATTCCTACAGTTGAAAAATATATGGGAGTCCAAACAACTGTCTACCAACCTCAAAGTTAGACTCTTCAATTCGAACGTCAAGACAGTTCTGCTGTATGGAACTGAAACGTGGAGAACTAATTCAAACATCCTCAGGAGAGTACAGGTAATTATCAATAACTGTCTACGCAGAATATTGAATGTCTGTTGACCGGAAACCATCAGCAACACCCTACTATGGAACAGAACAAATCAACTTCCAGCTGAAGAGGAAATCAGGAAATGATGTTGGAAATATATAAGACATTCATTGCGAAAATCATCAGACTGCATCATTAGACAAGCACTAACTTGGAATCCTGCTGGAAAACGGAAAAGGGGAAGGCCAAGTAACACACTGCGTTGACAGCTGGAAGCAGACATTAAGAGGATGAACAGTAACTGGAGACAGCTGGAAAGGATTGCTCAGGACAGAGTTGAATGGACAATACTGGTGAGCGCCCTTCGCTCCTCTGAGAGGGGTAACAGGCGTGAGTAAGTAAGTAATGTCATTAAGTTGAGTTAATTATCAGTAAATATAAAATGATAAACGAATAAAGTAAATATTCTAAGTAGCTGTATATTTCATTTAAATAAAAACACTACTAATTAATAAGTAGTAAATAATCATTTACCAGAAATAATGTAGATTCAGTATATTCGTTATAACTATACAATATAATGTTTATATCTACTCTAAGGAGTTAATCAATTGAAGTTGATGAATTACATACAGAAGCATCGACATCAATGTGATAAACAATGACTATTCAATTAAGAGAAGTTAACGTAGGATGTAGTTTATTCAGTAGACTAATTTGCATGACAATATTCATTAATTTCAACTAATAGACATAAACAGAAAAAAAACAGGAAATGCTCAATCAAATAATGTTGAAATCTTCTGAACATCTGATGAACTTTATGCACATAACCCATATAATTCAGTTTATTATTAAACCGAAATAACTTCCTATTCAGCTCTTCATTATACCTGTAAGTATTTAGACTATGAATGATTTTAAAATGCATCTAAGTACATCAGAAAGTTTGGATACCCTATTTATATGCGTAGATTGTAGTTTCCTCTTTGCAAAGAAAAGATAACAGTGTCATATATTTCTTCTGATAGCATAAACTACAGTTGTTGGTTACAATCCCTATAGTTTCTATTATGCGTAATCGACGAATTCGAACCATAACCGTCAGTTCTAATCGTATATAGAATGTTTTGATTTGGATTATGAGCGGCAAGTGGAATCCAGGACGCGCGTTTCGTCCTATTTGGGACTCATCGGCTGGATGTACTTGCATCCCAATGTTGATGTTCACAGTGGGATTTGAACTCAGTTCGGTTTGTGTCAAACGACAACCGCGTACACCACTAGACTACTGAGTTCAGACAGTTGTATTTGTGCAATGGGCGAATTGGTAGTAGGATGAATTTGTATATTACCATTGATTTGTTATAGACTGAAGCTGGTCAGTCACTGTTGCTATATGTGCATCCTGAGCGGATTGCCTCGATATAGCGATTATTCACAAGTATTATTTAATTTGTATTGTGACTGGCAAGTGGAATCTAGGATGCGTGTTTCGTCCTATTTGGGACTCATCGGTTAGATGTACCTGCATCCGCTCAGGATGCACATATAGGAACAGTGACTGACCAGCTTCAGTCTATAACAAATCAATGGGAATATACAAATTCATCTCACTACATATACAGAGTGGTTTCATTTTTCTTTAGTTATATACTCTATATCTACCAAATGAAGTAAAATGAATCTGTAAACACCATTTATCTGACTATTATTTTTTCTAACATCAATTCATGTTGTTTAACTTCTCAAGTAATCTACTACTTATTAAGACTAATTTCAATAACATAAGAAAAGAAAATGCTAAAAGACAATAAACAAAAGGAAAACTAAGTACTTCATTAACTACCCCTTCCCTATCATCACCACCAGCACCACCACCCTCACTCTCTCTCATTTATCATCTTCGTTTTTTTTTCATTTCAACAAGAAAGTACAAAGTTAAACAGTTGAATATAACACTAAGTAAATATAAATAAACAAATAAACAATTAAATAAATAAACACTAACTTATTGAATACACTTGTCTATGCTTGATAGATATCATCTACGTGTTGTAATTGTGTGTGTGTGTATGTTTGTGTAAGTGACTGAGTAACTGAATGAATGCATGAAACTTTATCATTGGTTCACTTCTACACTATCATCTCTTAAATCAATATCATATCCTTCATTCGCATATATATATATATATATATATATATATATATATATATATTAGCATAGATCTATATCTATATCATTGTTGCTACATGGATTCACTTAGAAACTAATTCAAAAAAAAAAACTATTTTTCATTTAGTTTTCTTCATGAAAAAAAAACAACAACAGAAGAATGATTGAATTCAAACACAAAGTAAAACAAAATTAACATTTCTATTATTGTTGTTATTACTATTCTTAGTTATTTTTTTTCTCTTCATGTAAATATTTTCTTTATTTTTATGCTTATTTATATTTTGAATATTGATTAAGCAATTAAATCATCCGCGTCAACATTGAATGACCTTGATCCAAGGAGAAATTTATACAGTAAAACAAATTTCATTTATTTATTCTTATTCATTATGTCATTAAAATATATTACACCAAGAGGTAATAAACATTATGCAACATCAGAAAGAGATTATAATTATCATGTTAAACATGTATATGATATGAATAATATTACTAATTATGTAATAGATAAATCTAATAAAATGTATCAAACAAAATATGATCATTATTTATCACAAAATAAATTAATCAATACATCAATATTATCATCATCTTCATCATCATCATCACCATTATTAAATGGAATAATCAATAGAAAAAATCAATTAATGATAAAACAACCAATATTGATGAAATATGATAATAATAATAATAATAATAATAATAATGTAACTACTACTACCACTACTACTTATAATAATAGTAGTAATAGTAGTAATAGTATTTATTCAACATATTCAATTCCATCAAAATCACATTCAATCTACAATTATAATGGACATATTGTAGGTAATACAAATAATGAATTGTTGGAAAAAACCAATACAAAACATCGACATAGACAATCACCTATAGTACATGTAGGAAATAATAATATTCATAATACAATAACAACAGTAATAACAACAACTACTACTACTACTATCACTAATAGTAGTAATAATAATAGTAAAAATATACGTCGATTAAATGATGGTATACATTTACTTAAACATATTCATTATAATAATAAATCAAGAAAATATTCAATATTACGTAATCAGTATTTAATCAATAATTCATATGATGATGTAATTAATTTAAGTAAATTTAATGATCATCATGATCATTTATCATCGGTAGGTTCTTCTTTTTTTTGAATGAGTTACTTTGATTATTGTCGTTTTTGTTTACACACTTTTAATAGTTGATAAAAAGTACGTTCATTGTAAGTGCATGCTTGTCAGTGTGTGTTAGATTTGGTTATTTTTTTTGTAAACAAACACTTAAAGTGTAATTAGATACTCCTGTTGATTTGATATTGACTATAGTTGATCATTCACTGTTGCTATATGAGCATCCTGAGAGAATAGCTCAATATAACGATAATTGACAAGTATTGTTTAAGTTGAATTATGGCTGGTAAGCGGAATCCAGTATGCTGGATTTATTCTATGTTGGGATCAACAACTGGATATATCTGCATTCCAGCCGCAGTATTAACAGATATTTCCGGGAAAGAGGTACATGCAGCTGACGAGTCTCAGATACAATGAAACACGTTTCCTAAATTCCGCTTGCTAGCCACAATCTAAATCAAACAAATCATATAATTGGTAAATATAATATAGTATTGGATATGTTTTTCAGTTATAATGTTTAAGTCCCACGAAGTATGTCATCATTACAGTAAACATTAGATAATTCAAAAGAATTTACGGGAAAATTTCACTGTTTTCATTTGAATATTCCTAGTTAATATTCGTGGCTATAAAGTTGAATGTTCACTTGTGATATCAAATTCGAATCACAGCAGCCAATTAAAACAATTGTCAACTCAATAATAAATAACGTTTAGTGGTGATTCCTGGAATTCTTGTAAGACAACGTGACTAATGGAGGTCAACAATGTTAAGTATCAGTCATTAGCCTGATGATAGCAATAGATGAAGTCAGGTAAATACATAGTAAATTGACTTAGTTAGAAATTTGAACAATTAGAAGTTTGCTCATCAGACTGATGGTTACATTTTTGAGGTAAAGTCTGAAGTTCCTGAGTTCCATTCATTTGTCAGGTGATAAATATGAACTGCTGAAGTGCTCGATATTAAGCCTAAACACCTATTAAGTGCCCAATAGTTTCCAATGATTGTCTAACTAGCATCGATTCGTGACATTCAATTAGCATTTAACAATCTCCACAATATCTGGTAATAACATTGACATTCAGATTACAAGATTAATACCATTACATAATTGAATATGAAAGATAGCGATTCAAGAAAAGACTGAATTTATTAATTCTGAGACATTACCAACTAATGACTCCAACTTCTGTTACGGATTATCAAAAAGACCATAATCAAAGTAGTCAACATTGCTCAACATCATTCGGATTAACAGTTAACGACTTCATGAACTGATGCTACATACCGATTGGGTCAATTCTAGTTGTTTTTCATTTTACCACAATAATAACAGACATCAATAGGTAGGCTATGGTTGGGCATATGTTATGCGTTTCGCAACTACTTCGATCAATGAGGAATTACAACTTTATCGACTGATTCTGAATAAGAATAACCAACATGATATTGGAGACATTCACCGTTAAATTTCATAACAGTTCTCACCTTCAATGTTTAGCTTAGACATGTTACTTTACTTGCGTTACTAACATACACATTTAACTAACCGAGCATTCTAGGTTTTCTAGGTTTCTTCATGCAACCTCCAACTATTGTTATCCTCATTATCATTATCGTGATTTGACAACGATTATCATCATGCATTTTGTCTACATAACAAATTAGTACTCATCCCTCCACACTCAATTACGTCATAGCGTCCCTCTTACTTGTTTATTTCACTCTTCCACAAAATTGAATTTGTTATTGTGATTCATTACTGCAACCATTAGACTGTTACTTTAATGTTGCACTCAATATGTGATTTGCACAGCATCATTTTGCTGTATTTATATGATTTTATGCGTATGTAGAAGAATTAGGATGTGCAAAATAAAGAAATGACCCTTCATCATCCTACAATGTTCACTGTCGTCACTTTGCATGACGACATTATTAACATACATACTTATACGACACTAGAAATGAGATGAAATAATTCTGATGAGTGGTAACCAATCCAAAACAACTGTACCTACGATGATATTTTGTCCATTATAGTATTAAATTTAAAGATTGATTCAGAATAGGCTTGTATCTTCCCGTTGATTTGTAATGGACTGAAACTGGTCAGCCTCTGTTGCCATATGTGCATCCTGAGCGGATTGCCTCTATATAGCGGAATTACACAAGTTATATTTAAGTTGGATTGATTCTGTAGGCCACTGTATCCTCACTTTTATCGTTCTGTAATATGTCACGATGATTAGTTAATACTATAAGTGACAAATGTCTCATTCCAAGTGTGTCTTAACTCTACCAGTAACAACTTCTTTCAATGGTGTTCAACTGACACGAAGCTGTGATGAATACAAAAAGCGAAACGTATCTCTAAAAAATGACTACCTCAATTCAAATACAATAATCATCACGTTAGTAACTAACACCGAAATGTTCATAAAATTCATGAGAGAGGTCATGAACTGTAGATTTCAGAAGTGAGAAAGTCATCACCCATGACATTGACTGATCGTCGTGTTATACTGCAAAACGATGAAAGCGAAAATTGTACTATAGGATTCTGATCGAGTTGTTTAGGTGGACAGTAGTCCATCGCGAAACTAGAACGATATGGAATCATCGGTGTGCATTGCTGACAAGTCCTATATTAGGAAGAACTAGCTTTCGGATGCTCTCTGGTTTTTAGTGGCACGCAACTAACATCAATCTGTGATGAATGCAAACAACTAAAGTCATGATTTGTTTAACTTTGAAATTCTGAATCAGCATTGTTTAGACAACCTTTGAAAACCAGAAACTGATATTCACTAGCTGATTCACATTAGTTCGGAGCTTCATATCAGTACGCATACACTACAACACCAGTGTCAAAACTAGGGCATTAAAGTTTTTAGACAAACACTTATACTTAACTTCATATTCTACAGTCACCACAACATCCAGTTACAACCATTTTTTTTGATGAAGTAACCTTGTCGGATACGTGGCAGTTAACCACCGATAGCAATGGATAAGGTCGCACTAATATACCTCAAATTGGATGATTTAAAAAAATCAAATGTTAGCAGTCGACTCAATGGTCTTGTGGCAAACCGTTCACCGCTGAGTTTAAAGGTGTTGGGTTCGATCCCCGATGGCGTTATGGACGTCCAGACAGACAGATAAAACGCAGAACTTCGTACGTACGTACATCAGTTCAGGTCGCCATACCACATCAGCACAGAGACGCAACTGTCAGTTCAAATTCAAGAGTGATAGCGATAGTAGAAGTATTAGCAGTAATGCAGAAAATTAGGGAGCGAAGATATGATTCGAAAAGTATAATTCAGTGAGATAAATTTGAAAGGAGAAAAATAGAGAATTCAGAAGGTTAGATTTTGAGAGAACATAAAGAGTGAATGCATTTGCGCCATTGCAAACGATTCTGAGCCATATCGTTCAAGGTCTCTAACCACTGGTGACCTTCGTCTCGCGAACCCCAACCACGCAGCCTACATCTACCAACATGACTTAGTCTGCTTGTCAGTGACTTCATCGATTTCTGCCATGTTTTGGTTCGGCCGCCTCTAGCTTTCTTCCAACCTATTCCTACACCGCAAAACATAGCTCGTCGAGGCAGTCGATAGTTAGACATGCGTAACACATGTCCCAACCACCTCAACTGATGAAGTCTCAATACCTCATCTATTGATTTGCCCTCCTTTCCTAGAACCCGCTTCCTGACGACAGCATTGCTCACTCGGTTGGCCCACGATACTCGAGCAATGCTTCGGAGACACCTATGGTCGAAGACCAGTAACCTACGAATATCCTCTACTCTTAATGGCCATGTTTCGCTACCGTATAGTAGGACAGAGCGAACTGCTGCACGGTACACTCGTCCTTTGGTTAGCAAGCGGATATCTCGCCTGCGCCATAAGTGACGCAACTTGGCAAAAGCCAATCGAGCTTTCTGTATCCGTGCTGAGATTTCGTCAGTCACCAGGCCATCAGCACTGATGAGACTCCCCAGATACGTGAAGCGGTCTACACGCTCGACTACTTCACTCCCTATCACTAGTTCAGGTGCCGATACAACCCAATCCTGAAGCAACATTTTGCATTTCGAGGGGGAAAACCACATCCCGAACATGCTTGCATTGTTGCTCAGGGTAGTCAGAAGACTCTGCATTTTGTCAGCGTCTTTACCAAATAGGACTATGTCATCAGCATACTCTAAATCAGTAAGCGAGGCTCCTGGTAGAATATGGATGTCCACTACTGTATAGTCCTATAGTACGACGAAATAGCTGTCTAATCCTTTTTGGTGACCAATGGTTGCCTAATTCAAACTAATTCCTAATATCAAATTAGCATTCAATAATCTCTATAACAACCAATTACAAAATACACTTGCAATTATTGTCATCTGATTGGCTAACAGTCACTTAAATGTGTAACTCTGTTTGGTATGTTTGTTCATTTAAATGTTCACACTCGATTGTGATTGGTTATAATGATTACTTGTGGCGGACAGTTTAAGATTCATTAAATCTTGTTCTTAAATTAAAAGTTTATCTTGATGTACAATAAGCGAATTGTTGTCAAGGTGATTATGAAAATAATGACAATAAATTCTATTTTGAATTGCGAGAAATAAATTTCTAATTAAGTATTTGGCAGAGGTGAGAAATGCCGATGGTGGTGGGGAGGGGGTGAAGAGGGATTTTATGATATGTACTTTTGGTATGCACTGAACTAAACAATGAAATGAAATATTTCCATTCTGAATAGATAGATAGATAGGTCAGGTTTATTCAAGATGATGCTAACGAACTCATTTACATAGACATGGGTTAAACATTGAACATTCTATCGATGGATTGTTCAAAACTTTATGCAAAATTCAGAAAGTTTCATCTATATGCATATTTTGTTGACTACAGACCAGATATGATGCAGAGATTACTTTTCATAACTATGTGCTTTTATATTCATTAAAGGGTAAATATGAAACCTTTAAAGTAAAGTATATGAATCTAGTTGCATAGAACTAATTACATTGGTTTCCTTACAATAAGTATCTTGTCATATTTGATTTGTCAAATGAGTGCTGAATTAATTAAGAATACATGATCCAAATTCATAGTGTTTAGTTTTCTTTGTTTATCTATCTATAAACATTCATTAATTTAGCAAAAAATTTGTCAACTGTCAAGGACACAACAAATAAATCACTTAATAGAATCGTCATACGTAATGTACCAGAATCAGTATTAATGATGACGTAACCATAATAACATCTTGGTCATATATGTGGTCATTTGCATATTCCAAGGCTGAGACATTCGTTTAATGACGAAAGGACGTGTTTACTGTGCAGCAGTCAGATCCGTTTTACTTTATGGATATTCGTAGGATCCTAGTATTCGATCATAGATGTCTCCGAAACATTGCTCGTGTTTGCTGGGACAACCGAGTAAGCAATGCATGGGTAAGGAATAGAGTACTAGGTAAATACGGTAAGTCTATTGATGAAGTAGTGAATCTTCACCGGCTGAGGTGGTTAGGACATGTGTTGCGTATGCCTGACCACCGTCTACCTCGACGAGCAATGTTGTCTGTTGTAGGAGTACGCTGGAAGAAAGCTAGGGGTGGCCAAACAAAAACATGGCACCAATCCATGAAGTCATTGACAATTGGGTTGAGCCATGTTAATAGATGTAGACTACCTGGTTGGGGCCCACACGATGATCTAACAAATGCTTAGAGACTTTAGGTGATATGGCTCAAAATCGACTGCGATTGCCCAGGTGCATCCACTCCTTATCTTCCTCTAAATTCTAATTTTGAGCTTATTATAATTTTCTCATTACTGAATCACCTTTTATCTCAAATCTTATCTCTGATCTCTATGCCTTTCCATTAGTACTTACTCTGTTGCTACCCTCCCTACTCTGGGATTTGGTCCGAAAATTTATTCTCTATCTGCTAATTGAGGCATGGCAACTTGAACTGATGTATGCATGTACAAAGTTCTACGTTGTAACTGATTGACTGACTCACAAGGCTGAAGCATAACTGACATTGGTATCATGATTACAGATAAGTCCTTTTGATGAGAGCTAATCAGAACGAAACCTCTACTTAAAATGCAACCAAGTCACGTAGACTAGTGTCAACAGAACACAATTTTATTATTAAAATTAAACCTGCAACGCTGAATATTCAAAAACAAAATGCCTGATTTGAACAAGGAAGAAGTGGTAATTTTGAACAGTTGAACCAAATCAGTACGACAGTAGAAAATTGACATGATGAATGGCAAAATAGTCAAAATAGAATATTGGAAATTATAACCAGAATGACTAAACAATGAAAGTAGGGTTCGAAAGACGAAACGAATGCAAAAGATAATATTAAGATTCAAGGGATTAAGTAAGAAAAATAGTAGGTACACCTGATTCAACGTGGACGATTCTAAACTATGACACTAAACGTCTTCAACAACTGAAATCGATTATTTAGCAGACCCTAATCAGGTAGTCCTTCCGCATAAACACGATTCAGGTCAACAATTTACGACTTCATGGATTGATTTCGTTTCAACGTTTGGTTGCCTCAACTTCCATCCATCTTACTACTACTCTAAATTGTGTCTAATAAAATCCAACTTTCTTCACAATGGCTTCAACCTCATCAACTGATTAAGTATATATGCCTCATACTATTTAGCTGGCCACTTGATTTCCCTTTTGATCGTTTCAGGATATGCGCTAGATCTTTAATAGACAAATATAACATCTACTTTCACTGCCTATGTTGTATGTTTCCCTAGAGAAATAGAGAACTGACAGCAGTGGGATATCACTCCAAAGCTATAGATCACATACGCTCCTAAATACCAAGTAAGGTTTTGAATACAAGCCTGGAATGCATTAGACACCAAAGCAATACTGGTAATCGGACACAAAAGTTAAGTAACAGAGCTACTATTCTCAATAATTTCACTCTTCATGATAAACTTTAACAGTGATATAAACCATACTTGAAATAATTTCTTCCTTATAGGGAATGAAAAAAAAAACATATCCCCAACAGAACTAGATAATTTGAATCTGATATCACGTGATGACCTGAGCCATCTGTATGGTACTCATTTGATGAATCGAGCTCAAAGCCTTAAAGTTTCGCGATGGAAGCTTAACTGATAGATCACTGAAAAGGCCTACATCTATCAGCAGAAATTTATAACTTCAACACTTCAAGATATATGATTGCTAATCCATCTATTGTTATCAATGGGTAATTACTGTAAATCCAAAAAAAACTGTAGCTGGGAATACGAACCGTTGAATCTTGACCAGCTCAATGGTGTGATGGTTAATTGATCATCACGAAATATAAAATTCCTATACTCAACACATTGATGAGTTCGTAGATGTGCACAGTAGAGAATCCTCATACTAGAAATTAATATCAGTCGAATATCACTCCCTGGTTCCTAATGATTATCCAACCTTGGCGAATTAAGGACATCTAATTCTAAAAGAATTAGATAAATTTGACATTGAATAATCAATATTCAGTATAACTAATTAATACGGATTAACTAGTAACAAAAACTGATTAATTGAAATAACACTTCTAATGGTTGATACAAACAATGAACATGACACAACTTAAGTACACTCGTGTAGAACGTTTTTCGCCACACTGAAAAGAGTGAAACTTTTTTCTTCGAAGAAAAATTCATTCAAGAAAAAACACTTGACAATTATTATGCATTTAGATCTTTTCATTGATTTGTCATGATCTGGGATAGATCAATCTCTGTTACTATATTTGCATCCTGAGCGTATTACCTCGATATAACGATAGATGACAAGTATTATTTGAGTTGGTGTGAACATCAACACTGGGATGCAGATACATTCAGCTAACGAGTCCCGAGTGAGACGAAACGCAAATCTTGAGTTCTATTTACCAGTTACAATCTAAACTTAAACAATACTTGTGAACTATTACTATATTAACGCGATCCGCTCATTGTACTTGTATGACAAAAGAGAGACTGATCAATGTCAGTCCATGATAAATCAACGGAAAGATCTCCTGATTAAATTTCTGGAAAAGATGAAAAAGAAAAGTTTTAATCAACGAAGATACTTATGAATGTATCAAACCAATAAGCTTAACAATACCTAGATTATATGGCTTGTTAAAATTACATAAATCTAGATAACCTTTTCGCCTAATCGTCGAAATGGATGGTTCTTCATACCACCATATTAACAAAATGGCTAGTAAATCTCATAGATTCCATAAGAAAACCTATTACCATTCACTTTCAACGTAACACTTTTGAATCCGTAGACAGTAGAAATGAAGTAAATGAATTCACTTGTTGTTGAATCACTCTTCACCAAATGTCCCACTTGCAGAAACAATTCGCTTTATTTGCAATTACATAATTGGTAGTAGGATAAATATCGAAATACAAATATCTTTCAACTGAGGCGGGAAATGGATACAACTACCATTTTTTTTGAATTACTAAGGATAAAGATACTTGATGAAACCCCAAGAAGGTTTGTTTAGTAGAAACTATTTTGAGATCGTCACTTATCAATCTTCTACAGTTGGGTCTCACTTCAAACAACTATGAACTCCACCACTTACAGTCTTTCATTAGAACTTCAAGATAATCTTGAAGTTAATAACTAGTCAATTGACTTATCAATATCTGAAATATGAAATTATGAACTAAGAAATATGATGTAACATTCATTTTGTATTAAATTTAAATCTAACTAATGTTCTCCTATCATAAATCAGCTACAAAATATATTTCATTGTTGTTGCCATGTTAAACTGAATACATTTAAAGTGCATAGGAATCTGTATTACCTAACAAATAGGCATACCATAGTAAATTTGTGATATGAATTAAAAATCGATTCAACTTAGACAATCACTGAATAACAGGAAGCATTCAACAACTTTTCATCTTAGTATGGTACTTTTCATCCACGACTCCGCTACAGAATAAAGCCTAGAACATTCAGGTTTCGAAGTAAACACTTGAATGAAACATCTGTTTTAGAATTTTCTTTTATTTCAATTGTTATCTAGTTCATACTATTTCATGATAGAAATATTACAAAGTAAACTATAGTACTAAATCGACTCACAGATATGTAGGCAGTAATTTCTTCTAAGTAAATGATTTTAAGTGTACCCAGGTATATGATTAAGTTACACTTGTCGTACAATCAGAGCAACTTCTATCGATTGGACACACTCTTACGAATGAGAAGAAATCAGAAGGCACTGAAGGATGGAAGAGAAATTGTATTTGATCGCAAATAGAGCTTCAATGGGATAGCAACGTCTTGGCTAGTAAACTAGAGAGAGATGCTACCCACGGTGGTTGTAGTCGTGATCTGATGGTGATGCGTAACCGCGCGCCTTCGACTAGTTGTATCCGCTAAAACAAACATGGTCAGCATCAATGTCAAGAGCCTATGCAACTAATTACTTTGGGGACTATTTACCGCAACAATTCTTTTACCTATAAAACTTTGCCTACACTAATGTCCTACTTACAATTATATCATGAGATACTGATCAATATGTACAGTTTTGCTTTGTATATGATCTCTTGAGACGATTTCAAACTATGTTCTCAGTACAATTCTCTTTATATTCATTAGAATTGTGTATCTTATCCCTAATTACTACACATTCAATCAATTTTTGAGTAGAACAGTAAATTAACACTGATGATGAATAAACATTATGCATAATGATAAGAATTCCTTGATCATAAAATACCTAAAAGTAACCTACTGACTGACGAATGTCATGATTCTAACAGAACTTGAATGTTCACTGATCTTGTATTCTGAATTCTCTTTTTTTTTTTAATTCATCCAGTAATTCTGGAGCTTCAGCAGAATAACGTAATCAGAAATTTATCAGAGTAAATTTGTCAACTGATTAGTTATAAGTGAAATTTATTAAATGCCAACTCAGTAGTCAAGAAAGTAAACGTTAATTGTTGAATCTTACTTACTTACTTACTTACGCCTGTTACCCCTCTCGGAGGAGCATAGGCCGCTCACCAGTATTCTCCTTTCAGCTCTGTCCTCAGCAATCCTTTCTAGCTGTCTCCAGTTACTGTTCATCCTTTGCATGTCTGCTTCCACTTCTCGACGCAGGGTGTTCTTTGGCCTTCCCCTTTTCCGTTTCCTAACAGAGTTCCAAGTTAGTGCTTGTCTCGTGATACAGTCTGATGATTTGCGCAATGTATGTACTATTCATTTCCAACGTCGTTTCCTGATTTCCTCTTCAGCTGGTAGTTGGTTTGTTCTCTTCCAAAGTAGGCTGTTGCTGATGGTTTCCGGTCAACAGACATTCAATATTCTGCGTAGACAGTTGTTGATAAATACCTGTACTCTCCTGAGGATGTTTGCAGTAGTTCTCCAAGTTTCAGCTCCATACAGAAGAACTGTCTTGACGTTCGAATTGAAGAGTTTAACTTTGAGGTTGGTAGACAGTTATTTGGACTCTTATATATTTTTCAACTGTAGAAATGCTGCCCTTGCTTTGCCGATCCTTGCCCCTACATCTGCATCGGATCCTCCTTGTTCATCGATGATGCTCCCCAGCTATGTAGAGGTATCGGCTTCTTCCAGAGTTTCACCATCAAGTTCAATTAGGTCGGTGCTCTCGGTGTTGAATTTGAGGATCTTGCTCTTTCCCTTATGTATGTTCAGGCCTATTGATGCTGAGGTTGCTGCTACTTTGGTTGTCTTCACTTGCATTTGCTGTTGTGTATGGGATAGAAGTGCTAGATCATCCGCGAAGTCCAGATCATCAAGTTGCATCCTACTTGTCCATTGAATCCCATGCTTCTCCCCAGATGTAGAGGTTTTCATGATCCAATCGACCACCAGGAGGAAGAGGAAGGGCGAGATCAGACAGCCAATTGTTGAATCTAAAGGTTTACAATTCATTCCTTGATCATGATTACACTTCGGCACTACTATCAATGAATTTTATTTTATGATGAAGTATCTATACAGTACGTGTTGGTTTTTCAATGGATGTCTTGAAATTAAAATTTAAAAGTGTTTGCCTCGCATAAAAATTGTCTGTTTGTGTATGTATGATTAACATAGAACCTGGCATATGTGTACATCGTTTCAAGTTACTATACTTCTACAGAACGACAAGTTTATCACCACACTGGTAGAAGTAGCAGTTACGTGAATGATAATAATAAGAAAAATAAAGAATTGTAAACATATAGAATGTAGGGTAGAGAGAAAAATGATGGAGCATGAAAAGAAAGTTATGAGATAAATTGATGTTCATGAGTGCCAAGAGGACAATGAGTTGATACTTCAGCGTCAATGTGACCGATTCTGGGGCATATCACCTCTACGTTTCCAACCATTGATTACAGCTTTTACACCGACTCCCACCAGGTACTCTGCATCTACCAATAGGATTCAAACCAGAAGTCAATGATTCCATGAACTGATACCACGTTTTGGTTTAGTCGCTTCTAATTCTCTTTCATCCTACTCCTGCATCAGCTGTCATCGCGTAACTAGGTAGACGGTTGTTAGTCATACGTAACACATTCCGAAAAGGATGGGATTATAATTCATTTTCAGTCCAGGAGATTGGACCGATGGGCAGAACTTTTTAGGGATCAGTTTAACTGGCCTTCAGCCACACTTCGGTTGCCGATGATCCCCAGTCATCCTGAATGGCAAATCGATTTAACTCCCCCTAGTCTTTATGAAGTTGAGAAGGCTATAGGAAATCTGAAGCGAGGTAGAGCAGCAGGTCCTGATAGGCTTACCCCTGAGATTTTTAAGGACGGTGGTCCAGTTTTAGCAGCTAGATTGACTGAAATCTTAGGTAGAATCTGGGAACTGGGCGTAATACCATCTAACTGGTCTCAATCCCTGATTGTCCCAATTTATAAGAAAGAACAAAAGTCTTCTTGTGACAATCACAGGAGAATCAGTCTGACTAATATAGTTTCTTAATTGTTAGCCTCAATTATACTTAGACGCCTGACTAGAGCTCGTGAAGAGTAGACTAGAGAAAATCAGGCTGGATTCAGACCTGGACGTGGCTGTGTAGACCACATCTTCACACTGCGACAGGTCCTGGAACACAGGCACACATTTAGGTGTCCTACAATAGTTGTCTTCCTGGACCTAAAGGCGGCATTCGACTCTGTTGATCGTGAGGTTCTGTGGCAGTGTCTGTCATTGAAAGGTGTACCAAAGAAGTACATTAACCTTATACAAGCTCTCTACTCTTAAACTACAGGTCGAGTGAGAGCTTATGGCGAACTGTCAGAGGAATTCCTCACTTCAAGTGGTGTCCGTCAGGGATGTCCACTTTCCCATTCTTGTTTAATTTTGTCATAGACATACTTCTTGATATAACCTTATCTTCGTCTGACTTTTCACGAGTTGACTTTCTACCAGGAGCCTCACTTACTGACTTAGAGTATGCTGATGACATAGTCCTATTTGGTGAAGACGCTGACAAAATGCAGAGTCTTCTGACTACCCTGAGCAACAATGCAAGCATGTTCGGGATGCGGTTTTCCCCCTCGAAATGCAAAATGTTGCTTCAGGATTGGGTTGTATCGGCACCTAAACTAGTGATAGGGAGTGAAGTAGTCAAGCCTGTAGACCGCTTCACGTATCTGGAGAGTCTCATCAGTGCTGACGGCCTGGTGACGGACGAAATCTCAGCACGGATACAGAAGGCTCGATTGGCTTTTGCCAAGTTGCGTCACTTATGGCGCAGACGAGATATCCGCTTGCTAACCAAAGGACAAGTGTACCGTGCAGCAGTTCGCTCTGTCCTACTATATGGGAGCGAAACATGGCCGTTAAGAGTAGAGGACATTCGTAGATTACTGGTCTTCGATCATAGGTGTCTCCAAAGCATTGCTCGAGTATCGTGGGCCAACCAAGTGAGCAATGCTGTCGTTAGGAAACGGGTTCTAGGAAAGGAGGGCAAATCAATAGATGAGGTATTGAGACTTCATCAGTTGAGGTGGTTGGAACATGTGTTACGCATGTCTAACTACAGACTGCCTCGACGAGCTATGTTTTGCGGTGTAGGAATAGGTTGGAAGAAAGGTAGAGGCGGCCAAACCAAAACATGTCGGAAATCGATGAAGTCATTGACAAGTGGACTAAGTCATGTTGGTAGATGTAGGCTGCGTGGTTGGGGTCCGCGAGACGAAGGTCACCGATGGTTAGAGACCTTAAACGACATGGCTCAGAATCGTTTGCAATGGCGCAGGTGCATCCACTCTTTGTGTTCTCTCAAAATCTAACCTTCTGAATTCTCTATCTTACTCCTTTCAAATTTATCTCACTGAATGATACTTTTCGAATCATATCTTCGCTCCCTAAATTTCTGCAATACTGCTAATACTTCTACTATCGCTATCACTCTTGAATTTGAACTGACAGTTGCGTCTCAGTGCTGATGTGGTATGGCAACCTGAACTGATGTACGTACGTACGAAGTTCTGCGTTGTTTTTGTCTGTCATACGTTACACATATCATAATCACCTCCACCCCTCCGCTCAGTCTATGAAGATTCACAACCACACCATTCATTACATTTAATAATTCACTACCAATTCAATCAAATCAAGATCAAAGTTCTTTTGAATGATTGATTCAGTTCACTTTAATTGTTCTGTTTATTTTTTTTTTTTTGAAAATTTTGAATATTGAACAAAGTAATAAGTGGATTTACACTGAAAAATAATTTTAAATAAGTGATAATCTACTAAGAATAAACTAATTTATAGTACGTTGCTATGCCAAAAATAGTAGTTAATTGATGTAAAACATAATAATAACTAAGTTGATGTAGTTTAGTAGTGGTGATGAAGGGGAGGGGGGGTGAAGGAGGAAAATCTATTATTTGTATTCATTAGAGAGTCATTTAGTACTTTTGAAATTAAGGAGTCTTGTTGAATAGCCGTTACATTCTAGTATGATATTCAGTAGTAGTAACGTTATACCAATCACCTCACTAAGAATAGAACCTAGAACGATTAGGTAATGTTTAATTGATTAACGTCGAATGGTAGGTAGTCGAATTCATTAATAAGAAGAACAGGAGTGATGAATGCATACAACAATCACTATGATGAATATAATTAAATTGATTTATTATATTCTGGTATAGTTAGATCAAGGCTAATGAATGAAATTTGAGACCCATTGCCTTAATACATTTACGTCAAATTATTCATGTTCAAACTGTTATTATGCGTGATTTTGATTCTTTTATCAACCGCGAAATCTTTGTCGTCATTTATTATATCATCTAGGCTGACCGCTTGATTCGGCTTCTAAGCTTTGATACGACCCCCAGGCTAAAACTACACTTCGACGTGAACACGAGAGAGAAGGCAGGAAATACAACAAAATAACACTTTACTGCAAGGTTCCTTTGTGTACAGAAAACTAGGGTATTTATAGTATCATAAATATCCTCTAGGCTTTTAGAGATTCCTATATTCTACTAAACACAGTAGTAGTAAGATAAAACTGTCCAATCGGAGACATATCACGTGACATCTGATTGTCTAGAATTTTTTCTGGTAAAAAAACTTTCTGCTTGCTAATCGGATTGATTACTACGCCTTTCTGAACTTGTTTCAAGGAGTTTTCTGGCTTTACTAAACACAAACTCAGCACATTCTCTTAAAATGTCATCACGTGATCTACTGAGTTAATGAATTCCCTTACTGTAACAACAAACATACATTTTTAGTTCTTAAAATTTTACATCATTCCGTCATCTATGTAAAGAATGCATTAACGTAAGAGGCGAGTTGAATGAGTCCATATGCGAAAGTGTTATAACGAGGCAAAGAATCGGAATCACAATGTATTAAGTCTATTCATCGTGATATCAGGATCCTTTACTGTTGGACTATGACTGTTAGACACTTAGTAACAGTGCTATTGTCATATCAATGTTTTAACCGATTTATTGTAATTTTACTATGGAACTGTAATCCCGTTTTCCGCATGAAACTCCCCTCTCCTACCGATTCAGTCTTTAGTATTTATTTTGGGTTTCTTTTTAGTGATTGGTCAAGGATATTCTATATAAAAGACTTTGTTTTCTGTAAATAAACGACTTACTACTGTACCCTATTTACTGGTGTTCTATTCTCTCAGTCTCTACCTCTAGGTAAACTTAAACATATTGGCTCCAATCCAACTAATCAGTGTCTATGTTGTCAGGTCGTATAAAATGTAGGAGTATAGTGAATTGATCCGTTGTAATCCAAAGTCAATGTTACTCTTATCTTGGCCGTCTCATATCTTGCCTTCATACTAGCAGCCTCTAAGGTTATTTCAGGTGAAAGGAAAGTTAATAGATATTCTAGAGAAAAATACCCACATCCTAAAATCGTTCAGCTAGTCATAATCCAGCTAAACGAATACTTGGGATTTTATGTTATAGTAAAGGAATTTTCATTAGTTATGAAGCACTTACAGACTCTAACATCTACAACATTGAAATACAATTTCTTACAAATTAAAAAAGTCCTTACATTTCCCTTACTCTATATAGATAATACAATTTAGATGACCATAGGTTGTTGATAAAGAATAATAAATGATATTCACCAGTAAAACATAATTGAAACTTTGGTGATGAGTTAATAAGGGTAGAGGTTACAATGAAACTTGATAAACTAAATTCATTTAATAAACCTGAAGATTAAACAAATATAAAGTCGATTGAATATGTCATAGATTGTTGTTGGCAGGGTACTATTGAAAATCAGTGAGCACGGATTATCTGTTTCGTTCTAGTATGGAATCCTTCAGTAGTGCGCTCTCAAGATTCCATACCAAGGGCTTCAGGTTGATGGTGAACACCTAGCCCTCTGCACCACTGGGTCGGCATCCAATGGTAGAATTCCCAGTGCTCCCTAGTTCTAAACAGTACCCTGCCAACATTAATATGTGAAATATTCAATCAACTAAACAACCAATATCCACAAAAATAACCATCTAAATTGAAATAAAAAGTAGTTGGGTTGTTGTCTTCCTGCAAATAACTTCATGTTATTACGAAAGGTGTTTATTCAATCTCTGGTAGAAACGTGGATATTTAGTAACAAAGTGTTCAATATTAAGGCAAAGGTTAATTTAACAGTGACTTTTCCGACATTGATTGTGCCGTGCATAAATATAATAGACGTTAGAGCCAAAACCGTCATCTGATTTTGTGAATTCAAATCTATTTTTCAGTAAATGAGGTATGAGTATCTAATTTATCAAATAATTTTGTCGTTTGTATTCGTCGCGGAAGGATGTTGGTTATGCTTCACCGAAAATCAAGTAGTAATCGACAAAAATTTTGTCAATATTTAATAATGTGTACCCCCCCCCTCGATTCCTCCATGAGATTCAATGAAGGGTCTTTAGGTTTAACGGCTAATGATCACTCACATCTACCACTAAGCCAACCAGCGTCCAATGTTATATTTTTTTCTCCCACCAACTTTTCACATAGTACGACAATCAGTCGGTGCCATCAGAAAAATGTTGAAACTGGTGTAATTTAGACATGTTAAGCGAGACACTTATCACTAGTGGTGATGATTGATTATTATATCGTGAGACTTGAAGGTGCATGGTTTGATAACCTGATAGGATCAAGACTGCACATTGCTAAATATTCTTATACTAGGAAATAAAAGCTATTCGGATCTAAATGCGTCTCAAGAGTATCCAACTGACATCAATCTGTGATGAATTCAAGAAACTACATTTCATTTCTATTTCTATAAAACTTCTTCAATTCAGTTCCACAAAATTTCAATTCATGTCAATATCTCATCAAATACTAATTCGTTGTGACTTACAAGATCTTCAATTGAAGCGTTCAAACTGCTCGACTTCAAATACTTGATAAAACTTAGTAGTAACATCAATTACTACTACTACTATTATAAATACTACTTATTTAAGTAGTGCTGAGTAATATATTTCTGTATGTATATATGTATGCATGTATGAGTATTCGACAAATTTTTTGATAGAGTAGTAACTGTCTTTCAAAATTTCACATGACATGTTACTTCATCAAAAGAATATTTAAAGGGTAGCATGTTTCTTTTGGTAAAACTATGTTTACTTCAGCATATACGCATACACTTAGCGTAGTTGCCTATTTTGTTGCCTTAGAGAATAAGCAGAGGTATATGTATCTATGTGTGTGTGTGTGAGTGTCAGTGTAAAACTATTCATGTTCTTCATGCATTTATGTACATTAAGAGAATACTCGTTTAAACACCTACACATCAATTTCTACTTACCATGCTGTTTCATGTTATTTCTCTTACTGAATTTTATCAATATAATTTCTAGGTATTACACTTACAAGATACTTTATCATTAAATAAATATGCATTACCAACATATAGAACAGAAGATTCATATGTAAAATCTATACATTTTGATAGTCTACATCAACAACATTGTAAACATCATCATCAACATCCTCATCATCGTCAAGAAACTTCCCGACAAGAACAACAACAACAACAACGACATTCATTGTTATTTGATAAAACCGATTTCACTACATCTAAATCACATGTACTTAATGCTGATAGTCAATTATTAAATGAATCTATTAATTATAAAAATGAATTAAATGAATTAATCACTGAGAAATTGAATGTATCAAGTATTTCATCAAATTCTACTATCACTATCACTACTACTATCACTACTAATACATCGAATACTTCACTTAACACTATCTCTACTACTTACTTATCAACATCATATAATGATAAACATACAATAAAGTGTATACCTAAATTAGTTCCACCATTAATAGGCATTAATGAAACTAATTTAAATGATATACAAAATTTACAAAATGATATTTTTTTAAATACTATAACTTCTACTACTTATAATACTACTCATGATGAAATTGATAATAATGATAATATAAATCAATATAAAAATCAATATGAAACGAATGATTTATTGATTAATACAAATTGTTGTCATGATACATTACAATCAAATTATTGGTTACCAAAAGTTGCTATGAATTCAAATCGTACAAAATATGATGAAATTCTATCAACAAGTTGGCATTTATTAACAATGAAAAATTGGAAATCTGATCAAGAATTAAAAAGAAAAATGGGTTTATTAAATAAAACTACAAGTAATTTTGGTAGTGGTAGTAGTAGTAGTAATGGTATTGGAGGATTAGGAATAGGAAAAGGAGGAATAGGAGGTGGAGGAGGAGTAAATGGTAGTGGAGGATTTTGGTTTCGTGAGAAAACAACAAATATTAAACCATTTTTTACAGGAAGACGACGATTAGATAATCATCAATCACAACAATCTATTCATCAATATAAACAACAATCAAAAGGAATTAAAATCAGTACAATTGTTAATCATTGTCCATTGATAAATCAATATTTACCATCGAATAAATCTGTAAGTTTAATTATTTGTAGTTTAACGTTGTTTTTTTTTCTGGTTAGAATATTTTTATCAAGGTCGTTTAATACTGGATGGGGTTGCTAACTCTATGACAACTCTTCTGTTGTATTTGTGCTTTAGACTGGCAGCAATCCTAGAAGGGTGAGGGAAATCCAGGCAGAGTTAGTTTAAATGTACATTTGTTCTATGGATCATAGACTGTTTTTGTTATGACGCAAGAAATTGGGTGATTGGATGGCAGAGTGCCAATTGCTAGTGCCTAGTCGGTTATAGCGCGTCTTCCCTGTGCCCACTTAGTCCCAATCCGAAATAAGAAGAATGCGAGCCAATAGGTCAGCCAGGCAGAATCATATTATATTTCAAGCATTCTTTTATATATACCTAAAGTCAGACCACCCAACAAACCAATTAGAAAATTAACATGAATACAAAACGAGGGAAATAGTGGTAGTGAATAGAAACAACTTGTACACAACTAATTAACTATAGTCCATAATAAGAGACAATATAATAACAGTAATTATGCTAACCGGGAGGATAGGGCAAGCGGAGCGCAACAATAGTAGAAACAAAATGTTTACATTACAGATAGTTCGAATAAATGAAATAGTGTTCGAAACCACAGTTCTGAAAGTTTGTTCTTTGTGGTCCGACCTAACAGTTTTGTAACCAGATCATCAATAAGAAGTAGAAAAGCATTGGATTATTATATGTTCACCCTAGTATGGGCATTCATAACCTGATCAAGGATTGAGCCCATAGTTGGTGTATTTTACTAATAATCAAATGTTAAAAGCTAAAGTTATCTGTGACTGTCTATTATGAACATATTCAGTGTAGTACCATCTAATAGGTGAAATGAAAGTTAAGAGTTGAAATGACAACCTTCTTGAATTTCTCACCAAATATGAACAGAACTTTATCTTGTTACTAATCAGTTTATCATTTCAATGAGGCTAAATCAACAAAGTTTAATCACCACTTTCAATTATCTTGTTTAAATCTAATTAATGATAGCTTCATTACATTACAATACACGTTTTTATTACATTCTTATATTATACGTCTGTATGATGAATTTATTTGATACAAAATAACTAATTTTCTTCACTTCTAAAGTGAATTCCAGGAGAAGGATTCCATTTGTTCCGTCACAGTTCACTGATATAAAGACGGCCAATTGATGTCGTCGAAACATTTTGAAACTACAGATACTTGGTTTTCAACAAACCTGTTTTTTGTACATAATTGAATGACGTTCTAACTACAGCAATAGTTAATGCACTAAACATTCTTGCTAAGAATACAAGATGTATGAAGAAAATTTTCTTATTCAATTAACTCCTCATCTGAACTCAACAGTATTAGTTGAATTAAGGTGGTTTTCTGTAGACTAGCACTTAATTTGTTGCCTATGTCTGTCAAAAATGAATATTAGTTAGGTACCACTGTAAAGTAAAACAAAAAAGAAGAGCTGTTTCGTTCTAGTATTGAGTTCTTTACCTGTACTCACCTTCAGTCCCGACATAAAGGTGATCCCAGAACCATCGTTAGATTAACCAACAGTACTACTAGCCCTAAGTCTGGCCGAAGAATTCCCACATGAATGAAACAACAATCCAGTACTTCCTGGTTTTAAATGCTACACAGTTGAGATCAATCTACAATAAATACATTACCGTAATGCACAGTTTAAAAATGGACTTTGAAAATAGCACTAAACAAATGGCAATCAATCAGTTACCAATATATTTGTGTATTCTTTTCAAAAAAAATTAATTACTTAATAACTAAATGGAATGTAAAATTCAACGAAAATTACGTCATCGATGCCTGCAACTTATTGAGTTGCATAAGGATGTATAAAAGACAAAATAGTACTTACGTAATATTGAAAATGAATAGGAAGCGTGTATTATTGTTGTTGAGTGAGTGAGTGAGTGAGTGAGTGAGTGAGTGAGTGAATGAGTGAGTGAGTGAGTGAGTGAGTGAGTGAGTGAGTGAGTGAGTGAGTGAGTGAGTGAGTGAGTGAGTGAGTGAGTGAGTGAGTGAGTGAGTGAGTGAGTGAGTGAGTGTAAGAATGTATTTTCGTATGTGCGACATAGAACACGGCATACACGTGCTTCAGTTCAAGTTGACATACTTCAATAGTAAAGAAAGATGAACAGTAAATTGGTAGATGTAGTGGTTACTTTAATGGAAGAAGCAGGAAGAAAATAAACAGGCACAAAAGAGTTAAAAAGTACAAACTGAGAGAAAAAATGAGTAAATACACCTAGAACTTTGTGATCGATTCTGGGCTGTCACCTAGATTCTCAAACAACTGATTACAACATGCACATAGACCCTCATCAAAGTAATCCACATCTACCAGTAATGGCATAGACCAACAGTTAAAGACTTTATGAACTGATGCCATGTTTTAGTTTGGATACTCCTAAGTTATTTCCATCCTACTCCGAAACCAGTCAGCATCGTGCATCGAGTTAAGTGGTGAATGGGTATGCATGAAACATGGAAATGGTAGAATAGTCGAATTGAGGTAGTTTTGTGGCAATTGGTATTAAGTATAGTTTACTGACTTGATGTTAGTTGGGTATCAGTGACTATCAATAGCAATAGACAATTATTTTCTTTTAATATGGGATTTCTCAGTAGTGAACACCTGATAATTACACCACGGCATCGAACTAAGAGAGTTCATGTCTTATGAAGAACTGCTATTCATCTACACCACTAAGTTATCCGCTACTCAGTGGTAGAATTCTAACCTCCATCAGTTTATGACATAGAGCGACAATAAGTCAATGACACTGGTGATAATTGTCTTACTTCCAACATGTCTGCACTCCATTTGATACTTCACACCAGTAACCAAATTCTGGGACATTATGATGATAGTCAACAGAGAGCTAAGCGTCGTTGTTTTGTTGGGATAGGTAGTTGATTGCATTCGTTACAGATTGATGTTGGTCATGAAGAAAACAATCAAATTAACATAAGAATATAGTTAGGGAGTATTTGGATTCATCACAGATGTTTAGGCTTAGTATGGTGTACGTTACTAGTGGTTACACACCATACGGTGAACGAATAGAACCCAGAATCTTCTGCTTCAGTGGTGAACAACTTACCATTAGAACTATTCGGCGCCTTCTAGCTGTATATATTTTTACTCAGCCAATTCACAATATACTTGCTTAACTTCATTACGTAAATAACTCACACTTAACATGGTTGAGTTCCACTAGTCATGTCTTCCTACTACAGTTCCAAGAGTTACCACCAGATGTCGGTCATTCCTGAGTTAATATTGATTATAGTTGAGTGTTGTAGAGATTATTAAATGTAATTTTGACATTACGAATGAATATTCAACTTTCTATTTTACATTCGTTTTCATCTGTCAGTTATGAATATTAACTAGGGGGAATTCAAATAGGAAACGCTGATATTTTCTGGTTTATTCTATTGAATCATGATAATGATGACTGTGACAACAATAGATGAAGTCTATGTGAAGGCAACTGTGAATGCTAAATTGTCACAAGAGTTAAATATGTTTATGATTAGTATCAGAATATTAATAAGACTAATCTAATCATCGATGATTCTGTTATAATGACTGCAAGAGTTATAATGTAATGTATAGAATGTTACTAAAGATAATAGGTGGATTAAGCAAGATAAAATACAAAGTATTGACTAACTATTAATAAAGTCATACACAAACAAAGTGAATGAGAAGAAGAAAAGGAAAGGAGAGTAAAACGTCACTCACTATAGTAATGTCAGCTGAATCAAAACTTTCTACTGTATACATAAATTTCAACTAATATAATGAACAGAGACTACTTCTTGATAACGTAGAAGTTTGGCGTTATTCTGCCTACTTATTATTCAGAAATAGACATTACGATTCATTGAGTGATCTGTATTCCTAATATATCTTTATATAACACGACCAATTGATTAGAAACTCCTCTGTATTGAATCCACTAGTACATAGCTCAGAATCAGTTACAGTGATGCAAGTGTATTCACTCATTATCCTCATCTAGATTATAAGTTTCATTATTTTTTAACATATACATTTATTTCGATCTTTTCTGGTGTTTTTTTATTGTTGTATTATTCCTGTAAATTTGACTTCATCCTCCTGATGTAGTGTGTTAACTTGAATCTATGAGCATATATGACAGGTTCTACATTATTAACGGCTGACTGAGATATTCAAAGATTCACCCAGGCACTACACTCTCCATTCTTTTAACATTACATCTATGTATACTTTACTTCTATCTCCTTTTTTCAAGTTACATTGTCAATATGAATCAATACCAATGGAAGAATCAGAAATTTTCAGTTTACCTGAAGCTAAATCAAAATTTTCTCTTGATAATACATCATCATATAATACAAATAATAAAAAGAATAAATATACTAAACCTATTACATCACAATCTCATATTAATACACCTGATGAAGTTAACAAAAAGACAAAACCTAAAATTCAAACTAAGAACATGAACAATCATAATATCACATCGAAACTAACCCATTCAAATGAATTTGATACTTTTAATAAAAATGAAAATACATCAACAATCAGTATGATTACAAATGACTCAAATCATCATATTCAACAGAATCATTCATCATTAACTATTAATCCAATAACAATGATAACAAATCATAAAGATCATTCATTACCAGCACCACCACCACCGCCATCATCATCGTCATCATCTTCAGTAGGGACAGCGACAACATTATCTACGACAGCAACCACAGCAACAATCACAACAACAACAACAACAACAACCCAACATCATACTAATAATAAACCTCATCATAGTGATTATGAAAATGTAACAAATCAAACTGATAAATTATGTAATAATTATTCAATAAAAAAATTTCATGAAAAATCAATAATAATAGAAACTTCAAAAATCAATAATTCAAATGAAAATACAAAAAAATTATCAGATGATATTGATAGTATCCTATTGAAATCAAATGAAAAAATGAATATACCAATGACACCACGAAGTATGTAAACATTGATTTTTGTATACGTCAAATAATGATGCTGATTGAGTAAATACTTAAAATTAGGGAATATTAGATGATTGTTTTGTCCCATTATAAGCTTCTTCAACTGTACACATATTTGATTCCAACATGGTATTGTACTATAGATATTGAAGTCTTACGAGAAACTCTTATCAACTGGTATCCAATGGTAAAAGGTTTAAGTTCAACAACTTATGGTGTAGAACAATGATCAAGTACTCGACACCATTGTTGGGAAATGTCGTAAGCTTGATCAAACTGAAAATAGTAGATATATTCGACCTACATATCATGTTAATTAGTGTTTATCAGTACTTACAATTTGACATAATATAATGTACCTTGAGTTATGCAGTGTTTATGTCAAACCAGTTGGATTGAAAAGCATATTGTAGATTTATTAACAGAATATCAGCGTCAGTAATTCAATCTTAATGGAAGTAGGGTAGAGGCGACCAAACCAAACATGCCACTTGTCCACAAAGTCTTTCAGTGTTGGTTTAAGCCATGTTGGTAGATACATATTACCTGATTGGGATTCGCGTAATAGTCGCAAAAAAAGGGCTGGAGACACTCAGAGACATGGCTCATAATCAATCACAGTGTTGCACGTGTATTTACTATTTATCTTCATCTAAATCTTGAATCCATTATTATTAGTTTCTGCACAACTTTACTTCACTCTCCTCTCTTATATTTTGTTATTATGTTACCTCAATTATCTCGTGAACCTAATGGGGTATGGCAACTTGAACATTTAGGCGTATTTGCCGGGTTCTACGTTGATGATAAAGATGATGAATTCAATCCTACAGGATATTCATCACAACTAGAAGAGCCTTATGTTAACATTTTAGTGGTAGATATATTTCCTTTAAGAATGTAAGCGAAATTTACTGACTCGTGTCAACTACAATAAAACCAAAGTCTATGGTTTACTGTCTAGTTCACCTAGCCAAACTCTTGGTTTTCCATTTCAGTTATACAACGAGTCATTCCCTGAACTAATTTAGAGTGTACACTACTGGGAAGTCTCATGTTAACACAAAACAACTATCCAGTGTTCCCTAGTTTTCAGCTGTATCCAATAGAGATTAATCTGTAAAAGCAACAAATAGCTGAACTTAAAGCCTAACTCCACACAACACCCAATTTCAAACTATCAACTTCTTTCTAAACTTAACTATACATTAGAAAATTACAGCTAGAAAAGTTTGTCGTAATTAGCTGACTACTCTTGTAGTGCTGTTGGATGATTATTTCACGCAAATCAATGATTTCTCAGCTATGTGTACTTTTCACTTCACTAGCTAGTCGAGTTTAGAACTATAAGGTTTTGAATTGACCATCCAACCATTTAACCAATTAACCGGAATTCAGTTTGTAATCAAATTAATCCATTGTTACTGTAGGTAATGTAATACTCCTGATACAGCCAAACTTCTCTGGTCATATCTTCTTAACAGCCTATGTAATAAATGTTCCGTACGAAGAGTGAATGTTTTGTGTACAATCCCTCGGTGTGATCACTACTGTTCACCACTGAGAAGTGTCATACTACTAAGACACAGTTGTCCAATACCCTCTGGTTTTCAACAGTACTCCAGCTTAATCAATATGTTATGTATACACACAACAAAATAATTCATTTCGTTGATGAAATGTAGTCACATGGTGATCACGGTACAATCAATTTATATTTTGAATCAGTACATTTGTTCCTTAGATAGATTAAGGACTAATGACGTAATCATTTGTAAAATAAACAAGTACACATGACAATCATTGTGATAGATAACATTGTAACACTAATTATCACTGAATAACAAATAACAGTGATGAACTAATAATAATGAGTAGAGTAATAGTAGTAGTAGTAGTAATAGTATAAATAATTTCATACAATAAGTCCCTTCCAGGAATATCATTGATCTACTTTTCATTCAGCAATAGAAAACTAATAATAATGACTAAAATAGGTTGTAATTACAAGAATAGAGATAGGAGACGATATAATGTGACCGTGTAATGCAGAGAGTAATAAATTTAGTTAAGCTACTTACTCTGGCTGTGTGATTGATTTCCTGAACATGTACCAGTAAAATTAAGGAGCTAATGCACATACAACCTCTCAACTCTCTTAATAGTCATGTAGTAGACCTAACTATAGTAATTCAAGCAGTAACTTGTAACTAAAACGGTTGGATAGCATTTAAAATGTATTTGAATTTCTCAGTTGACTTGCTATGGACTGAAATCGATCAGTCTCAGTTGTCATATATTCATCGTGAGCGAATCGCCTCGATATAGCGATAGTTGACAAGTATTGCTTGAGCTGGATTGCGGTTGGCAAGCGAAATATGGCACGGGCGTTTCGTTTTATGATGATACATCCAGTTGATGAGTACTAGAAAGGACGAAATGCGTGTAGTAAATTTCGCTTGCCAACCACAATCCAGCTCAAGTAAAGCTGGATAATATTATACTTAAAAGTCATTGTTATTCGTCAACTAACCTCTAATTCTTAATTTACGCCTCACTATTTTTCTGCTGATATTGTCTACTAATCTCTCTTTAGTAGAAGACATAATGAACTTCAGGTTTTCACCATGTAATGTGTAACTGAAATCATATCCTACAATCAGTGTCAGCTTCTCAATATTACATTCATACCACTTACTAAAAAGTATCAACTATCTTGTAAACCTAAGTGAAGCAAGTTATCCTGTCGACTAACCTCAGCCACTTACATTTTGCTACCATTACAAAAAGTTTCGTTACTTCCATAAATATTGTCATTCTATTGTTAGTGACAATATCGTTATGATGTTACGATCTCTTACCCCGGTGTATTTCACATTCGTTTGCTGTTTGCATCTGTCACAGATTGATCTTGATTAGACACCACTGGAAATTAAGTTGAACTGATAATCGATTGTTACATCCTTAAATGAGTGTACTTTGAGTCCATCAAGGACCTTCATTTCTTGCGACGAATGATTTAACATCGTCATCATCATCATTGTCTAAGTAAAACCCCTACTACAATCACTTTGGCATAGCATGGTGGTCATCTAATGACAGTATTGATACATCACAACATTTCACCGGAACTTACAGGACAACCTGTTATTTGTCATGGTTAGGTCAATATAAGTTTTGTGGAGGTTTTTGTTCGATCTCTAATTCGTATTCATCGCCAAAAAAATTAGATTATCTTTTTATACTACTATATGTTTCACAAACTAATCGATGTGAGGATAATATCATTAGGAGTTTGCCGACTAAGTATTGCTGATAGTTAATCAATAACTAGGACATTTCACTATGTAGATATTGATTTAATTGATAGGTAGACAGTATTAGTCTTGATGAATCTTTTAATGGAAAGAAACAGCTATTTAACTGGATCTCTTAGATTTTAATGGCGTTTAATTGAGATCAGTTTTATTAATTTATTCCATTCTAACCAATACGACTACTACTACTACTACTACTACTGCATTTGATCTGTTTAGTCTTCTTTTGACTGAAATCAGCTTTTGTTCAAAGTACATTCAGTGAACCGGATAATGCAGATGTAAAGCTTTGATTATCTTTCATTTGACATTATTATTAACTGAATCGAGACGTGAAAATTTTCTCCGTTACTAGAACTAGAAGTCAACTGTAAATGTGACTGGTTGTTGACCTGTTATTCCAAATTAAAGCTTCTAAAGAACTAAATGATTTGTTCTTAAATATTGGTTACCTCTGTTCAAAATATCATCTGACATTTGTCTACCTGTAGGTCAGAGCATTTGAACTGCTAAATGATGGTGTCATCGACAAATAAGAAGTTTGATACTTTGTGCAATGCAATGATCCTCATAGTCGAAACGACAAAATCTGTACATAATGTTCAGTCGATCATTATATACAATGATAGTAGCCTTCATAGGAACCGATACCAAGAAACCTAGACACATAGGTCATTATTCAATGTCAAAATGTCTGCCTTGTAACACATAGTCCTTTGGCCGCATAGAAGAACACAATATAAGTGAGCCAACAATCAACCGATTGGACTATATTTCATTTATTCATTTATAAACATAGAAAACAGAGGACTAATAAAAAAAGAATACCTATGCAAAAGCACAATAATTAAAAGAACTGATGAATTAAGATGGTTTGTGAAGATCGGTATTTTAGTTGATTCAGTACGTCACAGATGGATGTTGAGAGGATACTACTGAAGATCAGAGAGCGATGAACAGCTGCCCAGCTCTAGTACGAGGCTCCTAAGGTGTGCACACCTCAGATTCTGCCTCAAAGGATTTAGGTTGACGAAAGTCTAACCCTCTGCTTCACTGGGCTAGTCAACAACCAATGATAGAATTCACACTTCTATCAATTTGTGATATATAGCCTGAATTGTTAATTCCTGTTGTTATTGTTAAAGACTATAGTTGATCAGTTTGTTTTGTTATATTTGTATGTTGAACGAATTACAAGGGTATAAGCCAATGTAATGGCCACTAGGTTATTGAGTTCCGATGTGAATTTCTACACTGAGATACAGGCATATCCTAGTAAACACTATGAAACATAACGAATTTCAGTTAGTAAATTGTACCGCTGATGATAAATTAACTTTGATAACATTAATGACATCAGACATCAGTACATACCATTAATAGTAATTAATTATAGATCCCCTAAAACACTAATCTATTGCATAATTAAGTGACAATGTGGACTTAGTAACAAAATTACGTTTGTAGAAAATCGATTGGATTAGAGTTTAACAGAATGAGTATCAACAGAGAAAATGTAAATAAGTCGAACTTTCGTTATTTCAATTTTTAACGACAACCTTACTTTAAAAAATATGATAACTGTCACCACTCTTAAATCCTACATACTGTCATACAACACTTCATATTGATGTATATGAAGAACAAACTGTATCTGTAATAATCTTATTAACCAAAGAATATAACTTTGAATTCTACAGTTCACTTAATACTAAGTACTTCATGAAAATGTAAATGTACTTTAATAATCTTACAGTCAATGACTGAGAATCTACACAGCAATATGTTGTATGGTGTTTTTTTTTGTTTGTTTTTGATGTTGACTTTCCATACTGCCGTCCATACGTTGTAAAAACAAATCACAAATAAACACAAGAATCCCGAAAGATTCTGCTTATTTAAGGGGAACACTTTAATGTTATCATAAATCAATAAGACTATTTCATCTTCGAACATTTCCATTCTTTAACTTCAATTCTTTGTCCATGTGCTAAGAAGAGAAGAAACTAGTTACTTGTCATGTAATTATCCTCAATTTTGCTATTTTTTAGTTAGTTGTGAAGTAAGCGGTAACCGGTACTGCACTTCATTTCCTCCGCTTGGACCTTGTTAATTGTGATTGGTTGTAATATCATTTTAGTATGCTAATTACTCTCTTTTTCCCAAGGTCGCTTTTGTAACTATAGATACAGACTTAAATTATAATAGAATCGAATCTTTCTAGTGCTGCGTTGGTGTCTTCTTGATTTTGTCTTGGGGTGAGTAATCAGTTATCGAGTTGTTGGTCACGGTTGCGAGTATCAGTTGGCGCAAATAAGTTTCCGATTAACGTTGCGGTTAGTTCGTGCATAGCAGTAGGCGTTATAATTGCGACTTAACACCATGACATCATAGATATCCGAAAAAAATGGAATGAATAAACCAGTCTATGAAATTCATAACTACATACATCCATACACACTTCAGTAACTTAAGTAACTTTCATTTTATTTCTTAACATTATTTCAGCTGCATTAGATATGTACAGTAAAAAGTTGACCTCATTTGAAAGGGAAGAAATATTGAATTTTTCTAAAATATGGTATCTTGGTTTATCTGCACAAAAAATTGACGGTATACAAGGCTCATCTAATAATCATGGTTATGATGATGATAATGGTGGATATTTAAAGGTAAATATTAAAATGAAATAAAAATTTATTTTATTTTTTTAAACAAAAGTAGTATGTTATATTCACTTAAAGTATTATTTATTGTAATGTAGAAGACAATAATACAAGTGCCGGAAGACTGAAACAAAGGCATCTTATCATGATACTAAATGAAAGGAGATTTAAGCAAATGTGAGAACTACAGAGAGATCAAACTATTGTCAGTGCCAGGGAAAGTCTTCAACAGAGTGGTGTTGAATAGAATGAAAGATTCAGTGATCGCTCAATTTCCAGATCAACAGGCTAGTTTTCGTAAGGATCGGTCGTGCACAGACCAAATCGCAACACTACGCATCATCGTTGAACAATCAATTGAATGGAACTCGTCACTGTAAATCAACTTCATTGACTATGAGAAGGCATTTGGCGGTGCAGACAGGAGATCACTATGAAGACTTCTTCGACACTACGGCGTACCAGAGAAACTCATCAACATCATCACGAATTATTATGACGGACTATAGTGCAAAATCGTGAACTTGATGGTAAAACTCTGGAAGAAGTGGATACTTTCACGTACCTGGGAAGTATCAAGGAGGATCTGATGCAGATGTAAAGACAAGGATTGGCAAAGCAAGGGCAGTATTCCTACAGTTGAAGAACAAATTGAATCAAAAAAACTGTCAATCAACCTAAAAGTCAGACATTTTAATTTGAACGTTAAGACAGTTCTGGTGTATGGAGCTGAAACGTCAAACATCCCTAGAAGAGTACAAGTATTTATAAACAACTGTCTAAACAACCCAAGATACTGAATGTCCATTGGCCAGAAACCATCAACAACAGCCTACTGTGGGAGAGAACAAACCAATTTCCGGCTGAAGAGGAAATCAGTAAACGACGTTGGAAATGGATAGGACATACATTGCGCAAATCATCAGACTGTATCACGAGGCAAGTATAAACTTGGAACCCTTTTAGGAAACAGAAAAGAGGAAGACCAAGGAACACACTGCGTTGAGAATTCGGAGCAGACATTAAAAGGAGGAACATCAACTGGAAACAGTTGGAAAGGAATTCTCAAAACAGAGTTCAATTGAGAATACTGGTGAGCGGTCTATGCTCCTCTGTTAGGCGTAACGGGAGCAAGTAAGTAAGTAAGAAAATAATAATGAATAAATTGTTCTGTTGAGTGTTTGTAACTACTTGTTTAAGTTTTAGTGTAGTAGATTGACTATGGCGTTAAAAAAATAACAAGTGGTTGAATTTTCAGACGTCTGTAAAATGCCTACAACTACATTCAAAGATCTACAATCTTTCAGTGAACGGTTATTCGTTAAACCACTGAGCCAAGTCGTTATCCATCACTTGATATTTCGTATTTCAATTGATTTGTAATATATGTACTCAACCTTGACTATGGGTAACTTTCTCAAATCCGACGTGATTGAACTCCACTGGTCAAGTCTTTTCATTGAATCTCAATAAATTACTTCCAGTTATTAGTCACTACTTAGTTGATGTCGTCTCACACCGAAATATACCATGATTCGATTAAACTTGGTAATATCCACCATTGGAATCCGACAATTATTCATTTCCGAACCCGAATCTGAAATGGATTACCTGATTAGATTATGCATAAGCACTGCTAAGAAATTCTATAAGGATAAAATACCAATCTAGTCCCCAATCGTAGTCCATTTCAAACTAATACATGATACCTAATTCACATTCAATAATCTTCATAACATCCAAGTAAATACAAATCACTGAATCACTGTGGACATTATATTACAACAAAGTGATTGTATACTGTACTTATCAACAAATGACCTGATATCTCTAACTTCAAATCACTACGCTATAATGATGTAATTCCATTGTTCAAGAGAAATCTAAACAGAGTTCAGTTGTTATTTGACTGTAATTGGGTGTCATCGAGATAGCTGAATGTCAATTTGGTACCACGAATTCGTCTGACTTTGATCACTAAGAAGTACTGGACAGCTATTTCATTCTAGAGTGAGACTCCTCAATAGTATGCATTCATGACCCAATCAAGGATCAAGCCCATGACCCTGTGGTTCTGCGGTCAACGCTTTACCATTAGACCGTTTAGTCGGCTTCCACTGGTTGCTATTTCTAATTCAATCAATTCGTGACATATTTACGCCACCTCATCCACTGCCATCGGTGAGTAACTGCTTCACATCCGATAAGGCTCAAGTGTACTGGTCAGAAAACAGCTGTGCAGTACTTACAGTTGATCAAATGGTGTCTTATTCAGAAGAATTCGTGATGCCAAACTGTTATCTGATTGTTATCAGTTCTAATCCTGACAAAGTGTTGACAAATCTAAAGTGATTTCATTATTTTTTGCCAGTTTATTAGCATGTTTTGCTTAGAGATTATTCACAAGTTTATTGATTTATTGATTTAATGACCTTTTAAATTGACTATTCAACTGATTAATTCAATCAAATTTACATTTTTTGTTTTGTACATTCTATTTGGTCATCATGTAGTTTCAAGTAAAATAATCAGATTTATGTACTCGATTGAAGCCGAATAGTAATTGAATTGAGGTGACTTGTGGTGATTGTTACTAAGTTTTAGTTAGTGAAATTTGTCATAGATTGATGTCAGCAGAATGCTATTCAAAATCAGGGAGCACTGAACAGCTGTCTCGTTCTAGTATGGGACTCTTCAGTAGTGCATACTCTAGATTCTGACCCAGGGGCTTTAAGTTGACGAACGGTGAATATTAAGACTAAAAATTTAATACCAATCACCGAAAACCATCTCAATTTAATCATAGTTATCAGCTCACTACTCACTAATTTCAAAATGTTTCGAAAGCTCTAATGAGAAGTTGTAACTAGTGGAGTTCCGACTTGTTAGGTATAAGAGAGTTATCTCAAATGACAATCAATGATCGTCGATGTATATATTACATATTGGTGAAAATAAGAATTCTACTGTTGGATGATGACTGGCTCAGTGGTACATGGGGTTAAGCGTCCGTCAACTCCATGCCCTTGAGGCGAAATCTAGGATGCGTACAGGACGGAACAGCGGTCCAGTGATCTCAGGTTTTCAATAGTACCCTGTCAACATTAATCTATGACAAATTCATTCAAATAAAATTAAACAGTTTGATACACTTAAAAGTTTGTTGAATAGTTATTTTTAATGCTTTTTATCTATAGAGTAATTCCTTATAACCATAAATGACCGGGTAATTTGAATGACTAATGCAGAGAGGTCATGACATTACTATAAGTGCAGTAGGAAAAAGATGGCATAGTAGTTCAATGAAATTTAAGCATTACAAGAAAACATAATGAATTCAAGTAATTGAACTGAAGTAATTTGCGGAGATTGCTATTAAGCTTTATTTTGTTGAATTCGTCACAGATTGATGTTAGTATGGTGCCGACGAAAACCATAGAGCAATGGAAAGCCACTGGAAGTGGGAATCCTACTATTAGATGGCGGCGGTGTGATAGAGCGGGCCAGGTATTCAGCAACCTGAAGCCTTTGGAGAGAATGTGAGCTATTGAGAAGGCCTATACCAGAATAAAACAGTGCTCCATGGAATACGGTGGTATCCTACTAACATCAGCATGTGGCAAATTTAACCAGCTGAATGCAATCGAAAAATGAACTAAAACTAAAAATGTAACTGATTTCGGAGACGCCAAGTTCTCTTATTTAAATGATTTAATTGTGGAGACTTTATCATCATCTGTTATGATGCAAGAAATTTGATAGTTGGTTGGCCGAGTGCCAATTACTTGTGCTTAGTTGGTAATTGTGCGTCTGCCCTATGCCCACTGAGTCCCAAGCTGAAATGAGAAGAACACGAAGCAGTAGACCAACCAGAGAGAATCCTATTATATTCCAGGCATTCCTTTATATATACATAAAATCAGACCGCACAGCAAACCAATTAGGAAATTAACATGAATAAAGAACAAAGGAAATAGTGGTAGTTAATAGGAACAACCTGCACACAACTAATTAACTGTAATTCATAATAGGAGACAACATAATAGTAGTAAATAGGCTAAACGTAAGGATAGGCTAAGAGAAACATAACAATAATAGAAATGTAATATTTACACTTCTCTCGACCAGAATAAATGAGTTAGTTCTCTAAAACACAGTTCTGGAAGTTTTTCACTCTTCTTTAGTAGTCCGACCTCAGTTTTGGTCCTCGCGGAATAATCTTAACCGTTAGACCACTTGGTGAATTCCGACCATGTTGGATCTGCGGCACTTATTGACTAACAGTAATGCATAAAGTGCCTAAACATTTTACAAATTGATTGAGTTAAAAATATCAGCTGTTGTAAGCCAGCGGATTGGTCTAATAATTAGAAGTTTACCTCAAAGCCTATATGTCCTAGTCTCGATTCACTAGTGAGATCATGGGTGAATATTGCTTAAAACATTCATACTAGGAAGAAACAACTGTTCAATACTTCCTAGTATTCAATGGTTGTCCAACTTAAAGTAATTCGTGACATCAAATTAAAATTCCACGTTTTATATAACTGAATGATTGTAATGAACCAATTCAACCTGATTAGAACTAAAGAAATGAATTAGTTAAAATATAATTAGAATAAGCTTGTATCTTCTCGTTGATTTGTAATGCACTGAAACTGATCAGCTTCAATATTAGGATTCAGGTACATCCAACTGATGAGTCTCAAATAGGACGAAACGCACATCCTTGATTCCACTTACTAGTCAGAATCCAACTTAAATATTCACTAAAATATTGTTAATCTATCTTCTTTTACCTTATAATATTTACAGATAACACATGATCATATCGCGTATAGATTTCAAACATTGGAAACTTTAGGCAAAGGTTCATTTGGTCGTGTAATACGTGCTATAGATCATAAGTCAGGATTTCCAGTTGCAATAAAAATTATTCGAAATAAGAAAAGGTTAGTTTATTTTCTTGTGTTTGTTTATTCATTCAATTGTATGTATTCTGTCTATTGTACAATCAATCATTAGTCTATGTATTTCATGAATGAATGATAGATTAATTGAGAAGCTGGCTGACAGGGCTCAACATCAGTCAATAGTGTGTTCTAAATGTATTCACTATTTATGTTCTACTAGATCCTAAGTTCTGTTATTCATTGGTATTTATGTTTATTTCATTTCTTTCTGATGAATTATACTGGATTGTTAATTCTTTGAATTGGATGTTGTCTTGCTGACATCGTATGACAACTTGGACCCATGAGGGCATATGCGTCGGGTTCTAAGTTTCACATGAATGAATGATGTACATTACAGGAGAGATCATGACACAGAGTTATCCTAACATGTTTACAATGAACAAATCCATGTAATGGAGTTCTACATTCTCGATTTAATGAAATGAACATGATGAAAGTTAAAATATTTATCAGCAAGGAGAATGTTTCGGATATCCATAGTCTTTATCAATAAAAAGAAATCTATTTACTGATATTCTGTAGCCATATGTTTCTAATATTGAGATCTACATACTAATAGTCAATTTAATATCACGAATTTATATGAATTATACAACTATTAATCACCTGCAAGCACTGGTCAGCTGTTTCGACATAGTATGGAGCTCTTCAGGAGTACCCATTCACGACCACATAAAGGATCGGACTCATGATCCTGTAGCTCCTCGGTAAACACTTTGTTGTTAGACAACTTAGACGGCTCCCAAAGATTGATATTTCTCACTCAGTCAATTCATAATTCAATTCTAATGAGAAGATATGACCAGTGGAGTTGAACGTGCCAAGTGTGAGGCAACTATCCACCAATGACAATGGATGAGGTTGCGCAACCTATGGGAGCTGACTAGTTGGTCTAATGGTGAAGCGTCCACCACGGAGCCACAGGGTCCTATGTTCAATCCCCTAATGTGGTCATGGCTTAACACTCTTAAAGAATCTCATTCTGGGACGGAACAGTTATCCAGTGCTATCTGGTGTTCAATGCTTATTTAATTCAAACTAATTCGTGATATCAAATTGACATTCAATAATTTCCTCAGCACCCAATAGCATACAAGTGATCAGTTATGAAAACAACAGTAGCATAATGAAATGCTTAGAGTTAGGTATTCAAACATTTGAATGCTTGCCTGCTTAGTAATCTAAAGTTTAGGTATTAACAGTAGAGAAGAAAGATCCTCAGTTCAATTTATTAATAGAAGCATGGATTGTCTCTGCTAAGGAATTTTACAATTGCATAAAACACCTGTTTAGTGATTTTCGATAGGTATCTAATCTATATCAACTCATGATAGAAAACTCCAGTTGAACAATCCTCACAATAACCAATTATAGTCAACGGTGAATTCATTAGTGGTAATTCGTGATGTCGAATGAGAAGAGGTGATTCGTGATGTCGAATGAGAAGAGGTGATCAATGGTGTTCACTCATGTTGTATGTGAGACAGTGATCCACTAATGGAAATGGATGATGTTATGTAGTATATACTGTGAATTGGGTGAAGTCAATATACGAATTGTTTTATAGTGACTTATTGATGCGAGTTTAAGTATGAAGTGTACCCGGGTATATGATCAAGTTACGCCTGTAGTATAAACAAAGCCACTCCTATCGATTGGAAACACTCTTACGAATAAGAAGAAATTAGAAGGCATTGATGGATGGAAGCGAAATTATATTTGATCGTATACAGAGCTACAATGGGATAACAACGTCTAGGCTGGCAAACTAGAGAGTGATGCTACCCACGACGGTTCGAGTCGTGATCTGGTAGTGATGCGTGACCGCGCGCCTTCAACTGTTTGTGTCCGCTAAAACAAACATGGTCAGCATCAATGTCGAGAGCCTATGCAACTATTTATTTAGGGGATTATTTACCGCTACAAGTAGTATGTCATGAATGATTATCTTCTTGGGCGAATTTTTAGTGGTCGTAATTATCCTTGAGCATAACAAGTTCTACATTGTACATTTATATGTTAGTAAACATGTTTAACATGATTTAATTTGTATTGTGACTGGCAAGTGGAATCCAGGACGCGCGTTTCGTCCTATTTGGGACATGAGATTGAAATAATTTGTCTTTTGGTGATATGTTTAGTTTCTGATCGTTTGTGCATCTTAATCTGTTCCAAATACATCCTTGTCTAAATCGTCGTTATTGACTTCTCTATATATGTGTGATACGCCTATTGTATATATGTCGAGTCAGTGGATATACGAAAATTTAGATGCTTTCTGGATGTATATGTAACGAAAACAACATTAGTCGGTGCTATTGAGACGGCTTTCATAAACCCCAACGAAGTCTCTATAACCTTTGAAAGAGCCATAGATATTCCATCCAACCATTGATCGACAGAACCTTCCAGAATCTTGACGTGATGCGTAATGATTGGGTAGTAGTTGAAACTTCTTATTTCGAATGGGATGGATAATAATACTGATCAATGGTTGTCTGGTTCAGATTAATTCGTGATATTAGCATTAACAAATTAACTATCTCCACAACAACCCCTTAAATACTGATTTTGTTGTTTCAGAAAACTATAAACATGATTATTTTGTACAGAACTCACTCTCTCCATCTTACGGTAATAAACTTTCCTGTCTACTAGTCTTCTGTCTTCTGAATCTTAAACTAAAAGAGTTCAAGGTGTTTGAGTGCTAAAGATATCTGTGCCCAGTCAAGCTATCAAGCAGGAAAATATTCACCTAAAAATTATGTCAATAAGTTTGTGGATTGTCATTTTTAATCATATACTTCATTGAATAAAACGATTATCTTGTAGCGGTAAATAATCCCCTAAATAATTAGTTGCATAAGCTCTGGACATTGATGCTGACCATGTTTGTTTTAGCGGACACAAATAGTTGAAGGCGCACGCTCACACATCACTAATAGATCACGACTCAAATCATAGTGGGTAGCATCAGTCTCTAGTTTGCCAGCCTAGACGTTGTTATCCCATTGTAGCTCTGTATACGATAAAATATAATTTCGCTTCCATCCTTCATTGCCTTCTGATTTCTTCTCATTCGTAAGAGTGGGGTCCATTCGATAGAAGTTACTTCTTCTCATTCGTAAGAGTGGGGTCCATTCGATAGAAGTTACTTTGGTTATACTACAAGCGCAACTTGGTCATATATCTGGGTTCACTTCAATCTTCAACTGTTTCCGACTTTTTTTTTAGTAGTTACATAACCTACATCAATTTAGTAACTAAGTGACTATTCACATTTATAATTGACTGTTTACTGTTTCCCTTTTCTTTTTCTCTTTCTCTCTCTCGTTGATTATTTAGATTTCATCAACAAGCTCAAGTAGAAGTAGCCATATTGGAGAATTTAAAAAAAGCTGATCATAAAAATACCCACAATATAATTCATATACGTGATCATTTTACATTTCGTAATCACTTGTGTATTGTATTCGATTTATTAGGGTAAGTTATGTAATCCAAAGATAAATTTTAGTTGCTATGTGTGTATGAAAATAAGTTCATAATATGATAATGAACTGGTTAACTTAAATATCTTTATGAGTATTTATTAGTTGAATTCTATGTGTAGAATAAATTATATTATACGTACTACAAGGTAAACCGCCTGTATTCCTCTAAGAATTACTGTCGGTTTCAGATCCAGGTAAAGAAGGATGGTTGGACATGGGGTTAGTAAAGTTATCTAGGGGAAAACAACCTTGTGTAAAAGAACTAACAAAAAAATCATTCGAACCATTTAAACTCTACCCTAAAAGTTGAAAGGCATTCTTTTCAAAGAGTTATGATGCCTCCTAGTGAAAGTCGAGTCTCTTCGAAAGTTACCGGGTCGATCCTCCATTCTGACAACTAGTGTAACAATTAATATAGGTACACGAAATGTTTGTACGATGTGGATGACAGAGAAAAGCACTAAAATGGCTAAAAGAAAGATACCTTCTGGTGATACTCGGAATAATCGAACAAGCTGGACAGGAAATATCATCCTCAAGAGAAGCACTGTTATACTCCCGTCGCGAAGAAGAAAATTCCTAGCACACACAAAAAGTACCACCAATGCCGTCTTATGAAGCATGCAAAGTACCTATAGGATGGAAATCTGGTTGACCAAGGATCACGAGACCATCCTCCAAGGCAAAGAAGGAGAAGAATACATTGAATGTCATTTAGTGTTATGAGCCCACCAATGACAAAGACTAGTTCTATGCAAGTCTACAGTCAATCATCGAAAAATGACCAGCAAGGAACCCGACAATTCTGTTGGGAGACCTAAATGCAAATGCTGGAATGGATAACACCGGACATTAAGATATCATGGGACGACATGGATTGAGAGAAAGAAATGAAAACGGTGAGGTGTTTGCAAACTTATGTACCTTCAACAAAATGTTTATAGATAGCACCATGTTCTTTTACAAACTCATACACAAAGCTACATGTGTTTCACCAGACCACATTACGTAGAACCAAATCGACCACGTCTGTATCAATACAAAGTTCAAAAGCACCATTGAAATAGTAAGAACAGAGAGAGGAGCTGATAGAGCTTTCGATCATCATCTAGTAGTAGTCATAATGAAACTGAATCTAATAATGCACTGGATAAATGGAGTAACAGTATCTCAGAAGTTTAATACAACGCTTCTTCGGTATGACAACAAACTATAAGCATTGAAAACAATTCTCAACACTAATTTTCAGACATTTCATGGTCTACTAGAAAACGAAACTACTATAGAGGACAATATGTCAGGATGTTTCGGGTTGCAAGGAGTACCACCATAAAAAATGGATCACTGTTTATACTGTGGACAAAATCCAAGAAAGGAGGGGCAAGATGACAACAATCAATAACAGCTGAACAAGAGTAGAGATACTAACGCGTCGGCTAAATACGCAGAAGCTAACAGACAAGTGAAGAGGAGCATTAGAACAGATAAAAGGGAATATGTGAAAGACCTATCAGTGAAATCGGAAAAAGCTTTATGAAAAGAAAACATGAGACACTCATAAAACGCAACGAAGAAGCTAGCTGTTTACTTCTCCCTTTCTCTTTCTGCTGTTGGTTGACTGAATTAGGAAAATCCCATCATTGCAGGGGAAGCACGGAGTACAGTAGGCAACCTAGATGGAACTAATCGACTTGAACTTTGCAGATGACCTAGATTTCCTATCCCGCATACAGCAACGAGTGCAGATAAAGATGGACAATATATCAGCCTATGCAGCTACCAGTAGGCCTCAACGCATACATTGGAAAAAGCCAGATTCTTAGATGCTAAAGGACAAGCACCAACTTAATTACACTTGACAGAGAATCTCTTAAAGATGTAGAAACTTTAGAATACTTAAACAACATCATCACATATAAACCGGTAGGATCTGATTAGAATATGAAGACACGAAATGGCAAGGCAATACAGATGCAGGATTTCCACAACTGTAAAAACATCAGGGACTCAAACCAACTGTCATTCAACATCCAAGTCACCATTGTTATTACAAACGTGAAAACAGTTCTACTGTATGAAGTTGAAACTTGCATGGAGAACTATGAAAATACACAAGTGTTTATTAACAATCGTCTATGCAAGATATTTCGGATCTGTTGAACAGACACCATTAGTAACTATCTCCTGTGACAGATAATAAACTAACCAACATCTAACCTAGGAAGAAATTATGAAAAGACACTGAAGGTGAATAGGATACAGTGAGTAAAACACCAAACTAAACCACATGACAAGCACTTATTTGGAATATTCAAGGTCAAAAAAGAAGTGGAAGACTAACGAACACATTGGATTGAGAATCGTAGGCAGACATAAAAAGAATGAACAACAATTTGTAAGAACTGGAAAACAGAGCTTAGAACAGAATTGATTGAAGTATGCTTTTCGAGGCCTACGAAGAGTAATAGGCATTGATTGATTGATTGATTGATTGATTGATTGATTGATTGATTGATTGATTGATTGATTGATTGATTGATTGATTGATTGATTGATTGACTGATTGATTGATTGATTGACTATAAGCTAAATATTTATCATCGTATTTCTGAATATCATTATTCATTGTTAACAAAAAACTCACTAAGGAAAACTGTAGAAAGCTCTATAGGTAATACAGTCAGTCAATATTTGACATTACACTCATGTAAATTTAACAGTGAGATTCACATTTGAAGAACAGATTGTCAATGGTTCATCTTATTCCTGTTCTAAGTATTTTATATTCACTTGAATGAATTAAGAGATTCCAAGACGTATATAGATCACTTCACCCAGTAACACAATCCATCAGTTGATGTCTTTGTTGTGACATTGTATATGCCAAGAGAATTCTATTCTTTCTTATCTGTTATGTTCTTTAAAATATTCTGATCTAACTATAAAGCAATGAAAAAATAAAGCAGAATGAAAGTCTTTTCTTTGTATTCAATACATCATGATAATATCACCTCCTGATTATCAGTGAGACAGAGTAGAGAGGTTTAACTTAACAAACTGTGTATTATATAGTAAGCCATTTTACTTTAGCATTCAACAGGTCTCTTACTTCTGAATTGATTATGCTATCTGACTGAACAAAATATCTCTATAGTCATCAGTAGGCAACTGCTTCACACTATTCATAGCTAAATTCTACTTGTCAAATCCTCTCATTAGAACTTTATAAATTGCCATTCTGTTGTCAGTCGCTAAATAACTGATACTGTTTACTGTGGAATGTTATGGATTAATCTCTTGGTTAAATTGTGCATATTCACTGCTTGACTATTTCATACCAGGATAAAACAGCCATCTAGTTGTAGTTCTTGTTTCTCAATGATTATCAAATTGAATTATATTTTCTTCAAGCTTATCTTTGATCTCTAATCCACTTCATTAATACTAACTTTGTTATAACCTTCACCTACTCTAGAAGTTAATCAAACAATTTCATTTCTATCTACTATTTGGACCATAATAACATGAATTGGTGTGTACACTTACCATGTCCTACATTGTAACTAACTGACTAACTGATCATATCTAGGTCTATTCATGGTGTCATTATTCAATAATCACCACAGTATTATAATTCATACTTCAGTAAACAATCATATCCATGTTTACATTTATGTTATTCTATTCTAGATCAAATTTATATGATCTATTAAGAAAGAATGATTTTCGTGGTTTCACAATACATTCATTGAAGAAGATTACAGTCAAACTACTTAATTGTTTATGTTTATTAAGAAAACAAGGCATTATACATTGTGATTTGAAACCGGTAAGTTAATACACTGATTAAATGAATTGTGTTTATAGACCAAATCTTTTTTCATTTCAGTAGTATCTGACTGTATGAAGAGATTGTTTGTATACTTTCTATTGATGTTATTACTACCACAGGTTGTGTGAAGAACAACAATTGGGTACGCAACGTTTGTTACTAGAAAACAGAGTACGTCATAAAATATTACATACATTACTTCCAAGCATCAATTTGCACATCCTCCGCGTTGTCTGGACTGTATCGTTTATCAGCCTGCTTCTCTTGGTTGTTCTCGATTGTCCTCTGTATTTTGATCATGCTGCACCTCTTGCCCTCTCGCATCTCGTATCGTCTGCTGTTTACTGATTCTTCCCGATTTTCTTTGACACTCTGCTACCTACTACTTATTTATGACTTATAAGTAGCATCCACCACAGTTGTATAACGTTTATTATCTTTCTGAACAAAATTATCATAGGGTAGAAGTGAGCTTTATTTCTAGTTATTTCATAAACAGTAAGACTGTTTGTTCTGTAGGAATTGTGTTTGATCGATTGTTGTCAGTTTTTATTGTATTCCTGTTGGTTCTCTTCTTCAACGAATAGCTACTGGATGAATTTCGAGCTGTATATCACAAATTGATGGAAGTGGGATATCTATCGTTGGATATTTAGACAGTAGTGCAGAGAGTAAGGGGTTCATCGTCAACCTAAAGCCCCAGGTACTTATTCTAGGGCACGTACTTTCGAGAAACTTCACACTATAACGAAACAGCTGTTCAGTGCTCTTTGATTTTTAGTGGTACCCTGCCAACATTAATCTGTGACATTCAATCAACTAAATTGAGTTTGCCATTTCACCAGTTGAATTCATTTCCTTGATTGTATTAGTAAGTTGATGTCAATGACAAACATATCATCAACAGGTGTAGTTGAAAGGAACTTTAACATTGTTCTACTTTGCATTATTCAGTTATTCAGTCTACAAAATATGGAATGAAGTAATTGTATTAACTTGTGGATGACATCAGTTCTATAGATTCTCTAATTTATCATGATTGTCTTTGAGATGTTTTCCATGCATAATAAGACGATCCTTCCAACACTTCCTGAGGTTGACTTTTGGGTAATAGGTCAAGTCAACTTGTCACAGGGTTTCTGGAATTGGAGGGAGGGCTATGTATTCTATTTAAGTTCTTTTGATTTACCTCTGTCTAATTTATATTTGTTATAATTAATATTTAATCTGTATAATATTGCTTCATGTACACTTTTGTTGCCCATATTTTGTATACTACTAAATTTGTAGGGAAGTAGTTAGTTGTGAAAAATGGACGTATTTGTACTCACTTCTGTTGACTTACTCTGGTAATGGTGGTAATTTATATCCTTTCATTATAGAAAGTCACGAGTAAATCTGTTGAACATTACCGACTAATTAAATGGATCCAGTCGTTGAATAGTTACTTATTATTTTACTTCATTTTTTATTATAAAGTGGTTTGTGTTTTTCACAGTAGCTGGAAACAAGGAAGAAATGGGTTATTTCCTTTTTCCTAGTTCAAGAGTCTTCAATGATTCATATCCTTGAAGCCAATCTTCTATCGAACCCAGGAACTTTTGATCACTTCAAGACTACTTAACCCTTAGACTAAAGTTAAGTATAAATCCATCACATATTAAGTCACTGTTCTAATATTTAAACAGTTTCAATGACCTATGGATCTCTTAGATTCCATTCTTTATTGAGTCATCGATACTAATTACATACTACGATGGTTAAATATTATCATTAACAAAGCAATGTTCCCTATTACGCCTGGATCTCCTAGCAAGTGTGAATCAGTCTCATTATCTTTAAAAAGAGACAGAAGAATGACTAAACCCTCTGTTGATTAGTGAAATAACCATATGAATGTGATATGACTTGTGCTGCAGCCAACTTTAGCATTTGAATGCCTTGAACTCTCCTAGTCGTAAATCTAGAAAACAGAAGACGAATAGTCGCAATAATTTGAAAATGGGAATAGATGTGGTAAGGTTTAATGAGTCTCAGATAACCTGACAGTTTAAAAAAAGATACATGTAGCTGTAAATAATCTCCCAAACTAATTAGTTGCATTGGCTCTCGACATTGATGCTAACCATGTTTGTTTAAGAGAACACGACTAGTTGAAGGCGCACGGTCACGCATCACCACCACATCACGACTAGAACCATCGTGGGTAGCATCTCCCTCTAGTTTGCCAGCCTAGATGTTGCTATCCCATTGAAGTTCTGTTTGCGATCAAATATAATTTCTCTTCCATTCTTCACTGTCTTCTGATTTCTTCTTATTTGTAAGAGTGTGTCTAATCGATAGAAGTAGCTCTGGTTAAACGACAAGTGTAACTTGATCATATACCGGGGTGCATATTAAACATTATATTTATTAAAGGCCTAGCAACTGCAGTTTAGAACTACATATTTCACTAAAAATAGTTCCTTGAGTTTGGGTGTTGCGGATTTTTCTCCCTTCACACTGTATTAAGCACTGAGAAAACTTCTACGTTTATTGATGAAACGTTACAGTAAAATCACTTAGTTTATTGAATAGACAATCAAATTAAAACTGAAGAAGAGGAGTGATATAGTTTGTAGAGACCTGAGAATCACAGTGATGAGGAGTTTATTACTGAGATGAAACAGTTTTCCAGTGCTTTCTAGTTGTCAGTGGTATCTAATCAACACAAACCTTTAAAGATTAAAAGCAAGGAAAACCTATTTGACTAGAGGTGGTTTTGTGGTGATTGTTCTCAAGTTTGATTTGAATGAATTTGTCAGAGATTAATGTCCATGGGATACCAATGAAAACTAAAAAGTACTAAATAGCCGTTTCATACTAGTATCGAATGACGATTGTGCATTGCCACAAACTGACTGGAGTTTGATTGGATGTTGAGTGGCTCAGTGATGCAGAGTGTTGTAGATGTTTGCCAACTTAAATGGTCCTGCATTTGATTTCCCTTTCAAAAAGTAGTTTATCCACTTGTAAATCTAGTTTACTTCTTCCCCTATTCATTAACATGAAAGTTATCAAGTAAAGTAAACATTGATTTCCTGGATCTTCTTTTTTTCATCATTTTAGGAAAATATTCTTATTGGTTTGAATAATTCATCAGAATTAAAAGTTATTGATTTTGGTTCAAGTTGTTTTACTAATCAAAAAAGTAAGTAGAATTACATTCAGAAATAAAAGAAACTCTATTGAATGTTTTTTTTTTGAATTTGTTTAGTAGACATGAATTGTAATTGAATGTTGCGAAAATTAGTCGGATTTAGACAACCATTGATAACTAAGAAGCATTGAGCAAGGGTTTCTTCATAGTTTGGGACTCTTCAGGAATGTGTATTCACGAGACCATCAAGAAAACTAACCCAGGACCTGATGAATCAGTAGGGAATGCATTGCCATTAGGCCACTGAACTAGCACCTAATGGTTATTTTTACTAACTCAGTCGATTCGCGACCTATCGATGAGCGAATGCCTCTGACTCAACATGGTTGAACTCCACTGGTGAAGTTTTCTTACTAGACGCATAATTAAATTTATCGGAACTTGTGGTTTTGTTAACTATTTCATAGGTTCTATTTGTATGAACTTTTGTCTTTATTATATTTTCGCTTTTTGTTCAGTATTTCTGAATATATTCATTGAACGTGTTAATAGCAAAAACACTTCCAGTAAATGTCAGCTAGAATATAATCACAAGAACTGGTAACCGTCAACTTCAATTTACGAGTATGCTGATCATCGTTTTGATTCATTAATCACTTTAGTTCAATTTGAGGACAGTAAATATGACTAAATAGTTTATCGATTGAAAATCAATTATATTACATGGTAAATAAATGAATCACAATTGAGTGTTGTGGAGACTGCTAAAAATCGTTAATGCATACTTCTGAAGAGTTCTTTATTCGGACGAAACACTTGTGCAATGCTTTCTAGTGATCAATGGTTGTCTAATTTAGACCAATTTGTGATATCAAATTAAAATGAATTATTGTTTCCAAGTGGTATTCCTTCTGTTATGCCACAGAAACGATAATGAGGTTGTCAAGGGACTTTTCAAAAAAACTAAAGTGAAGATAAATTACTTCATGCTTTTTCCGTCCCACCCCTACTCATCAACAACATTTTCATTTAAAAGCAAAAATTAATCCGTAGATGTATGCATATTACAGTGTAATCAACTATAAACTATGTGTATAGTTGTTTCTGACAATGACTCTCCTTTTATTCAAGGTTTCTATGATACAGGCATAATACAATGAGCCATATATCGTTGACGTTATGAAAACCTCTTCCTAAATAACACTGCAACTACCTATAGATACTGTTTTCTATGTCGTGATATGACACCCAGTTTATAATTAATCCCAGTGTGCACATCAACATTGGGATGCAGATACATCCAGCTGACGAGTCCCAAATAGGACAAAACGAATTACATTAAGTTTTGCTCAGTCTTTCAACATTGGTTAGCATCAGTTCAGGGATTTAATTCAATCTTAAAATTGGAAATAGCATTCATCGTAGGGATTAATATTACAGTGAGATGTAGGACTCTCAGTCAAATTAGGATTTAGTGCTTTATATATTAATTATAGCATTAATCAATATGGTAAAGGTTTTTCGAGGACCTAATTCCTTGCTGTATTCCTCAATTTCATTTCAGTAGCGTTATTAGACTTGGTAAAACATAAAACAAGGTAGGCAGATCATAAGGTAATGTTGGGTAAAAGACTGTACACAAACAAATTTCAAAGAAACACTGAACAAAGTGTTACACAGTCTTAATTACCTTACGTATTTTGCCTGTTTCTCTGCTCCCCCTCCCCTTCGGTCTTATTTGAATTATTAGTAATCTTTAAACTCACAGTGTTTTTACGAGAAAACCTATTTCTTCAACTTAAATACCAATCTTACCTATGAAATACCGTCAATGGTACAGCTTTTTTGGTTGAAATTGTCCCTCCAAGCAAGAAATCAACGTTTGATTTTGGGAGATTTAAGAAGAGTAACAAACTTTCCCAACACCCTAACCTACCATCAGACTAATGAACTGTTTTCATATAACTTGCCATGTACTTGTATCCCCCCTAGCCCATAGTCATTGTTGTTTGTATAGACATATAGATGTTATTCTCCGTAATGGTGTGATGCGTGGTCAGGTTTTGTGTATGTATAAATGGATGAGTGAAATATAATTCGATTGATTGTCTGGTGGTTGACTTGATTGTCTTATGTTAATCATTTCTGGCTTGGGGACTGATAATCGTAAGGTAGATGCTTTCGGGCACTAATCGGTAATTATTGAGGCAATACCCTTTTATTTTCCATACGTTGTGATAGCCCGAAAATATCAAAATATAACACAATGACAGATTAGTTGACTTGGAAACATTGTGTAAACATTCACATATAGCGTTCGCTGTTCCCTATACCGTACTCTAATCGAAACATCAGTCACTCGAAATGAACTATTCAATGAACATTACATGTTAACATACAGAACTGGTCTATTGAAAATATTGAACATGAAACACTAAGTAACCCTATTAAGGTGAATTTGTATATTCCCATATATTTGTTATAGACTGAAGCTGATCAGTCTGTGTCGCTACATGTTAATCCTGTACGGATTGCCTCGATATAGCAATTATTCATAAAAGACTGACTAGCTTCAGTCAATGGGGATATACAAATTCATCCTAATACCAATGTACCGGTTGCATAAGTGTGACTATCTGGATTCAGTAGTCTAATGGTGAACGCGGTGGCGTTTGACACAAAATAAACTAAGTTCGGATCCCAGTGTAAACATCAACATTGGGATGCAGGTACACTCAGCTGATGAGTCCCAAATAGGACGAAACGTGCGTTCTGAATTCCACTTGTCAGTCATAATGCAACTTAAATAACTTAGCAATGCTTATTTAATTGACTTCTTAAACATTCACGATCATCCTTCTCATCTGTATACATAAATTACAAATAAAAATTCATCATTCCCTACAAAGTCTATAGTTGAAGAGAAAACGAAAAAACAATTCAGCCGAATTACTCAACTATTTATTTCATTTCGTTCAGTTCTCAGCAGATGTTACTTACAACCTGGAATATCCTTTAAGATCAAAATTATCAAAGGAAAGCTTAACATACACACAGAGTAAAGTTATTCAGAAGAAAATACGATTGTAACATCACTATCATCATCATCATCATCATCATCATCATCATCGTCATCATCATGAATAGAATATCCAAGGGAAGTTTGCAGAACTGAATAGTAACTGCTACAAATGAGAACTATATTTAGTAACCGAGATTACCATTAAAAATACAAAAAAACAGTTAACAAAGTTACACAGTTAAAGATTTCAACTGATTACGTAACAAAAGGCCAGCGACAAATAAAAGACTAGTTGAGAACAGTCAATTTCAATAAGATAATTTTATGAAATTAAAAGAATTTAAAGATGATGTAATCGAAATAACAGTGCGAACTTTTGAAGGAAACAACTAACCACTGACTCATTTTGAATATAGAACTCTAGTTTTAGGAAATCTAATGGCTACGACTTCCGTAAACTACAATAGAAATTTCATTATTTTAAAAGATTTCAAGGTATCACTTATATGCTTTACATCAAGGAGATGTATTGAGATGGTATATATGAGTGTTTTTAAACTGTTCAGTTAATGATCTTTCTAAACTCATTGGAAGCCAATCTTTCAGTTCTGCCGAAGTTACTTCTTTGACTGATATGTCAATCCAATTGACAATAAAACGAAACGTTGATTGTGATGTAGTTTAATATGGAAACGATTAGCTCGACAACAGAATACGTACTGTTTAGTGATGTTTTCAGTCTTCAGTTGATTAGAGAAGAAACATCGCCACCTTTAAATCGTAACTAAAGTAAAATAGGTTTCTTGTCAGTTATGGATTCTTTTAGTTTTACCTTCTTTAGCTTTGTCATATTTCTCAATGAACATATGCTGATAAGCATAATCTTTCAAGCGTTTTCTTAACACATATTAGTTCTTCTTCTAGTCTATCTACACAATCAATCTTAACTATTCTATGTATTAGTGATTCGACCAATGCCATTCTATAGTTGATTGAAAAGAAGCTACTAACATTTAATCAAGACCTATTCTATGTATTCTTTCATTAAACTGAAAGTTGAATCATCTCATCCTCTAATCAGTGTAACACAATATCTTGAGAGTTAAACTTATTCTAGTGTTCATGTTCTATAGGAAACAATGGATATTTCTATAGGTTATATTGAAAGTTTTATAGCATCTTGTTTGTATATTCTTGACTGTCATATACCATAAAAGTATAGCCAACGTATCTGAAGTAATACATCATCTCATTCCTTTACGTTTGATAATTTCATGGTTTATCATATGAATATCAGCTAAGATGCGATCTAACAAACTTTCTATTACTGTATCAACAATTTCGCTGTCTAAGACATTGTTACATTGAAATTATACATCATCAAAGCAAATAAACAACAGTTGTTTGAAGCCAGTAGCTGGAAGTGATGTCTATAGTTTCATGAAATAAACATTTTACTAAACGATCAATTGACGTCAAACAAAACCGTCGATTTATCATCAATCTTAATAGGGTCAAATGTATCAGTAAACTAGAATTGAATTAATCTTTAATGAACCCGATTCTGTCAGCTGTTGATAAGATCTGAACAAAATAAAATGAATCATCATGTTACTCAGCTACAATGTCTATTCTTCCTTTTCTCTTATTTCATAATGAGAAGTTTATGAAGTATATTAATCTTTATTGTTGAATTGTAAGTTAGATGAGTTTACATGGAAACAATATGAATAAGTTTTGTATTGAGTTGGATTATGATTATCAAGGGGAATCTAGAACTTACGTTTCCTTCATTTTAAAACTCGTCAAGATGTACTTATAACAGCAGTGACTAATTCATCTCAGTTCATGACAAATCAATAGAAGTATTCAAATATGAATAAATGACCAAAAATGATGTATTATCACTTTTAGTTCTATTTATCATAAACAAATTCGACTACGATACCAAGGTGAAAGTATAGTTTAGGGGGTGAAATATAGTTGACGACAAATCACATGATTAGACAATCAATGAAGACAATCCGCGAAGTTTGAAACTAACCAATTAGATTTAAGTTGGATTGTGACTGACAAGTGGAATCCAGGACGCGCGTTTCGTCCTATTTGACCAGTTACAATCCAACTTAAATATAACTTGTGTAATACCGCTATATAGAGACAATCCGTTTAGGATGCACATATGGCAACAGAGGCTGACAAGTTTCAGTCCATTACAAATCAACGGGAAGATACAAGCCTATTCTGAATAACCAATTAAATATTAACTATGCTAACAACATGTGTACATCATTAAACCAATACAGTAAACACATGAAAGAGAGAAAAATTTTTGATGTTGTATACTAAATATTAACGTGATAAACATTTAAAATGTTGAATTGTTTGTATTCATTGCAGACTGATGTTATGTGAATATCATTGACAATCAAGAAACACTGAACAGCTGTTTCGTCCTACTTTGAGATTTCTCAGGAGCACGTACATCTAATTTCAACAAGCTATTTATCTTAGGGCGTTTAGGTTACATAAGGGCTAACCAGCCCTGTGAGGCACTGATGAGAAGTTAAATACTAGGACAAAACAGCTGTCTATTACTTCTTGGTTTTCAGTAGTACCCAACTAAAATCAGTCTTCGACGTATAGAAATAGTAAAACGTAATCCCCATTACTACAAAACCAACACAATTCAATCACAAAATGTTAAGTTATCATCAAGTCAATTGTATTCAACACGTAAATCAATCGTAGCCAATGTTCAAACCCTGACATTTTATCCTTAACGCCAACACTGAACTTTGTTTGAAAATAATTTAAAATGCATAGTGTCACTAATGAGGAATCTCATACTTGAACGAAAAAATTGATTAGCATACATCCCAGATTTACTGTGGTACGTAAATAAGACCGAACTAAGAAGGATGTATTTAGCAGATAGTAGAACTATTTAAATTTGAAATAAGACTGATAAGCGGAATCCAGGTTGCGCGTCGTCAGGATGTACATGCACTAAAATGTTGATGTTCATGCCGGGATTCGAACACAGTCCGTCTTGTGTTCACCATTCACCACTAGACTACTGAGTCTAGACAGTTACACTTGTGCAAAAAATATGTGTAATTAAGATTAACCTGCATCATCTCGTTGCTTTGTCATGGACTGAAATAATGTTCAGCCTTTGTTGATATATGTGCATTTTGAGCGAACCACCTCGAGATAGCGATAAATGACAAAAACATTATTCAAATTGAACTGTGACTGGCAAACAGATTCCAGAATGCACGTTTCGTCCTATTTGGGATTCGTCAGCTGGATGTTCCTGAATTCCGATGTTGATGTTCACGCACCGGGATTCGAACTCACTTCGTTTCGTGTTAAAAGCCACTACATTCACCACTAAACTGGATTTCACTTGCCAATTACAATCCAACTTATATAATACTTTTGATTCATCGTTATATCATAATAATTTGCTCAAGATGCCCATACGACAACGAAGGCTGACCACTTTTTCAATCCATGACAAATCAACGGGAAGTTACAAGTTCATCCTGGACTGTTGAATTATTTGAGAAATTTCTTTGAAATGCTTATTCATTGATTAGTTACCTATTTTGGTTACTAAACAAAATCATAGAAATAGTGTTTTTTTTTCAAAATATAATTTTCATTTCTTTTATTTTACAGCCTACACTTATATTCAATCAAGATTTTATAGAGCACCAGAAATCATTTTAGGCATCTCTTATGGTCCACCAATTGATATGTGGAGTTTAGGTTGTATTCTCCCTGAATTGTATACAGGTAAGATTAGAGAATGCATTAATAGTTATTCATTTTGATTAGAATATATTCAGTATTTGAGAGATATTGATCTTCATGCTGTTTTCTAACTCTTAGAAGGCTTCCACTGTTAAGCTATGAATAAAGCAACAAAAGACAGTTACTTACCAACATGTCCTTACTTATATGAATAATTCGTACAGAAACAATATGAATTGTTTGAGTTGAATTTTGACTGGCAAATAAAATCCAGGGCGTACATTTCATATTATTTCGGACTTGTCAGTCGGATGTACCTGCATCACACTGTTTAAGTTCACCCCGGGATTCAAAATTACTTCATTTCGTGTCAAACACCACCACGTTCACCTCTAGGCTATCGAGTTCAGATTTTCACACTTGTTAAACGGGTGTGTATATATAATTCGAAAGTATTCGAATCTACCCGTTGGACTGATTAGTTTCGGTCCATAAAAAATCAACGCGAAGATTCATACATTTTCGAATCATTGTTTGTTGTCATTCCAGACAACAACCTTAGAGATTACGTCGAGTACTAAATTCATTCCTTCTTTATGTTGTTCACTGCGCGACGGTGGAGTAATGGGGGGGGGAGGTAATTATTTTTATGAATCATTTTTATAGCAACTGTTTTATTTTATCAGATTGCGACCACATAATTTTTTGATCTATCATGTATGGCTTGATAAATTAGATCTATACTGGTGTGTTACATGACTTCAGATAGATATGAAGGTGAGTGGGGAGGGGCGAGGTCAGTAATTCACGGAACCCTTTGAATTTCTAAGACTTGGAATTTCGATTATTCTCCGATACTATAGATTTATGACACTCAGGAAGCTCAACATTACCAGATAAATACATCCATCTTTGTTAACTTTTTTCATCATTTCAACAAAATGATGTGAGCATTGGATATTTACATTCTTTATGACTATTGCTTCTTCTGTTAGATGATCTAAGACTTATGTTGATTTAATTAGCTTATAAACGTCATAAATTACACTGTTGTTTGTATCCCCTATACATTGATGTTGACTGAGTATCAATGAATTAACTAAACCCCTGTATAGTGGTTTTGTTTAAGCATAGGATTCTATAGTGACAATGAATATAAGCAGACTTACAATGGATTGAATGCTAAATATTTAATGGCTCGCAATGAATGTTTAATTATTGGAACTACGTTAATGATTTGTGTCCAATTGTAGAATCCATAAATTGATTTAGTGAGGTAATCATTTAATGTCATTGGTGATAACAGTTTCACTCCATAAAAGCTTACAAAATGTAACTTTATCGTAGACAAGAAGTTACGCTGATGTACTGAACAAAAGTGAGATACTCTGTAGGGATTTAGATCTATAAAATTGAACTGGATTGTTGAATCATAAGTTTGTTTACAATGGTTTACATTAACTAAAGACTACTGCTGTGGAGTATCATACTAGACCCGATAACCATAAACTAATTTCTGACATTCAGTAGTTGTCTGTCGTTATTCATTTTGTCTTGTGGCGTGGTACGATCCAAACAGTATCTGATGATAATGATGATGATGATGATGATGATGATGATGATGATGATGATGATGATGATGATGATGATGATAAGTAACGATCAAGAAGAAGCCCTCCATTGCAATATAACAGACCTGTAACTACTTAAAGTATTACAATAAAGACTGGCTAGAGGTTTGAAAAGACCATTTTATGTAGTAAATATTTGCTTGTCATTCAATAACCGACAAGAAGTAGTTACTCATCTGAATGTTAAATTACTTGGTTCTAGCATATTCATATGTATCTATGAATTTAACTATTTCTGTGAATTAAACTTATACTAAACTCATGACCAAACGGCTAAACCAACAAGTACATACTATCATTTAATTTGTATTGTGACTGGCAAGTGGAATCCAGGACGCGCGTTTCGTCCTATTTGGGACTCATCGGCTGGATGTACCTGCATCCCAATGTTGATGTTCACAGTGGGATTCGAACTCAGTCCGGTTCGTGTCATACGCCACCGCGTACTCCACTAGACTACTGAGTCCAGACAGTCACACTTGTACAATAGATGAATTGTTAGTAGGATGAATTTATATATTCCCATTGATTTATTATAGACTGAAGCTGGTCAGTCACTGTTGCTATATGTGCATCCTGTGCGGATCGCCTCGACCAGCTTCAGTCTATAATAAATCAATGGGAATATACAAATTCATTCTACTAAGTACATACTATCTTAGTTTAGAAAGAGTTCAGTGAAATCCATACGCAGTTCTATTTCATCATACTTGATAGATAGAACTAAAATATTCACTGTAGTATATTGTACACAATCAGACATCCCAGAAGGCATTCAATTTCGTCTCCTACACATCACCGAGGTCATATGGATTCGAGTTAACTACTCGAGTCAATGTGTTTGAAATAGATGCTTAATCTTCATATCCTGTACATGACCATATAGGACTTTATGAACAACTTACCTAATTATCTACACCTTTTGATGATTGTTTATTCCCACTTCACTTCTTTCATTCTACGTATTTCTTCTCTATATATTTGACTAGATTATTTATACACCCTCTATCTGTTGGAGATGTTAGATCCTCAAAATTCTCTTAGTAAACTTGTTATTTATGTGATTTAATTGTTTAAATCTAAATTCCTCGTTTTCGCGCCAAAAAGTTCCTTTTTCTTCTTCAGCTTATGTTTCTCACTTAGCAAGATGCTTACTCTTATTGGTCCGTTGTTTATTTTAGTACGCTATTTGTGTCATTCCAAAGACGCTCTTTTTTTGTATATATACGCATGAGATGTATGTGTTGTTATCTATCTACCAGACTATCTGTGGAATTAAGCGCTTTTTGCTGACGTCGGACTTCTTTTTTTAGTTAGCTGGGCTGAGGCGCTGTGGAATAGCTTAGCTACCTGTTGCTGTGTCGCTGATCTTACGTTTGTTAGCAGGTATCGAGGTGTTACGTTAATTCGCGAAACCTTAGCATTATCATGAATGATGATAATGATGATGATCATTATTTTATCATTATTGTTTTAACAAGCTTAATTTCACATGTTTTAACCTACTTCCTATGTTAAAATGGTTATCCAAATTACCATTACTCTTATTCATCTAATGTTAGAAGATATATTCATGATGTTATCAGTCTCCTTATTATTGCTACTATTACTTCTTTCATTCTACTATCAATATGCATTCTTCATTCATAGCTAGTTATGTCGTTTAACTATATCATTATTAATTTGATACCAGGAGTTGACTTGAGTTAGATAACAATTAAAAACATTAAAGTACTGGGTAGATGATTTGTCTTACTATGGAACTCTCTAACAATGGGCATCTACCATCCCACTAAAAAATTTGGTTGAGAACCTTCAAGCTACCCGGCAGTCGCTCATAGGTTGAGATCACTGAGCTGGCCGATCGTGGACATGCATTACTAGAGAGTTACACAGTAAGACAAAACGGCTATTAAATACTTTTAGAATTTGAATTAGTGTCTAGCTAAAATCAATTCGGTACATAAAATTAAGACTCAGCAATCTTTACATCACTCAATTACATATCATTCTTATGGCTGACTTACACATTACTCTGACTGGTTTGATACTTTCTCATATTTGCATATAAATAATGTTGTATATCAAAGTAAAACCTGATGAAGATCTAATTGACGAAACAACATAGTCTACTAAAGTATGTGCTGTTCTAGTTCACATAATAAGAATCATTAATGCTTGAAAATAACAATCTATCTATAGATAAGTTTCGTAGTAACGATAGTGTCATCAATTGTATGTTTAGTATTACTGTCCTTATCTTTTTTAATGTTCATTTATCAAATTAGGTCGTCCTTTATTCCCTGGAGAAAATGAAAATGAACAATTAGCTTGTATTATGGAAGTACTCGGTGTACCATCTGAATTACTACTTGAAAAAGCGAGTAGACGAAGAGTATTTTTTGGTGAGATTACTTTTATTCAGTTTTTTTTTTAACTGTTTGTTTAAAATGGAATTTTCTACACAGACTGATAGTTATGGAGTTCGACATCATCTACACCTAATCCCAGTAGGACTGTCTCATAATCTTATACGATCTAATTCATTTACAATAAGAAGTTAAGGTTAAGACTTCATTATTTCTGAAGGGATTAGTTATGTTATGTTCTATCTGAAGATTACTACAGTCGTAGATTTACAGTAGCTCATTGTTATGTCGAGAGAATTGGGGGGGGGGTGATCGGTGGGTTGGCCGAATGCCAGATTACTAGTGCCTAGTTGGTTATTGCGCGTCTGCCCTGTGCCCACTTAGTCCCAAGCCGAAATAAGAAGAATGCGAGCCAATAGGTTAGCCAGACAGAATCAAATCTATTATATTTCAAGCATTCTTTTGTATACCCATAAAATCATACCACACAGCAAACCAATTAGAAAATTAACATGAATACAGAACGAGGGAAATAGTGGTAGTGAATAGAAACAACCTGTACACAACTAACTGACTGTAGTCCATAACAACAGACAATATAATAACAGTAATTATGCTAAACGGGAGGATAGGGTAAGAGGACCACAACAATAATAGAAACAAAATGTTTACATTACAAACAGTTCGAATAAATGAAATAGTGTTCTCAAATACAGTTCTGAAAGTTTGTTACACATCTTCGTGGTCCGACCTAACACTCATAAATCACTTGAAATCGAGCTTGTATTCACAGATTTATATCTGACGTTAGGATCAGATCTTAATAACCTACATTCATTACGTAGGACTCAATTTAATGTTGAGTCTACAAAGTACATACTGTTAAGAAGTTTTGAAATAAAATGAAACGTTGTAACTATGGTATCGACATGTGAATATAACAACAAATACAGTTCATTATTGAGTATTGTCTGACCATTTGAAATCATTGTCTTTATGATCAAAGTATTTCAAATATATTTTGGTAAATGTCTAGAACTGTTATTCACTACACGTGTTTCATTCTGTTTATGACTGACCACCTAAATATAGATATCTTCGAAGCATTGCTAGTGTTTGCTGGGACCACCAAGTAAGTAATGTGTGGGTTTGGACTAGAGTACTAAGTAAATATAGTAAGTATATTGATGAAGTAGTGAATCTTCAACAGCTAAAGTGGTTAGGACATGTGTTACGTATGCCTGACCACCATCTACCTCGACGAGCAATGTTGTCTGGTGTGGTAATAAGATGGAAGAAAGCTAGGGGCGGTCAAAAGAAAACATGACACCAATCTATGAAGTCATTGACAATTGGGATGAGCCATGTTAATAGATGTAGACTACCTGGTTGGGGTCCACACGATGATCGTAACAAATGGTTAGAGACTTTAGGTAATATGACTAAAAATCGTTTTCAATGGCTGAGGTGCATCCATTCCTTCTCTTCCTCCAAATTCTAAGTTTTTGAGCTTATCATTATTTTCTCTTAACTGAATCATATTTTCTCAAATTTGTATGTCCGATCTTTATACCTTTCCATCAGTACTTAATCTGTTACTACCTCCCCTACTCTGGGATTTGATTCGACAATTTAATTTCTATCTGCTAATTGGGTCATGCCAATTTGAACTGATGTACGAAGTTCTACGTTGTAACTAACTGACTGACTGACCCTAATTTACTTTCTTACTTACACCGAGACTCAAATTTATTATATTCTACTTCAAACTTCTAATGCTTTATCTTTTGATCGAATTAATCCAAACAATTACTACTTTGCTCATTAGCTATAAAGATGCTAATAATTCCTGCATATTCACAATTGAAACTGATTAATTCATGTTGTCATGTGTACATCTTGAGAGCGTTGTCTCAATCTAGAGTTAGGTTACATGTAGATGATTAATAGTGAATTCACGTTCCATCTTATTAAATATTTACTAACAATTCAGTATACCTAGCAACAAATGGATTGTAGGCATGACTGAATTAACATTATGAATTATTGTAACCAATACTATATAGCATTACATTGCTAACTTATTTCTCTTAACATTATACTTTAGTAATATAAAGTTAAAACCAAATATCATATTTCACTACAGTTGAAACGAATTGACTGAATACAGTAGTATTTCACAACAACTACTCTCACTAAGATTCACCAAACAAGTAACATTTCGATTTAAGTTAAATTACTAATAAGTCTTGGCTACCTTCGCCCGTACCGCACTTCTGCTTCACTTGAATTTAATAATTTCTTTGGATTGTGAATGTCAAGTATAATTCAGGACTCCCGTTTTGTCGTATTCGAGACTCGCCGACTAGATATACCTCCATCCCAATGTTGATATTCACACTGGGAATCGAACTCAATCCGTCTCGTGACAGCCAATGAATCTCAAGAGGACGAAACGCACGTCCTGGATTCCACTTACCAGTCACAATCCAACTTAAATAATACGTGTGTACTATCGCTATATCGAGGCAATCCACTCAAGATGCACATATGGCAACAAAGGCTGACCAGTTTCAGTTCATTACACATCAACAGGAAAATACAAACTTATTCTAATCACTTAAAAATGTTTTTTTTGGTGAGCACCTTTAGTCAGATCACTTTAACTTGGTAAAGTTCAGCAACTTTAGATAAGAATCATTACTTAAAGATCATTGTACTTTACCGACAACAACTGATCTCCTGTTGCTAAATTTCCACTTATTAGTAAACTGTCTATAGTGAAATGCAAAGACATTACATCATCTAAAAATGTAATGAATGACCAGTTGTATTCTCAAGTTTTCAATTAATTACTGACGGAAGAGAATAATTTCATAACTTTTTTCTTTAAATTGTCATCTAATATGGTGTTGCGTCATTGAGAGTACGATTTACTATTAGGAGGGATTGTAGAGATAGGTAATTGTCAGTCCTGATATCATGAATTGGTCTGAATCACACAACTACTGATCACTTGAAAGCACTGGACATCTGTTTCGCCCTAGTATGGGACTCCTCAGTAGTACGCATACATGCCCTCATCGGGGATAAAACCCAGGACCCTCTGGCTCAGCTGCGAACGCTTTACCATTAAACCATTGAGTCGACTCCTAACGGTTGATATTTCCAATTCAGTCAATTCGGGATACGTTTGCGTGACCTCATCCATTGTCTAATACCCGACACGGATAAAAAGTCCCATACTAGGACGAAACAGCTGTCCAGTACTTCCAGGTGATCACTGGTTGTCTGGTTCAGATCAATTCGTGATGTCAGGAAGAACGAGTTAGTCGAAATTGACTATGTTTCTCAAGTATTGAATATAACCTGTCAAAATAGTAGTCGCCAGAAATGTGTTGAATGAGATTTTAAAGACGATTGTCAACCTGATGGATAATTACAAGAATAAGTGGTGTATAACAATGAGAACATTTTGAAAAAATAAGATAAGAAACGACGCGTTGGTGGTTCGGGGCGAGGGTTGCGAATAAGAACCATGGTAAAATCAAGGAATGAATAAACTCCTTTAGAAAATAAAGATCAGTTTGAAATTGTTAAATTTAGGCCGCTCACCACTATTCTCCATTCAACTCTGTCCTGAACAATCCTTTCCAGCTGTCTCCAGTTACTGTTCATCCTCTCAATGTCTGCTTCCAGCTCTCGACGCAGTGTGTCCTTCGACCTCCCTCTTTTCCGTTTCCTAACAGGATTCCAAGTTAGTGCTTGTCTCGTGATACAGTCTGATGATTTCCTAAATGTATGTCCTATCCATTTCCAACGTCGTTTCCTGATTTCCTCTTCAGCTGGAAGTTGGTTTGTTCTCTTCCATAGTAGGCTGTTGTTGATGGTTTCCGGCCAACAGACATTCGATATTCTGTGTAGACAATTGTTAGTGAATACCTGTACCCTTCTGAGGATGTTTGCAGTAGTTCTCTACGTTTCAGCTGTCTTGACGTTCGAACTGAAGAGTCTAACTTTGAGGTTGGTAGACAGTTGTTTTGAGTCCCATATATTTTTCAACTGTAGGAATGCTGCCCTTGCTTTGCCGATCCTTGCCCTTTAATTTGCATCAGATCCTCCTAGTCCATCGATGATGCTCCCCAGGTATGTAAGGGTATCTACTTTTTTCAGAGTTTCACCATCAAGTTCAATTGGGTCGGTGCTCTCTGTGTTGAATTTGAGGATCTTGCTCTTTCCCTTATGTATGTGACTTGATATTTCGTTAGAAGGTGCATGCTTTGTACTGCTGATAATACCTACCTTAAAAGAACTAGTAAACTAGTAAATAAGCAGTGAATTGCCCCACAATGACAATTTGGCTTTCGTGATTCCAAAGATGATGTTCTTGCCAAAACGATATTTATAAATTCTGCTGATATTGTGATATTTAAAGTTGGTTTTTAAAGATTTCCTCTACTGTGTCCTCATAGATGTCGATGTTCGTAATATTGATTCCTTCGGCACAGTGTTGATGCCTCCTGTTTGTTGTTTTTGTCTCAGGTTCTTATTAATGAATCATGAGAGAAAGCAGTTTTGAAAGGAGTTTTCACAATTTTATCTAATTCATTATTTATTGTATCTTTCGTGTATATTCGTCATGCCTTCGAAGATAAACAATGAATCGAATTTCTATTTCAACTTAGTGGCACTCAAAGTTGAAAGTTAGAATTCTGCTTATTCCATGCTGGTTTCCGATAAATTGATGAAGTCATCTAGTCTCTGTTTAAACAGAACCTCAAGAAAATGGTATTAAGAGTTCTCTTCTTATTTCGTTGAGAACCTGACTGAGTAGTGGTCACCAGGAGATTCATATGGAATGCCATTAGGATCTCTGTCTTTACTCTATACGAAAACGGTGTAGTTCAAATTCATTCATTCTATAGAAAGAGTCCATCTATCATTGATCATAAAACTGTATTTTCGAGGTTAGCCATGAACCATGAAGTGATCCCATTGTCACGTTCTCAAGTTAACTATAGAATTCATCATAAAATTTGAACTACACATTCAATATATATCGTAAGAGAAGTTCCTCAAGGTATACCAGCGTTAATCTTGTTATTTTCAATATGATCAAACAAAAAGTAAATTATTTTGGTCAGGAAAACGTTTTTGAAAAGAAAAACAAAGTTCAGTGAAATTGTCTACTTTTCGGATACACTACGGATGTATACTGAGTCTACAAAATCGAAAAGATCGGCAGTGTTGTACTTGTTGATCTATTCTCTGACTGACTATAAGAAGCCTATTAACGATCTAGTGATTTCATGGTAAGAGCGTGGGGGTGGGGAGGGTTATTGGTTTTTCATTATCAGACTTGGAGGAACAACTTTCATATAAAATTTGGGGAGAATAAGGTTATACTGGAATCCTATGGTCTTAAAATTTCACTGGCTTCTTTATTTAATTCAAATGTCAGTTAACTTTCGACGTCTAATTGAATTGTCTTCTATTTTCTATTCTCCTATTGATTTGTTATGGACTGAAATTGGTCATTCCTTGTTAACACATGTGCATCCTTACATATAAGTGTGATAGTCTGGACTAGCAAGTCTAGTGATAGACGTAGTTGCTTGTGACATGAAATAAACTGATTTCAAATTCTTGTATGTGAATATCAGCATTGTGATACAGGTACATCCGATCAACCCCGACCGCAGCTGCTACCTTGACGTGGTGGTCGGGCTTGCCTATCGTGATGACCCAACCGAGCTATACTGGCTGGAACATATGTTCCTGTAGGTTCTACCATGCCAGGCAGGTCGATTGGAGAACGGTGAGACTAAAAGCAGCTACTCAAGGTCTGAGGGCGAAGTCGTACTGCTGACTGCAGAGGGGTGTGACAGCAGTAAGGTGTTTCCCTCGGACAACCAGCATCTGCAGCGATGCTGCCTTCTCACAAGGAATGAGGGGTTAGAAAAGGTCGGCCCTAAAAATGTCACACCTCACCCTACCTCACGGATTTCCGTCTCCGGCAGTAAGGGTGCCTACTAAGGGCTTTTAAGTGCGGAGCTAACACTTAAAAAACTTTTCATTAAAAGGCCGTGCGTGACAGGCCTCAAGCAGTTGTCCCTTGGGCTCTGCGGCCACGCTCTCAGGTGTCTAAGACCGACACTAATCTACCTTCTTTTTCAGGTTCCTCAAGAAACACCCTTCCACGGTGTGGGCAGCCGGGAAGTGACAACCGCCCTCATACCCGCAAAAGCAGGAGAGTCCAAATTGGTCAAAATCAAATCCTTTCTACATCCAACCAACTAGTTCCGAATAGTACGAAACAAGCTTCCCCCATTCCCCTTGTCAATCACAATCCAACTCAAAATAAAACTATCACCTTTTATTAAAGCTTAATGTACATGTTAACAAGTAGCTCAGATTATCGTTTTTTTCTCTATTCGAACATAGATTCAAAACGTACACCAAGATATTTAACCAATAGTCGAGGTCGTAAACGGATTCCTGGCAGTGAAACAATTGAAAATTTAGTTAAAACAGTTGATTCAAAGTTTATAAATTTATTAAATCAATGTTTAACGTAAGTTATTTTTGCATTTAAAATAAGTATATTACTGATAACATACTAATGAAATTTAAAATTGAATTAAGGTAATTTGTGAAGATTGGTACTAAGTATTAGTTAAGTGAATTCATCATAGATTAGTGCTGGCAGGGTTCTGATGAAAAGTAGAGAGTATTGGAAAATTGTTGCGTTCTAATATGAAACTCTTCAGCAGCAAGCATCCTAGAATCCGTCAATATGTGCTTAGGAAGAGTTCCATTTATAAGACTGATGTAACTGACCTAGTTGAAGGTGGAAGAAGTGGTAGCTTATCTCTAAAGCATCTACGAAACATCACTGCACAGTAAGAAACGTTAGGAAATTCGAAAGAACAAAATGATTTTCTTAAAGATTCGAATTGTCTAACTATTAAGATCTCGATAATTTTGTCTTTGAAGTTACATTACATGCAAATCTCAAGAACAGTAGACATTATTTCACGATGTAGTTTTCTGTTCAATCTTCATGGATAACTGTTATTAACAAACATCGCTTAGGATCTTTTCAATTCTTTCTAAGTGGTATGATCGGTGTAAATTTATTTCATCCTGGAGAATGGATGAATGAATGAATAAAGTTTCAATTTCTACTTAGAGTGATATTATTTTTAATGTAGGCTTACTGGTCATTTATAGTTTGCTTTCTATATATTAATCTCTGAATGAGAGATCTTGTTGTCTTATACATGATTCGATACATTGAATTCAATTCTGAGATTAAATTTGACTATAATAGGCCGTTGGGTTCAATGTTGTTATTTCAGTCAACAAAAGTATCAGAATCCACCATTTGCTAGATATGAGAACTATTAAGGTTACTAACTCATATCATTCTCATTGTGGAATCTATTAATAAGCTAAATCTGAATCAGACAACCATTGATCAGCTGGAAGCACTGGACAGCTGTTCCGTCCTAGTATGGGACTCTTCAGCAGTACGCATCCACGACTCCGTTGGGGATCGAATCCAGGACTCTCTGGCTCCGCGACGAGCGCCTTACCATTGGACCACTGAGCCAGCTCCTAACGGTTGATATTTCTAATTCAGTCAATTCGTGATACGTTTGCGTGATCTCATCGATTGTCGTCGGTGGGTAACTGTCTCACACCCGACACGGTTGAACTCCACCGGTCACATCTTCACACTAGAACTCCAGGAATTACCTCAAGGAGCTAGTCACTAGTGAGCTGATATGTTACATTTTTTTCGGTTACTGTTTCTCAACTGGATAGTGGAAATTGTTAACGCCAGTGGTAGTTCATCATTAGCCAATAGGTTACATGATCAATAACAGCATAAGCTTAAGAATGGAGAATAAGGAACAATATGAGAATTGTATCTCAAAACGTCTTGAGGTGGGGATATGATTGAAAGAAAGAGTGAAAATAGGAGTGTTAAAGAAGTGGAGGTAAAATTGATTTTGATTTGGTAGTTTTACTTAACACTTCTGGCAGTAAAGAGGCCAGTCACTACTGTTTGACATGAACATGTCGTACATGTTCTATACAATCATCATTAAGTTGAATATAGAATTCCTATGATATAAGTGTTAATCATCTTGTAAACATCAGTATTTTGATTTAAACACAACCTTATTAATTTACAATAGGCTTGTATCATCCCTTTGATTTGTAATGCACTGAAAATGGTCAGCGTCTGTTGCCATATGTGCATCCTGAGTAGATTGCCTTGATATAGCGATAGTACACAAATTATATAATCAACGAGATGATACAAGCCTATTCTAAATTACATAAGTACTAATTGCACAAGTGTGACTGACTGGACACTAGCCTAGTGGTGAACGCTGTGGCGTTTGACACTAAGCGGACTGAGTTCGAATCCCAGTGTGAACATTAACACTGAGATGCAGGTACATCCAGCCAATGAATCCTAAACAGGACGGAACGCTTGTCCTGGTTTCCACTTGTCAGTCACAATCCAACTTAAACACAACCTTATTAGTTTGTTATCTTCAAATGACACCTATCATCATTACATCAATCATTTCTTTTAGATGGGATCCTGATGAACGGCTTACACCGAATGAAGCATTAAATCATGAATGGATCTTGCATGAAAATGAACACAATAAACAAAATATTACTTTTCAAACAATAGAACATACAAATTCAGAGAATAAACAAAAAGATACAATTGCTTGAATCAATTTTATATATGTAAGTTATTTTGTAGATTCTTAAACATTCTCATCAGGCAGTCATTTCAGTTGAATGAACTTTGAATAGTGTAATAACATGACTATTTTGTTGTAGTTTAAGACTATAAAACTAAGTGAATTCATTATCCTCCAGATCTCGAACCTAAAAACTATCAACAGCTATAATTTGTATTGTACATTTGCATTAAAGAATTGTAAATCAGTAGTCTACACTGTTAGTTTTAATCAACCCATGATATGATGTGACTATTGTTTATTGACGTTTGTAATCAACAACACTTGGGATCATTTTAAACAATGGACTAGGTTTTCATAGAGTCAGTTCAACTGATCTATTTTCAAAACAACTTCTAATAGATTATACTGACCTCTATGGTAGGTGATGACTGTTCTTCGTAACGAGCAGGAAGTTTTCAAAGAACTGTATTTTTTGAAATGCAACAAATCACCTGACCCCGAAGGTTTCCTACCAGCTATTTTTTAATGTTGTGAAAACTCCTTGTCAACTCCCTGTAAAGGTTGTTTGGAAGAATTTTGGAAGCAAAAATTGCTTTATCATCATAGAATATGTCAATAGTTTTCCCCATTTTTTACAATCAGTGTAACACCCATCAAAGAATAAATCTATTGCCGATCAACTGGAAACTATATGCTCTCGTCAGAGTCGAGAGGCATAAGTTGGCTTCTGATCAGGTGTCGGATGTATTGAACATTGTTTTTTACCATTTAACAAGTCTTGGAATGCAGTAATATATATCGTAAACCAGCAATAATTATGTTTCTTGATATCAGGGTCGTCCTCGATTCGACGAAACATGCTGTTCAGAAAAGTATGTGCACAAGAAAATTATTAGCATTTTAAGTTCTGGGTACTCAAACACCAAGCAGAATGAGTGTATACAAACACCTGTTTCACTGTTTCAATCTAGCAGTCGTGTTGGCAGAGTTGCTCAATCATACCATTCCTTCTCAACTTTGCCATCGACAGAATTCTAGATGCGGCTTTAAAGAAAGTGCAAGTTAGTGGTATGTAGCTGCTGTCTGGAAAAAGACTTTTCGACCGCGAGTATGCATATGGTATTAACTTACTATGTGACAACACAACAATTAGTAATATTAGGTGTAACATTTATTTTGGACCTCACAAGTGCAAAATACTTTGTTAGATTAGCATGACTATGTACCTATTCTCTAATCTGGTGAACAGATTAAAATCGTCAAAACTTTCGAGTACTTGTATAGCTGTGTGAGTGGTGGTGTGTCAGTTGAGATTAATAAACGCTAAATTGATCCATACTTAACTGGGCCATCTTTGGAGTCGTTGTAATGTAAGTTTGACAACAAAACATCGGGTCTACAACAGTTTGGTGCGAGCTCTTTAGCTGTACGCTTACGAAACTTGATCATTTTTAGCTGGTGATGATCGGCGTCCTTGTGTTTTACTATTTTTGTCTCCGAAGATTTCTTGACATTCGGTGGCGATATCGTGATACTAATGCTGAGGTTTCACTTCGTCTGTTTGGTAGTAGTAATTACAAATCAGTGAGAGTCACAACTTTAAAACGCTGGTTCCAGTAAAATAGAAGCCAGTGGAGAATTGCTATAACTACTTGTTGCGATCTTCATACAAGTGTAAAGGCCTTTTTTAGTAGAAATGAAAACCACTTGTTTGCATTTTCACTCGAACTCCCTCTTCTACTTTGCGACTCTGTTGTTGTCTTACTAGATTGTGCCTCTTTTTCTTATCACTGCCTTTCTTCCTCATTTTTTTATGATGTAATTATTTCGCATGTGTGTTGTAAACATTTATGACATTAATTTGTATCATACTTGTAGTGGCCGGGGTTAATAATCTACCCCCCCTCTCCTAACATAATGATTATTGTACTGTATATTCCTACAATCGTATAGGTGCATAATGTTAGACTGTACTGTACTATTGTGCTTATCACGTAGTACAATTCGTGAAGTTGAATTCTTTCGGGTTCATACATGTATATATCTGTTGCATATTTGTTTCGGACTTCTTGATCATACGTGTACTTTGAGATCGTTGTTTGTGTATCATTTATTGTTATTGGTGAAGTTGAAACTAATGATAATATATATGCACATAGTTGTTGAAGCTAACGAGGCATCGAATCTAGAACCACAACTAGATTCTCTTAAATACACAATCATCATCATCAACAACAACGTGGAAAATATTAGCAGGTTACTAGTATTCAATCATCGGCACCATTTAAGCAATGCCCTGTTTTTCTGAAACTACTGAGTAAGCAATACATGGACTAGGAATAGGGTACCAGGTAAATATGGTAAATCGATTGATGACGTAGTGAATCATCATCATCTGAGATTGTTAAGACATGTATTATTCATACTCAGTCATCGCCTACCTAAAGCAGCAATGTTGTTCAGCGTAGGAGTAGGCCAAAACAAAGCATGTTACCAGTCCATTAAGTCCTCGACAATTGGGCCTATTCATTTTGATAGATAAAGACTACTTGGTCGGGTTCACATGATAATCGTAACGAGTGGTTACAGACTTATCTATAATTTTAATCTGAGCATCGGTTTTAGTTCAGGCTTCAGTCTATTTGCATTGATCGTGTTTTACCGACGGATTTCACAAAACTGACATAACATATATGACTGTATCAGGTAGTAAACTTAAACTTTTTAAGAATAGTGTAAGTTCGAATGTATTTGTATCTTCCTGGTGAGTTGTCATGGACTGAAACTGGTCAGTCTCTGTCGCTATATGTGCATCTTGAGCAGACTGCCTTGATTTAGCGGTAGTACGCAAGTATTATTTGAGTTGGATTAAGACTGACAAGCGGAATCTAGAACGCGCATTTTGTCCTATTATGGACTCGTCGGCTGGATTTACCTGCATCCTAATATTAATGTTTACACTGGGATTTAAACTGAGTTTGTTTCATACCAAATGCCTCCTCATTTACCTCTAGGCTAGTGTCATTTCTCTCATTATTCCTATACCATCTTCTTGTTGGGTATACGATAAGGATAATAACTGTTTGTTTAGGGAGTCTATCAAACAACATAAGACTTAGCTATCAATCCACAAAGTGTCAATTTCATGATAGTGTCATATTTCCTGTCTCCATTCTTTTTTATTTAGTTCAAATGTGCGCCAATATGGGAACAATAAAGCGTAAAGATGATTCAATACGTGTGAATACTACTGCTTTTATACATTTTTTTAAAGAATCTTTCATTTCATTAAAACAGACAAAGAAGTGGAGTGTTCTATGTAAGTCTGTAGTCAGTATAGTAACTTATTATTAATGTTATTACTTTCAATATACAAATACTTTGATGCCAGTTCAATGATCTGAAGTTTAGGTGATTATCACAAGGCATGAAGGTTTAAAGTTCAACCACTACAGGTGTTGTAGATTGGTACTTTCTATGGAATCTTGTACTGAGACTATATGTGTCACGAATTGATTCGAATCCCTCGAAAATCTTTAAAATTTTAGATACTTTATTCTAGTAAATTGTTAATTTTCATGAAACTTACTTCAATTAGAGCTTCCTGAAAGATTAATAAACAAAGTCTCCTACTGTGTCAGGCGGAACATCTAAATTTACGTTTTATGTTATCCAACACTTCTTTTATAGGCGGTACCTGAAATCCTGGAGAAGTTGATTGTTTATATGAAACTTAAACATGTCTTATCTACTTTCACATTGTGAAAAATTAACATTTTTTTATATGATCTCTATGTAAAACTGCCTCAACTACACTGATTATTCCCTTATCACTGAACGACTTCGTCGTTGTCAGTCAAAACCCAAATAGCTCTGCGTGATTAAAGGGGGGATATAATTTTAACTGAAACCATTATTTCCTATAAGGTAATAAGTTCAGCATGCTAATCAGCCTAGAACGTGGGACAATGGATGGTCCCCTCTTCACTATCCTCAATTACCTAACGTACAGTAGAGCCTACAACTCTCAGTATATTTTACTACACTTTTATTTTTTTCATATTGTTAGTTGATGTCCGATTCCTTTTTTTCTCTAATAGATGATTAAAACTATCGTAAAGACCAACTAGAAAGATGTACTTGATTAAACCTAATTAAGGGCATAATTGTCATAATCGACTTATATAACAACTTCTAATCTGTAACCATCATGACCAATCATAAAACTCCAGTGGCATATCTTGCATGTATCTCCAATCTACCATTTGACAACAAAACATTTCTCTAAGTCTATCAACGTTTTATTTGATTTCTTACGTAATACAGAATAAATGCTGCTTTCTTAAGTGTTTCTTTTCACAAAAGTAATTTAATGAAATCAATTAACATTATTACCTATTATGTAATAGTTCGACATGCCTATTACTCCTTTATTCTATTAGTATATACATTTGATTGTTTGTTTTTTTTATTGTAGATGCCTTTATAACTACCTCATTCTATCAATCTATTACTGATACTACTGATATAAACACAGTTTTTTTATTAGTAATATTAATCAATTGAACTTCATTTTAAACATTGATTCAATTGAAACAATGAAGAAATGTCAGCTATAAGCATAAATTAAAAAAGATATGCATATTTATGATGGTTATACAAATTGTATTAAATCATGTTGAATGTATTCTGTTTGAATTGAAAATAAATAACAAATAAAACATAAAATAAACTCAACTAATGTAACTGTATCACTTACTTTAACATTGAATACATTGAACATTACAAAGAATTTCAAATATAAACTGTACAACTTGAAGTTGATTAATAGTAAACAAGAAGATTGAATGTATGGAGAGTGTTAGACTTTGTCATAAAGTTAAAAAGAAAAATTAGGTAATTTATTTAATGTCAGGAAATAAATATGGTTTAGTTAAACATTTGGAAATTAGGAACAATCAATGTTAAAAAAGTGTTTTGTTGGCGTTTCCAACTCCTCAATAGTGCCTGTCTATGATTCCAGCGTAGAATTGAGTTTAAGATATTCAAGGTTTTGGAGGATAATTGAACTTTATACTAATGAACTAGTATTTATTCATGATTATGATGGTTAATCAAGATTAATATAAGTGGAATAATGATAAATTTTTGGGGAGTAGTTCCAGGAGTTCTAGTAATAGACAGTGGCAAATAAATTTTTAACTAATTTTGAAAGTTGTGTGGTAGTCATCTACTGATGACAATCAATGAGGCAGTATAAATATGTCTTAAATTAATCGCAGATATAATTATCAATCATGAGGTCAGAAATGTATACCACATAGGAGTACCAGACTAGAAACAAACAGTCACATAATGTTTCTTCTTTATTGATGATTGTCAAGTTCAGGTCAATTCGTGTTATTGAATTTCAATTCGACAATCATCATAACATCTAAACATAAAGTATGAATGGATTAAAATAAATATCTCTGTATTAAATCAAATCTCTATAGCAATATCGACAACGGTAGACGGAATTCTATCATTGAATGCCAATCCATTAGTTTAGATTAACAAGCGTTCGACAACCTAAAGATTATCGGTTGAATTCTCTAGTGAAATCGAGGGTGTTTACTTTTTATGAGTCCCAAATTAGGACGAAATATCTATCGAATGCTTTCTAATTTTCAGTAGTACCCTACCACCATCGATCTGTGGCAAATACAAATAACTATAACATATTAATGTATTTCAAGTTATTTAAACTAGAGAACAAATGAATTTGAAAAGTAACAAATGGTGACTAAAATCAAAAAGTGGGCAAATTTTTCATCATTCACTAATTTTTTTAAATATTTGTGAAATATAAAAGAAGGCATATTTGATTCACTGTTAAAAAAAACAAACAGGGAAATACTACTAATTACAGTTTTTTTGAAGTAGTACAATATGTTATATAGAGTGGGAGAGAGGGAGAATAAGGTAGAAGGACACTTTTGTCATTATTATTATTATTATTATTATTATTATTATTATTATTGTTATTATTCAATGTTGTTACCAAAGGAAGTTGCATTAGTAGTTGTATCAATAATAGTAACACTACTACTGATAATAATAATAATAGTAGTAATAGTTGTATAAAAATATGATAAGCTCATTCCAAATGTTCAATAAAATTAATTTAGAAAAACAAAATTCAACAAACATCGAAATAATGGTAACATGAATATAGGAACAGCTGTAATTCTTTGCTATCACAGTCTAAATGAATTTCTTTTTTTTGACTAAAAATATCGAAATGTGTATAGCTGGAATGGGTTTTCTTCGGGTATTTCATAGGCAGTAAACCCTGATAGCCAGTAGTAACTGGCAATGAAATTAGTACCAACAGTGAATATATATATAGTAGTGGTAACGGGAGGAGGAATAAAAAGAGTAGTAGTAGTAGTAGTAGTATCCAGTAACATGCATGAAACAACTTATTGAAACATTTCATTTGCATTACGAAAAAAAGAAAGAAATCGACGAAAACAGTAATTTCAGCAGTTCAATAGCAATTAACAGTAGTATAGAAATTAACATTACAGCTTAATCGTTGCCAATTATGAATATACACACATAAACAAGAGTATCATTATAAAAAACAAAAGCACGTTCTGAATGTTGCGTTATATTCAATGTCTTCTAAATCATTACCATCTATTGGACAATAGACAATAGACTGCGCATCGTTTACTTGTATGTTTGTCATTTATTCAGTAGCCAGTTGTTGGAAGACTCTGTGCATAGATATAAAAAACAAATTACAGTATGCATTAAAACATTAAACCGGTGGGATCAATTATTATAACTAATTGAATTGAGATTGTTATTTTTGTGAAGATTGGTATTTATCTTATTTGTTTATGAATTATTGAGAGTAGAAATTCTATGATTGGATGCTAGCCGGCCTAGTAGTGCAAAGAGTTGGATGTTCACCAACCTGAAGCCATTGCGGTGGGATAGTAGGGTGTGCGCCGCTAAGGAGTTCTATACTAGAACAGAACAGATGTCTAGTGCTTTCTGATTTTCAGTGGTATCCTGCTAACAAAAATCTTTGGCGTACTCAATTAATTACAATTAATTGTTGTGAAAAGAGTTTATTCTGAAGTATCACATAACAATAAATTTACCAAAAGGCCTGAAGGTTTTAGGTTCGATCCCTAGTGGGGTATTGTGGGTGCTTAATACTGAGTAATTCAAGACTGGAATGAAAAAGCTCTTCATTATATTTTAAATGTTTTAAATGGTTGCTGAATAAAATCACATCGTGATGTGGGCATTCGACAAAGTTCGACACTAGTATCAAATAAATAATAAACAAGATTCGTATAATGGATTGGCGTCATTTCGGTTGGAAATGGTTGAAAACCTGAATACATAAGGCATCTGGCTTTGTACCATCTATAATATTCAATTATAACAATTAATATAGGATCATTATTTGCTAATTTCAAAACTCTAATAAGAAGACATGATCAATGAAATTGTGTCAGTTTCTTGTCCATGGTAATGGATGAAGTCATTCAGCAAAGTAACAAATACAAGCCATTCAATTCCAGAATAATAGTCTGATAGATAAGAGTAAACTGAAAGGATTGAATGTCCTAGAATCAACCTCCTGTTGGGAGGGTGTGAGTGCATTTTCTCAGGAAGTATCACACTAGTACACATGGTTGCATAATTTTTCTTAGTTTTCAGTTGTTTAACTTATAAGTTCTCAACATAAGACTTTGAATTCGAAAAATTTTCACAACACACAATAATAGCAAATAAAGTTGATCATGTTAGTAATATGCTTAGTAGACTAAGCAATATGATGTCTTAGCCTACTTGATGAATGTTAGTCTGTTGTAGATAAACAGTTAGATTACTTAAATGTAGCATTTCTACTGAATAGACGTCTTTCTCAGGGGATAAAAGTTAGCATAGTAGAAATGTCACTGGCCGTGTTGAGAGAGATAAATTTGAACCAAACGACTGATGAGTACAACTCAACTCTATGTGTGTTCCACGTAAATATGAACAAGTAAAGTGTAGATTGCTGTTGAATTTTTAGTGCTTAGCAAAATAATTCAATGAATGTAAAGTACGCAGTTGATCAGTCGCTTAATAACAACAACAGATAAATCATTTCGGAGCTTCATAAATTTGCTTTCGATTTAAACAGAAAACTACTGAATAAATTAACTAAACAAAATCTGAGATACATGGTGATTCAAGGTAGTCAACAGAAAACCTTAGACTTAGATTTCATACTATTTAACAAAAGTTAACAATATGTGAAAGGAATATTAATAAAATTAGTTTTGTACGTCTTCCAGTCAAGTTACATATTAATGAAAAAAAGGATTTCGATCGGTTAGTGAAAAATTATAAAAGTTTACTTTGATTTAAAGTGTATACTGACGATATTGTCACTCAGTTGTACAGCCTTAGACATAACCACTAAGATATTTGGACTTCTATTGGGCAACATCATTTGGAAACCATACAAGTAGAATTGATTCTACCAATGTATGCAAACAATGCAATAAACTTAAGTCAGTAAAATATTTTCTGCCTACCGTTAAGCATTCAATAATGTGGTATTGTTATGTTGTGCTACTGAAGAAGACTAATGAACTGTGTGTAGTGTAAACATCTCATTCCTATCATTGTTGTGTTTCTCTAACCCTATCCTTCCGTTTAGTATATTTACCGTTAGTATATTATCCCTTATTATGAATTACAGTTAATTGGTTGTGTACAAGTTACCCCTATTCACTGCCTTAATCTCCTTTGTTTTGTATTAATATTGAATTCCTAATTGGTCCGTTGTGTAGTCTGATTTTGTGTATATATAAAAAGGAAATATAGTATGTTTCTGTCTGATTGGTTCGTCAATCTTCTGTTCTCTCATTTGCTGCTTCGGACTAAGTAGGCAACGGGCAGACGTGCGGTGATCAGCTAGAAACTTTCATTGGCACTCGTTATAGTGACTTTGTGAGCCCAAGGTCGTATCAACTACTCGATCACACGAATCGATCATATCAACCTCTTCTAACGCCAAACAGGTATCTTCAACTAATGGTTATGATAATAGCATAGACCCTGAATAAATAATATTAATTTTCTATATTGCTGAAACCCACAGTCAACGACTTCATATAGTGATTCTACGTTTCAGTTTACTTTTCCCTAATTTTCATTCATCCTACTCCTGAGCTACTTATTGTCACCCATAGAGGGAAACGGTTGTTATTTTACTTTAGTGAAGATTCACAAATTGAACAATCGGTAAACCATTTTTCTCTGGTATCGTGAGTGTAAACTTACATTTTTTGTTTACTAAATTTTACCAACAAACGATAACAAAGCTTCAAAGACATCTATAATAAAATGATAGTAGTTTACGTATGTCATATACGATGTTTTACACACATATAATAAGACAAAGCGCATTCCCGTTCAGTATGATAGTCCTTTGATTAACAAATAGGTATGTAGCCGAAATTAAAGTTGGTATAAGTTGGCTGAACGTGCCTTCTGGATCTGTATACAAATTTCGTTTGGAATGATGAGATCCTTAAATTAAGAGAAATATTCGATTGACTCAACTACTTCATTCACTATCTTTAATTGAATTGTTGACTCGGATCAGTCTTGAAGCAGCATTTTTCATTTAAAGAAAGGCAAGTAAATCTCAACTATCCTTACATTATTATTCAATTGGATCAAAAAAGTCATAATGAGCAGTTAATTGGAAAATTTCGATCATATACATGTATGTTGAGCACATGATTATTCAAAAAATAGAAGAGGATTTAATTTATGTCCTCCTGTTTTTGATGTCAGGAACTACGATCGATCAGTCACTGTTACTTTATGTGTGTATTGTTAGCACATTGCCTCGATTTCAATTTTTATAACAAGTTTTAATGAAACTAGAATCAGGAAGACCATTTCATTCTCTTTGGAACTCATCACCTGTGTCTCCTGGAATCTTAATGCTGTAGTTCAGAGCTCTGACTCATTTAATCCGTTTCAAATTCCTCTACGTAATCCACTGAGCAGATAATTAAAGACAGACAGAAATATATACCGACTGCATAAATATAACAATTTGGACTAAATCGTTAATATAACAGTTAAAAGGGATACATTGAGTCCCAATTTTGGTGTAAATATTGACATTAGGATTCAACTACATATAGTTGACAAGGTCCAAAGAAGCCAAAACGCATATCATGAATTTCACATTACCGCTACATTCCAACTTTAACAAACAGTAAAATTTATTCTGCTACAATGAACAATCCTAATTCATATTGCAGTTTCTTATTTAGTATTTCATTACTATTATTTAATTTCAGTAATATGTAACAAACGAACAAATGTTTATAACCTTTTATATCGTTAATTGTATCTTACTCAACTTACTTGCATTAATAAACGTTGAGTTGGACTCTTTACAATTTGAGATTGTGCTGTTGTAAGACCACGTGTTTTCTAAAAACACAATAGAAGTAGTAGAATATTTTATCTCTATAGTAACTACATTTTACTAAACTAGCTAACATAGATAACCCATTTCAGCTAGTGTCATACGAAGTAATTCTTCTTATCGATGCCAAACTTTATAGGAAAAAAATTTATAGGATTAGTTAATGCATTAGAGAATTCCTTTTCTATTTGAAAACTTAGCAGGCAATAGTCAATTAACTTTGGACAATAATGATAATTCGATCAGTGCTATGATCTTAAAACATAAGCTATGATGACTTGAATATTTCTTGAGAATATCGTGTCTGCAACCCATATATCGCCTATTCATTGGTAGAAAAATTATCAATTTTTGAGACGATGTCGTGGTATGGAAGAAACGGTTATGGACGTAGACGTTGCAAAATGTGGCTTAAACAGAAGCAGATCAAATAGAATCCTTCAAGAGACGGCTTGGCATATTTTAAAATCTCATAATATTTTATGTTGAACTGTCAACATTTATTTTGCTTATGTTCTGTTCGAAAACATCTAAACTATAGAATATTAGTTTGGTTCGCAAGGATTATTCAGTAGCATTTTAAAAAACTAAAGATCTCTTATGCAACTCTGCATTATGCTAAACGAGAATGTCTAATGAATATACAAAAAAAGATACGGGAAGTTAGAAAGGTACACAACAGAACCTGACACATATGTAAATGTCACTGTCAGTTGATTCACTACGTTAGCACAGTAAAACGGTTAAAAATGGTGGATATGATTCTACAAAAATGTTTGACAAAAAAATTAGGAGAAGACAACAAAAAGAAACATTGCACCATTGCTAGTGATTCTGTAAAACTCATGCCACGTTTTAGAGCGCTGGTTGCTCAGACTCTAACCAGATAGTTTACATCAACCAACGATGTTATGTTATAACTGTCTCTCGCTTATTCTGATCAGCTTCAACATCAGTCAGTCACGTACAACATGGAATCTAAATTTGTTACTAGTATTTGGTGTTGTTGATCATGCTGTAAGCTACCTTAGAATTGTCCTTAAATCTCTGAAATCCTGTAGGATAATCAATCACTCCCACCATGTTCTCAACAAGAAATTACAAACCGATTACCCTATTCATCTTTGAGTATTCGTAAAGATGCTTATATCCTCTTAAAAATGAGAAAACTAAATGTTATTTCTATAAGTGAGTTATAAAAAGCCGTTAAAATTGGAATTGAGGATTATACTGAGACTACAACCCTGACGTTATTGTCGACCTTGCCTATCATAGTAAACTGATAGGCATGTACTGATCTGATCAAGTCCCTCCAAGTTCCATCATGATAGGTAGGTAGACTGGATAACAGAAATCCTAGAATACTTTGAACCTTATGTTCGACATTAAAGTCTCACCTCTTACTGTCGAGGGATGTAGTGGCAGTAAGATGTTTTCACAAGATTATCTGTATTTCAGCGAATCTTCTTTTCTGTAACTAAAGGACAACCCCAACAATGCACACTTTACCTTCTTGAATTACCTTTTGGCAATAGTGCATTCACAAGTATGGAGCTAATACCTGTGAAGCTACTCATAAAAATGTCAAGTATGACAAACCTCACGCAGTTAAGCCGTGGGCTTGGTCATTACCTTCTTAGGTCGTCAAGACCCCTTCTAACCACTTGATAATATCCGGAACAAGGAAGTGATTGCTATCCTCATATTTATGATAATACTTTAGACATAATTACCCACGCATAATGCATTTTACAACCATGATCATGTTAATTCATTTATCAGTTAGCTTCAGCACACTCGACTCAACCTCAGAATTGTTTGCACGATAGTCCAAACATACATCAGTAATGTTTTAAAGACATCTATAAATTATTTTTATATTAATTAAATAATAAAACTTACAGGTTCCGCGGAACATTTATGTTTTTCAACTTTATTCTGTTCATTGGAATGCATTAATAAATGAATATATGGTTGGTAATATGGAAAACGTTTACCAGTTGGCGATAATTGACGTCTAATCTCTTTCAAACGTTCTGGACTTTGTTGTCGAACTGGTGAAATTTGTCTCACTGAGTTATCTGATTTACATGGGCTAATCGATCGTGGCAATGTAGATGATGATCGAGGTTGTTGATCACAGGCATTTGATTTCATGGTAGACAATTGTGAAGGTGATATTATCATTGGTGTATTCAGATTAGTAGTAGAATTTATGGGGGTATGTGTACGTTTTTGCTGCTGTAAATGATTGGGATCGTTGTGATGATGTCTCGGCAATGGCTGATTTCGATAATTTTGTTGATGTTGGACAGAATGTTGTTGTTGTTGATGATGATGTGGCTTCACAACAGTACTATTTAATGATGCCGACTTATTCAAATCATAGAAATCAGGATAATCTTGATGTCTAATTGAATAGTTATTTGACATTGTTGTTTTATCTAAATTATTCGGTTTATTCATATTATACAATATTGTTTTTAGTGAATCACTTAAACGTGAATTTTCTTCCTTGAGAAAATATGAATAACAAAATGACAAAAACAAAGAATAAATTATAAGTAATATATTTAATAATAAGTAGTTGAAAGTTATCAACAGAAAATCTTAATTGAACTAAGGTTAGTTGGTATTCATCAACAAAGCCTACCATTATTCTTGAGAAAATTAGTGTTTTCATTTACATTTAAACCTAAGTCACTTAATCTCAAAATCTTATATGAGTTTCAACTGAGGTTTTCTTCTGAAGAATTTGGACATTTGCATTTAGTTATCAGTGAATATTGATTAATGTTTGGCTACATGCTATGTAAATACATTTTCCACAATGTCTATCCATTTAAGAAAACACTAGTAGTATATCTCATTACCAAGGTTAATTTTGATAATTTCAAATAAATTGAGCATTGGATAGGTTGTTTATAAAATCTGATACAATCTTATACAATCTGATTAATAACCGAATCAAATTATCAAAATTTAAATGCAATTGGTATAATCATCGAATATTTTCCACCCAACATGGACTTTTTATCCAACCGATCACAATTAAATTACGTTCACATTTTATTCACATGAACATACATACAATTTTATTTTCACATAATCTCAGTTCACATCACACTAACATATGCATGCACACTTGTCTCACATCAAACTACCTTGACCCAAATGACTTGACATGACATGATCGAAACTCGCAATTTTGATTGTACGAACTTATTTTGATTCTGATTTGTTCCATTGTATTATTTAATCTTGTGCTAATTCAATTCGGTTATTCATTTCTCTGAAGAAGCGACTTACACTAAGCCGCGAAACGTCAGAAATTTTAATTTCTACTCATTGGAATTTTACAAATATATATAACTAGTAGTATATCGTTTTATATATTCTGAATCTTAATATCACAAAATAAGTTTGAAGTTCACTGTGACTCGAAATGCACTGGAAGTTTGTTTTAACTTAAAATGTACTTCTCAGAATCACCTATAACTCTTTCAACCAAGGATCAAACTTAGGGATTTTGTGCTTCATGAGAAGCGATTGATCTTTACATAACTAAATCGGCATCCGATGGAAGACATTTTGTTATGCTGGACCACAAAGAAGTGTACAAACTTTCAGAACTGTGTTTTGAGAACACTATTTCATTTATACTAATTGTGTGTAATGTAAACATTTTGTTTCTATTATTGTTACGTTTCTATTACCCTATCCTCACGTTTAGCATAATTACTGTTATTATATTGTCTCTTATTATGAATTATAGTTAATTAGTTGTGTACAAGTTGTTCCTATTCACTACCAATATTTCCTTTGTTCTTTATTCATGTTAATTTCCTAATTTGGTTTGCTGTGTGGTCTTATTTTATGTATATATAAGGGAATGCTTGAAATATAATAGGATTGTGTCTGGTTGATCTATTGGCTCGTATTCTTCCTATTCTGGCTTGGGACTCAGTGGGCATAGGGTAGACGCACAATTACCGATTAGGCACTAGTGACTGGCACTCGGCCAACCAACCACCAATTTTCTCGCATCATAACACATTCCTAATTGTAGTTTATTTTAGATTTATTGTGAGATCTTACCCATTGTCATCGAAAAGGAAAATTTTCAAAACTCAACATGGCCAATGTTTGCTGGTGACATATTAATAAGGTATCTGAAATCAATCACTAGTGAGCTCATGCTGAATATGACGAGGTTTGTGGTAACTTTTGAATCCGTGAAATAAAATTCCCGAATTAACCAAAGTTTTACAATCAAGAAAACCAGGAAGCAGTTGTCTCATCTTAATAAAGGACTCTTCATCAGTGAACCTCCACAACCCGATCATGGATCACACCTCTCTCATTAAGGCATCATGGCAGGCGTTCAGTATTAAAGGATATCTAATTCCGAATTCAATCTTCACACTACCTAATTGTCATCTTACGAATTATGGATGAAGGGGGGAGAAGTGAAGTTGTTAAAGAAATTGAAAAATTTCGTGATCAAAGATAAATAGCACATGTTAGTTATTGAAAAAATATTCATAAAATATCTAGGTCACGGTGTTTTTGTGAAGGTTGATTCTAATTTTTGTTCAAATTCGCCTAGGTTGCTTACTACTGAAAACTAGGGAGCACTAGTTATTTATTTAGTCCTAGTATAGGACTTCTCAGTAGTAAACTTTTAACTGTCATCACCGTCAGGAAATTTCAAAAGCTTCTGAGACCAAGACCTATAGGAGTTGTAGTTCAATGTTACTTAGCTTATAGTGAAACTCAAGTAATATCAATCTGTAGCGAATACAAACAATTAGTACTTGTTGCTACAAAACCATCTAAAATTAAAAGTTAAAATGTTTTCTTCACAAACATCTGGTATTTCTTCCCGATTCAGTATTTCATTTATTAGTAATAGTTTATAATGAATTGTTAGCTGAGTAATGAATAATGTCAAGATTGTCTAGTATTTAATGTCACGTAATGAACTACTGTCGACAAAGTTGATATGCTACCATTAGTTTCAATAAATTGACCATGTGTTCAGTATGTTGTTGACTAGAGATAGCCAATAGAAAATCAATTATTAAACTAGGCTACGTGTTATTTTCGAGATAATAGTCAAGTGACTTGACACTATGATAAGGGATCAATCCTAACAGTTCTTTGTTGATTAAATTAGCTTCCAGATCTGCATGTCATGCGACTTAACATACGTTGGCGAAAGATATACAATTTCAAGTAAAGTTAAAGGATTCGAACTAGTATTTCGTATTGTTATGAAGAGTATCAGTTGGTCTAGTATTTCATATATACCTAGCTAAAAATTCTTAGGAATCCACATGAAGTCAGATATCCACCTTTCTCCCACTCCCTAAATGATTCTATTCCCTTAATTTCATAATTATTTATAGGATTAGTATAAATAAAAGTGTTGGTAGGTAGTGTATTTTAAGAGTTAACTTGGCATCACGTGTCAGCTTATTTGATTGTATATGTCTTTAATAGAAACATATGCCTTAATAATTTGCCTATGATTTCCATATGTTCATTTTATTTTCTCTCGTAAATTGATTTTCATAGTAAATTATCCTGTAATCTAAGTTGTTCGAATAAAAACCTCTAATCATTCTTACCGTATGTATACTTCTTCTGTTCACCGCATCAACATCTATCATCATTATGATTGGATGTTGTACAAATTATTGAATTTGAAATTAATATCACAAATCGATTTAGATGATACAAGGATTGCAAACTTAAAAGAACTAAACAGTAGTTTGGTCTTAGTTTAGAACTTATTATTTAAGTAACTGGGGATCGATTCAGAACCTAGAATCTTCGCCATGAACGCTTATCATATAGACTATTTAAAAAAATAGGACTAGTGTAGTCTAACTATGGTGGTCACGTGTCAATTGCTCACATTACCAATAAATAAGGTCAACTAACACATCTCTAGTTCTATGCCTGCCCGATGATCCAAGGATTAAACGATCTCTGGAAACTCTAAATGTTCCTGATTCGGTGCCTGGTTATGTTATGAGTATGCAGTGGTGAGAAGTCCCACATTAGGATGAAACAATTATCCAGCACTCCTTGGCTTTTAATGCTTTTTTATTTAATGTCATTCAGTAATATTGGCACTAATCGTATGTAAATGTGCTGTTAATCTGTTCTTTTTGTGCAATTCACTCATAAATATACTACACTAAACAACGAGGGTTGCTGTTTGTACTCTTTTAACAGCAACAGAGACATTTTAAGATGGAATTAGTAAGACAATGAATTTTATAATTTTGCTCTTGTTTTTTCGTTCCTTTTCAAAGCTACCTACTACCACTAACTATCTAACGTTGATACAATAAAAACAATGATTCACTCGTCAATGAGTAAAATCAGTGGCTGATGAATCACCAGCTTTCGGTTCTCTGTTTCAGTTGCTTTTGTTGACAATGGAACCAATGATGAAATAAAATTAGACCAAAAAACGTATAGTTCACGATTCTTGACTACACTTCTATCAATGAATCTGTTTCATGACCTATATTATTGTTCAAATTTGTTAGTACTAGTAAGCAATCATTGGATAATCAATTCGCTGTATTATTATTTCTCTAGACGTTATTTAGATAACGTGTTCAAAGGAAGTGTTCTAATTTTGTTCTTTCCGCTTTTCTTTTCTCTTGTTTCTTGCATTACCTCCCGTCCTATGCAAAACATCACTTCTGTTAAGTATACAGATGAATATAGTATTTTAAAATCCGTGTATCTTTTCATGATTGTTGTGAAATGAACAAACTCTTTGTAGTGAACGTTGAAAGAAAGTCTACATAGAATGGCCTTACATCATACATACTTACTTGCGCCCGTTACCTCTCCCAGAGGAGCATAGGCCACTCACCAGTATTCTCCATTCAACTCTGTCCTGAGCAATTCTTTCCAGATGTTTCCAGTTGCTGTTTATCCTTTTAATGTCTGCTTCCACTTCTCGACGCAATGTGTTCTTTGACCTTCCTCTTTTTCATTTCCTAACAGGATCCTAAGTTATTGCTTGTCTCGTAATGAAGTCTGATGATTTCCGCAATGTATGTCTTATCCATTTCCAACGCCGTCTCCTGATTTCCTCTTCGGCAGGAAGTTGGTTTGTTTTCTCCCATAGTAGGCTGTTGTTGACGGTTTTCGGCCAACGGGCATTCAGTATCTTGCGTAGACAGTTGTTTGTAAATATCCGTACCCTCCTGAGGATGTTTGAAGTAGTTCTACATGTTTCAGCTCCATAAACAAGAACTGTCTTGACGTTCGAATTTAAGAGTTTGACTTTGTGGTTGATTGACAGTTGTCTTAAATAGGATATGTTCTTCAACTGTAGGAATATAGCCCTTGCTTCGCCAATCCTTGCCTTTTCATCTGCATCGGATCCTCCTTGTTCATCGATGATGCTCCCCAGATACGTGCATTACATCTAATTCTTCCAAATTTTAGTTTACTACATGGAAAGAATTTGAACACCCTTATAAAATGCCATGGTGTTAGTAATAATTAGGGACTCCACAACGAAGACTATCTTGGTCTTCACATGTTTTGTCACTATAAACAAAGGTTACTTTTGTTTACTTAAAGTAAACAGATTATGTAGTTTCTGCATCACTAGACATTTACTTAATTTCTATATGCTACTCATTATTCTATGATGTTCCCGATTATTTTTTCTGAGTATTGAGAAAAGACTAAGTAGTATGTTGAGTAAGTAGAGTGTTGAAGATTGCTTGTAGGGGATATAGTGGAATATTTGACGTCATTATAAATGTACTTGTTGTGGATAAACATTTGAAATCATTTAAAATAACCGTCAACGGCTTCCTTAAGATCTAACCGTGTAATTCAGAAATAAAATCGCTAAAAGGAGCATCAATTTTTTCTCAAAAATTCAGTTACCACTTACTTATAAGATGTAACAAGCAAAAGGCGTACAATGAAAGAGGGTTTTCTACCGGCCACCTTCAACAATTTACCATATAATCATAATGCATGTAACCTCACTTAGATTTGACTAATAATCATATGTCTACACCCCAGAATCGATCTGCAGGAATAGATAAATATGACATCGGTCATTAATTAGCCATTAATCACTTTAAAACTGATCTCTACACACTATTCTGTTAAATGAATAACAAGATACAGCAATTGTTTAAAATGCATAATAATAGATAAAATATAATGTTACACTTGCTTCTAGTAAATGAATGGCTTCCTCTTTAATTTTGATAATCCCTCTTAACTCTGAGATTTCAGCATTTGATTTTTTCGCTTGTCTAAAATAAATACGTAGAGATGTTTAACAATAGTAATGATAATAATAAATGTATACAGTTAAATAAAACTAATCTCTATGAAACCGCTTCGTCTTAACTAACATAATAATCATCAAACTACTGATATACTTCAATTTTCTGTCAGAGTTCTAGTGTGTAGTTGTAACTAATGGAGTTCAGAGAAACTGACATTCAGATAGTTATTACTATTGTCATTAAATAATTGAAGTAAAAATTCTACAAGTGAATTTCAGTCGTGTTGTTGATTGTTAAGTGACCACATCGAAACCACAACGTCATTGCTTCGATCCCTAGTGTGATATTAGGTAACCAAAGAGTTTTTACCACTGCAATGCAGTTGTCTAACTATCCTTTCCTATTTTTAATGGTACCCAATAAACTAATTTGTGATTAATTTTGTTAAATATATTCGAAACTATGCACTAAACGACACTTGAAAAAGTGGCAATATGTAAGCCATTAATAACGTAGGATGTGGCATTACTATCTATCCATCTGTCTAACAAATATATATGAATGCTGATACCACAAATTGATCTAAACCAGACAACCATTGATCACCTGGAAGCACTGGACAGCTGCCTCGTCCTAGTATGGGACTCCTCAGCAGTGAGCATCCACGACCCTGGTGGATATCGAACCCAGGACCCTCTGGCTCCGTGACGAACGCTTTACCATTGGACCAAGGAGCCGGCTCCTAATGGTTGGATGGATGACAATGGATGAGGTCGCGCAAACGTAACACGAATTGACTGAATTAGAAATATAAACCATTAGGAGCCGGCTCAGTGGTCCGATGGTAAAGCGCTTGTCACGGAGCCAGAGGGTCCTGGGTTCGATCCCCACCAGGGTCGTGGATGCGCACTGCTGAGGAGTCCCATACTAGGACGAGGCAGCTGTCCAGTGCTTCCAGGTGATCAATGGTTGTCTGGTTCAGATCAATTCGTGGTATCAGCATTAATAAATTAACTATCTCCACAACAACCCCTTAAATGTAAATATATATATATATATATAAAGTTCAGGTTACTAAGAAACCGCAAGATAAACAAAACAATAGTAGACATAGTAGTATCATTAATAAAAATAATATGAATTTAGGCAAAAAGAGTATAAACGGAGATTAAAAGAGGAATTTGTAGAATAAATTATATAAATAAATTGAAATTCAGGGTTTAAGAGAAGATAAAGAATGAATACCTCTACGTCATTAGAAATGACCCATAGACATGCCACTCTACGTTTGTAACCACCAATTAAGTTTGTTGCACGGAATTAACGTATGTAGCTGGGTTCTTCTAGTATACTCTATATTCAGTATTTGAATGCCCCTTCTTTATTCACTAAGTCTAAATATCCCCGTAGTACCATCTTAGCTAATTGGACTCAGAATTTAAGTGAAGAATCAGGTGACACCTGAAAAGAATAAACTTAGTTTGTGTGAAAATAAAAACTGCGACTCACGTACACCCACTTGGTAAGTTTTAAATTGAGTGAAATGCACGTTTTAGATTCCACTAACCACCTAAAGTCCTACTGTAATCGTACTTGTGTATCACTTATGTACCAGGACTATGTTTTTAGGATGCACGTACAGAAGCAAAGACTAACAATTCATAGCCCTTAATTTATAGTTAAGTAATAAACAGTGAATAATTAGAGTAAAACATTATTCATTCAAATACAGTGTAGTACTTAAAAATTGTACTCACCTATCCAATAGATAACCGAATTCAGTTTGCTGTTGTATGTAAAGCATACGAAAAAAGAAAAAGAAATTCATTGAAGTACAGCCAAATCTATCTGAGTTCGCAATACGTTATGTAACATATCATCTAGTGCTTTAAATTTTACAATGTTTAACTTTTGCGACTAACTTTAAGTCGATTGCAAAGAATATATGAGATCTGTTGAGGAGTCTTGTACTATGACGAAACAACTGTCTAGTGTACTCTGGTTGTTTGTGGGACCTAATCATGATCAGAGCTTGACAAATACAAACAACAGATTAACCTATTTGTAAGAATTGAAGCTGATTGTTTAATTGCAAAACGTTTGATATTGGCCTCTCATCATGTTTAAGTGAGCTTTACAATTATTCTATGAACAATAAATCGATTAGCTTAAGTACCATTGTTTGCCATCTTCATAGGTTTTTCTGTCGCTGTATAATCCTATACTTCTAGTGACTGACGTTTCCAGTTAAAATTTGAGCTTGTGACATACTGTCCTTATCCTTATAGGTCGATTCAATCAAGTCGTCTACTTATCGCTAATGAGTTCTAACGCCATGATCCTTAGGAAGATCGATATTTAAGGATTTTTTGCTTAACCAAACCGAATTTATATCCATAGCTGTTTAAATGCAATGTGCAAACAAGAGGTCGACTGGAGAATGCAGTTTAAAAGAAGACAAGGAAAGTAAAGACAACTATGCCTGTAAAGTCAAACGTCCAAGCAAATTAATCTAAGTTTTTTTGGAATATATGGAGAATTTAATTCCTCATGAATTAGACGCTGTTGTTGTTACCAATTGGTCATTAATAACTGAGAGTTGACATATAAAGCCTACTCGTACAGTGATTGGTTAGTGAAAGCTTAGCAGATAGATGACGAATCATAGTTGGAGGGATGGATGAATTTGACTTTATATTTACCTTTTCGTGTGACATATGTGATTCGTCACTCTGTATTGTTGTTATACGAGCTCTGGGACTAACTAATCTGGTTCTTGATCGTTCTGTCGAATCAGCATGCCTAAGTACTAGATTAAAACAAGACTGGAGGCTAGCTGTAAGACATCTCGTTGCAGATAAATAATAATCTATAAAATCGGCAACCCCACCTCCAGGTATAACAAGAGCATGTTAAATAGTTACTTCAGCTCAAACCTCAGTACTGTATTGGCACAATGAGTTGAAATAAAAAGTACTAAAATCTAGTTCAACAAAAAGAAATGAAAAGACTGTTGGTATGAATGATTTATATGACTCAACATTTGGCACAAGATAAGGAGTGAATTCGCCTAAACTACTGTGGCTGAATCTGATCCGTGTTTCCCAGTATGTCCAACCATTCATAGAATTTATCTTGTGAACCTTAATAAGATAACCTGTGTCCGCCAGTCAGGTAGCACGAAGAAGGCTTAAACAGTAAGCTAATATCCAGTGTTAGGATTTAATTTATTAACTGAAAGTGATAGTTTATCTCTTTTTCCAGCTTTTTAATTTTCATGAAAATAATCAATTGTCCTTTAGTCAAAATAAAATAGTAGAACTTAGATTACTTACCGTACTTTTTGTCACTGTTGAACTTAATGCTGCAGCAGTTCGTATAGGATTAGAACCATCTGATTCAATCTAAGCAATAAGGCAAAACCAATGGTCATATTATAATGTAGACAGTTAACATGCACGTAGAAATAATAACAGGGAAATATGATGCCAAAAAAAACTAATAGAAAAATTTGTCAATTGGTTAAGTAGGATGTCAAGATTATTTCACTGTAGACTAACCGAAAGCTGTTCAGTGATTAATGTCATATATGCAAAGTCTAGCTTAGTGATGAACAAATCCCACTGATTAGGTTCCAAAATACTATTTAGTTTAAATGACTAAACACTAAATGAATCTTGTTTGAGGTTAAGTAATTCAAATGCAATCAGTTGAATATCTGGCCTCACCAACAGTGGAATCAGTTGATGCTAATCCTAAAGGTGACGTAAAGTTTGATTGAAAGAAGTGAATCTGGATTAACTAAATGAATGAATATGGCATTAGTTATTGTGAATTGATTCATCTGTAAAAATAATATCATTCTTAAAGGAGGTCACATTTTTTAACCAAACAGCTTAGTGGAATCTTTCCTGATTGTGAAATTCGACGGTTTAAGTTTGAATACCACCAGAACAATTAGTTTTCGAAGGTTGAAGGAAGGTTTATTGATGCGTATTAGCTAGCAAGAAAATGATGTCAGTCAGGTTTCCCCTTCAAGAACAGAACAAAGAAGCTTTAGAGTTTGCAGCTAACTTTTTTACTTAAGACAACTTAGATGGTATCGACTGATACAGAAAAGCACACATACCAATATTTAATAATCTATTGAAATTCTAAGGGATGACTTCATTCAAATGCATTGCTGCATGCTATAACAAACTTAACAAATAAAAATAGATGAGATTAACTTTGAAAACGCAAAGAGAGTTGTAAGGTACACTAATCTGTAAAGACTAAAGCATCGAACAAAATGATGCACTAACGTAATGTTATATTTTTATGGCCTTGAATGTATCCATTGTACTCCAATACTGAACATTTAATGTTTTAAAAATGTAGACTATTTCACTTCAAATCAGTAAATAATTGATGTTCCTGTGTAAACTATTCCTATTGATTACTCCGATCTGATGTAGTCAATTTCATGATCATTGCATGGAAAAGGTCTACAACTCAGCTAAGTGCCTTATATCATGTTGTATACGTGAAAATTAATTGTGCATATGCAGTTTGATACAGAAATTAAATGACTTCCTTCACTTTATATCTGTTTTGCTGACAGTGTACAGGCTGCCTGAAATTAGGGAACATGAGAAATTGAATTTGCCGCCATGTAGTCAAGTCTGACAGTCATAATAACAATAAAAATGAAGTAAACAGGCTAAAAAATTTATCTCTTGATGTCTTACCATATCAAGTAAGCCTATTTAAGAGCCATATGGGCAGTAACATACCAATTAGGGTCTGTGGAAAATTTTGTAATGACTAATGTCTTAAGATATTATTGTAGTCAAATGTCTCCTAGCAGTTCTAGCCTTACACAAAAAGTCTGCCATAAAGACAGGATGTTCTTCATCGCTCTACTAATTCTCAGTACTAAAGGTTAAAAAATGCTTAAACTAATACAATAAAATTACTCTCAAAGTTGTGCACATATGGCCAATATAGTCAGGCTTTGAAGTTGAAAAAACAAGCTGTACTCATGCTTCTATCACTGATCCCATATGAAGAAACGTCCTTTCATTGCACAAGAATTCTATAAGTATAAATAACTCACTTATTTCCAGCTTCTCAACTATTGATGCCGAATTCATTTTCATACCCTCTCTTCTTCATTTTTTAATTTATAGCTTGTCAGTTTTATCATTTGGACTAATTACACAGTCATTCAGTACGAATGTGTGAAAGCATTCCCACTTTTGGTGTTTATATTAGAACATATAAATCAAGTGTAATTCCAAAATCATTCAATGTTGAAATCTAGGAAACTTAAGTCAGATGATCTACAGTCCTTTACATATTTTCTGTTTTTCTTCATCACCCAGAAATCACTCCAGGTGTGTACATATTGATTTACTGAATGTCATGATGTCGATTTCACAAGATGAAGAACTATGCGCTTCTGTAAAAGCTAAACAGTTCTCACATCAGCACTTGGATAGTTGGTAGAAAAGGAATAACAAAGCGGATCATACATCTAGTCAAGTTAATAATCAATATCTCGCTTTCAGACAACAAGGACAGATGTATAAATGTCTATAATTTGTGTATATTAATTTTTATTCAGATTTGGCAATTAAACTTCCTCACATGGCTATTAGACCAGATGACTTTAGAAGCGGGTATTCATCGTAAATGAGTTGAGATCATATATCCTTTCAGAAGTAACGATGACAACATACTTTAATAATGTCAGGTGGTTGAAGGTCGTCGGTATGAAAGATAACTTCGCAGTTTTTCTGTCAGTTTATACTTGTTATGAATATGTACCGTAAACCTTAAAGGAAGTGATACTCCCTATCCATTGAGGATTCATGTTACCCGATTTCAAAAAGTGAGATATTACCACTAATCTGTTCATACAGTAGATGATATCTAATAGGTCTGAGATAATGATTAATCACTAAGTAGTAACCAATGTGACGTTTACTTATTTCTTAGTTCTATTCGTCGAAATACTCAAAAAATAAACTGGTGACATACAAACAAAACACTTACAAGTTTAGATAATGAATTCAATTGTGATTTTAATTGTTGTATTTCATTCATTGAATCATATAGATGTGGTAATTCACTTGTCGGACGTCCGTTTCTCATTACATATCCATTTCTATCATGATACTTTGTTGATCCTTGGGATGAATAATAACCTCTTGAACCAGAATTTAAATTTGGCAAAGCTGATCTAATGTTGATTGGTGTTGTAGAAGAAGATGTTTCTCTGAATATGTTTTTTACAAAGATTTGAAAGAATATCAACAGACTGAGATAATCAAAAAATATTGTAGCGTAATAAAAAGAGACTTTACCTTACCTCCAAATTCAATGATAAATTTTTATGTACTTGTTGAGGTACTTTTATAGAAAGAACTAGGAGAAGGATTACTGTTAGATTCTCTATGTACGTTTTATAAAAATCTATGTCTAAAGATTAGTAAAGTATTTACGTGAATACTTTCTGAGTACCTTCAAGATAGAAGATAAAACGAGAAAAAATTCGAAACAATCAAATACGTTACCAAACCAACAACGTTACATTCCCGTTGTAGTTTTTTGTGAAGGTAATATCTACCAGATATTTCTGACCTCATTCGTTTGAAAAGAAGCCAACCGCGATGACATTTATGTTACTATGGTGAATATAGATTTATGCTAGAGATTAGATTATTCAGAGCACAACTATTGCATTGTTGAAGGGTTTCTGGAACAAGTTCATGGAATTAAAGGTAACACTTCATTTCTGTTTAAACAAAGTAGATTTTTTGTTAAGTATGTATACATTTATAGATATAAACAACGGTAACATAAAAAGGGTGCTTGTTGTGACTTGCAAGTTTGTGTATCAGAAACTTTCCCTAATGACTCAAACGAATCGCATAATAAAGTCAAAAGACAGACACAGCAAGGAATTTTACTGACTGACCACAATCAAATTTGCAATGAGGTAGCACTTAGCATTTATAAAAATAGAGAATCTTCCCAAATATGACTGCTTTGTTATTCAAGGCTTTCAGCTTACTGTACACACTGTCAGGGACGACGCTGATTAAGAATAAGTCGATATATGTACCTCATGGTAGGTGATTAATCTGTGTAACATAACAAAACGGCCTGGTTGAAATCTTGGGCAACCACTTTTACCAAAATCTCAACCGGTTACTTTTCGTTTCCTGTTTGGTTTTAATTGCACAATCATGCCCCAAAATCAAATTGTGTAGTCTTATGCCTTTATAAAAGTTTGCGACCTATCATGAGTCATTCAGTGAGATCTAAACGAAAACACCATGGTGGCTGACAACATAAATAGATAATGAAACCTGTTGCTAAACCACAGGGTAATGGAATATTTCGCAGCATGGAAGCGTACCGGAATGAAATGTGATCAATAAATTATTGGTGATTCATTGAATCATGAACTAACTGAAATCTATGTTATCTCACGGTATATAACTAATGCATATTTATTATGTGGACATAAATTTGATTTGTGTCTATGTTCTATTCAATCCAATGAAAGAGTGAGTTTACAGAGATGGATTTGTTCGCATCTTCAATACACGATTTTCGTTAGATTCTATTGATGATCATTACATACTTTTAACAAAGTGGGTGTACAAAAGGCTGCACCTGATTATGATTCTGAAAAAGCTTGTAAATGGTCAGTCGATCGTTAACGTCGACATCTCCTAGCTATAAAAAGACGTGTACACGCTAAAAGAGTAACTTATAAAGTCATTGTATTCTGAAAATTCATATTGAACTGAGCATACTATTGAGTAAACCTATTATTATTATTATTAAAATTTGGATAAATAAAATATAGTTTGTACGATGACATTTATATGACAACTAAATAAAAGTGGATTAGGAGACAGCCTTGACGATTACAATTTAATGTTGACAGCACTGATAACAGTATGTCACAAGCTCTGATTCGACCATCAGTGTTCGAGCAAACAGCCTCCACATAGCCCTTCAATGAATAGAGTAGAATATCACCTTATTGTCAAGAAACCTTACTAGTTTACGGCTGGGACTTTTGCATAAGTGTTACTATAAATTGTGAATATTTTAATAATTGATCAAGTTGGTTAGTTTATCGTTTCACATAAGGATTAGGCCTAAATCTTTACTTCTGTATAAATGTGTATCATTTTATTAAAAGAGAATATAATGCAACTTTGGAATTTTTATTGACTGATGGTTGACAGTTATTTACAGTATGTACGTATTGTATCATCGAGTATCGACACTCCCATTAGACACAACTGTGTTAATATAACATTGTGGATAACACACCACTAATCAATGAAATGAAGTTTAGCTGAGCCTAGCACTGAACATTAACACTGTGATGTAGGCTTATCTATACTCAGTAATTGTGTAGAGCTTAAATAAAGCATGATTAAGAACTGAAAGTGGATGCAGTGATAATGCATTTATCGTTAGCTAGTCTATAGATCATTGATAGACTAGAGGATGCCCAGTAGTAGGGCTAATAAGTAAAGCAGTTGAGCACTCCAACATGTATAAAACTTACATATTGAGCTAGTAAACTTAGTTAACACTAAGAACTACCAAGAAAGTCTATGACATTAGTTACTACACCCTGATTAAATCATTAATCTAATACACATATAATATGACAATAATAATTACTTACATTTGATCGTTTGTTTTTAAGGCAAAATAATCAGATTTACATAGACGACGTGTCATAAATGAATACAATTTTTGCATTTCTGTTAAACATACATTTTTTCTACTTTTTTTAACTAAATAATTTGAATCATTTTGATATGAATGAAAATTATAATCACAATCACAATTACATACACTATTCCATAGATAATGATTATGTTCAGAAGTTGGTGATAAAGAAGAATGTTCTATACTACTGGATAATGATAACATGTCAATAGTAGATGTATTCACTGATTTCTTATTTATTAATTTATGCTTACAATAATTTATTTGATCATTTTTATTGTATTCAATACAATCAATTGTGTTAACATCATTGTTACCATGATCAATATGTTTTACATACTTTACAATACTATTAAATGGTAATTTATACTTTCTATATTTTGTATTAATCTCATTCTCTGTGGTTGTCGTCATATTTTGGTACTTTGGTGTATCATTTAAAGTATTATATTCCTTATGCATGAAAAATCGATTATTGGAATTACCCATTACGAAGTACTTGTTAGTTAGCCGCCTATGTTTGAATGAATAGATGAATGAATGACTTTATAATTAATCCTATAAATCCAATATGATGTATAGTTTCGCATGAAGTACATTCTCATCAACATTACCAAAATGATAGTTGTAAATTAGACATATGAAAATAATCCAGAACAAAATACCGACAAGCCATTCTCTTTATGGTATCTTTGTTGTATTTACAGTCTTTTTATAATATGGAATATTTTACTAGACAATGATTGACCAATCGAAAATTTAACAATTATTAAAAATCAATACTCGAATATTAAGAATAACCAATGAGAATGAGGTAAAATTAATAATACACTAGTATATAGCATTTTATTATTGTAGTACGATGTAACGTTAAGTCACCTAAACTGGAAACACAAGGTAATGAGTATCAGTCCAGTCTACATGCTTTTTATTTACTTAAATATTCCATGCATATGAATTAGGCTTGATAAAACCTTACTTGTGTAAAGTTTCACATCTCATGTCAGGTCATTCATTTATTGAATTGAAATTCGCAAATCAGATTGTTCTTGGTAAAAACAGCAGTAAAATGAATTTGTGAATAGTCTCTTATAACCTCTAGATTAATCAATTAATCAATCACTCAGTCATGTATATATCTGCATTGGTTCAATTCGTCATAGCTCCTTAGCTCAATAAGATGAATACGAATATGACAAGAGGTAGTAATAACATAAATTGTAATAAAAACGGCGAATATGATACGCAGAAAAAGATTTAATGCATAGAAAGAAAGGTATGAAATAAATGTAATCTCGAGATTTAAGGGGGGATAAACACTGTATTCACTCTCGTTATTACGACTAATTCTGAATTGTCATTCAAAGCCTATATCTGTTGATTCAAACAATCGCGCATGCCCTAACCAGGCGGTCTGAATCTACCGACACTGCTCATACTAACAGTTGATAACTTCATGAACTGACGGCACGTTTGGTTTGAAACCCACTGGCTTTCTCTAATTTTTCTCCTATCCAAATAAGTATTATGCGTCAGTGTAAACGGTAGTTGGAAGTGAGTTATAAGTGTTTCGACAAACTGAGATAGTGAAGATTTACATCAAGATCAACTGACATACTATCCTTCTCTAGCACCGGGAATTTAACTTCACCATTGCCTGCCCAGCAGTTCCAACAAATGCGAATAATATTTTGAAGATATATATATTATAACATACTAATGACCTTGTGAATGTAATCTACCCTCAAAGTATATGTATTACGTTCATGTAGTGTTGCTGGGCGAACTACTGTGTAGTATACTGATGATAAGGAATAAAAGGTATAAAACGTTGATCACATCATTTAACTTCAAATTCTTATCAATCCTATTAGGCAGGTGTGTGACGTAATTTTGTCTTGAATCTAACAGTATAGTTTGGTTGCCTTAGTCAAACTATGTCACCTATAGTGTAGACAAGATATATGTCTAATAGTCAATAGAAAGTTATAGTGTGCTTTTATAACTAGACGATATTTGTAGGTTTTTAGTATTTGGTCATATGTATCATTAAAATATTGCTGGTTTTTGTTAAGAACATCATGGAAGTAATGCTAAGGTTACACGCAAAGTAGAAGAAAATGTTGACAAATCACTTGATAGTGTTTCAGTTACTATAGTAGAATGGTGATTAGCTCAGAAAAGAAGAAACCTAAGGGCTGATGTGACTATTATAACTGGTGGTTCTTGACTTTTAGCGATATGATGTAGAATCAGCAGCAACAATATAGATGTGTTCATTCTTTGTCTCCACACAGATCCTGAGGCTTAAAATTCTACTACACTTTTCTTGCTATGAAACGTTTTCTTCTTTACAGATCGTATTCTTTACGTTTGAGCATTTTATTGATCAGTACTAATTGTATTTTGACTGCAATATGTTCATCTTACTGAGGTCATGTGGTGAGTTAACTTCAATTGATTCACATATGTGTGACGTTCTGTATTCCTAATAAATATATATCACAGTTTTATGATTATTAAATATTCCCACTACTTCGAAGGATGGAGTTTTATAGCTTAATCTACCGACATAACATGCATCACTTCAAAGACAATTTTCACAGTTCATACCTCATGCGTATAAAGTATTACAAGAAGGACTGATTCCCATTTAAATACGGACATCCTGTCTACTTCATAAATGACATTGAGAAAAAATACACGAATGTTTTGAATCCTTATAAAGATACTGTCCCACATCAATCAACGATCATCAATGTCAGTATCAAGATCAGTGAAGTGATCAGAAAAGTAGGGAATGTGTACAATTAACATTAAATCTACCTTCATTAAGAAGCTGATCGGAGCGAAATATTTCATTAAATACTAATCAATAATCAAATGTATGTTTAAAACAAACTTGAACATTAATGAAAAAATAGAATGTATAGTCAAACAAGTAAATAATATGTTTTCACCTGTGTATTCTATGTATAATCATTATTAAAATGTAGTCGATGAATTTCATCTTAATTAGGACATGTTATATGAATGTATCTATATCTCAATGTTAATATACACCTTACTAATACTCTAAGCTAGTGTTTTCCGACTTAAGTACCTAAAGCCTTATCAACTGAAACGTTGAATTCTGATCCCACCCCTCGATTGATTTGTTCATTGGATATAAACGTTGTATTAACAGTTCACACTTTCTTACTGTTTATATTCAGGGCTGCAATTGTGTGATAACTTAAAATGAATAAAATGTTGATGTCTGAAGTTAAAGTTATTACATTGGAGTATCCCAGCATCAACAATGAAAGCAAGCTACATCAAGATGACAAATCTAAAATAGTACAAAATGTATATTATTCATTCGAATGAATGCTCATGGTATTTGTATGATAACAGAGTCTGATAAATCATAGTCCCGAACATCATTACACCAGCTACTTTGTTCGAATATGGAAGATTTAAGGCTTTCACTAGAATGAAATAGTTATTCTACACTTCATAATATGCGATTACTGTTTAACTAAGATCAGTTCGTGATAATAAACTTTCATTTAACCAACCTGCATTAAATCAACTAACAACGAAAAGAACATTTATTAATAGCTATCGTTAACTTTACACTACCTTTTACTATGTGAATATCTAGGTGATATTGGATCGGATCGAACTCGGTACATGTTACATTTTGATCGAGGACTTGTAGAATTGGTTAATTCTGAAGGAGTTGGTGTTGGTGCTAATGAATGATGATATGAGTAGGCCTGTCGAGTGTCTGTTAACTGATCACTAGAATTTGACCATGGCAAATCAATTGTTGGAGGATAATCTATACCATTTGTAGAATGCAATAAATTTTTTTGTGAATGATGATGTGACGGTAGTACTCCATTGTCATGATTACCATTTAAACTAGTTAATGTTGCTGTATCCGGTCGACTAATTGGTGTTCTTCGAGTTGAAGTGCTCATATTACTCCATGCTGACGTACGCTATAAATATACATGAATATTTAATAGCAGTAAAAAAAATAAATAGGTACAATAAAATCCAGGTTTTACACAAAGATAATTTACAAATTTACACAAAAAATTTTATCAGGAGTTTTCATTCAACAATGAACTTCTCTCTATTTACGTCCATCTGTATTTTGTCAACGATTAGTCGTTCACCACTGGCATGTGATAAATTCAAACTTGAAAAGATGATCCCACCATCAAGTTTCAGCAAATCACTCGTATAGATAACAATTTAAATGTAAACTCAAAGATGATATTATTCAATTAAACATATTTTACTTTGCTAATTTTCAAAATGAAGAATGAAGAATTTTTTCAGGAAATTCATTCAATGTTTTCCAATCGTAAATGTGTAAATGATTCGGGATTAACAACAATTATAAAGTATTCAATGTGTTTCATTACACTCCATCATCAACAACACAATACATCGAAGTGATTTTAGAAAATTTACTTTTAAATGAGAAAGTGAATAGATTGGATAGCAATTACGGAAGTTATTACGTAACGCAACATACAGCTATTTATAATATAACATAATCATTTGGCCCACTAAATATTACAGATCTAGAGAATAGTAGTATGAACATGATTATGTAATTATTACACACATACACCGTCTAAACATAAATTTTATAAAATATACAAAAATGGATTTCATTGAATCAAACTCATGAATTATAGAAAATTGGGAAGATAGAATCATAACACAATTTGTGTTACTGCGGAAAATAAAGGTTAATCACCGACTCACTTTGGATCAAATAGTCAGGTTTTAGTTATTTATTTTCTCAGTGTGCTCAATGAACATTGGTATGTGTTGTTTGATGATTATTTCAAATGGATTCATTTTTATCCCATTTGTACCCCGTAATCGATAAATAGTATAAACTTAGACTTTCAAAAGTACCTTTTAGTCTTACACGTAGATATTTGCCGTACTGTTTATTAAATCAACAAGAGGTTCTATTCTTCGAATGTACATGTATTATTAGATACAAGTAAACTAGTAAGCTAATTTGCGGTGTTACGAGATGGATATTTGTCCATTTTCGTTTGATTTATCTAACATCATATATATGTTGGGTCGGAAGTTGATCTATGGTGATAAGATCATCACTTGCACTCATCATATTTTTGTCCATCGTAATGCAAAAAGTTGACATTTATATTTTGGCCAACTATTAAGTATTATAAAACACACCGATCGGTGTAGATTGGGTACTAATGAAAAACATGGAGCATTTATTAGTGACTAACTTCAGGATGTTCTAGTGGTCCGTGGGAGCAGTCTTAACATGTCAGGATCAAAACGATTGTCACCAGTGACACTAACTGATAGTCACTCTATCTCACAAATTAATGGAAGGGATAATTATGTCACTGGACGGAGGCAAAGTGATATCGATTTTTAAGCGTCAACCGTGAGACCCGAGGGCTCTAAGTTTGATTTCCTAGTGCACGCTGCCAAGGAATTCCACACAAGGATAAAAAGTTCGTCCAGCGTTCCATTGTTCTCAATAGTACCCAACCGAGATCAACCTGTGACGAGCACAAATAAATGAACTAAGTATCTATCTAAACAGAAGCACATCAATTCAGACATGCTATTATTTTTTTTCTGTATAATCATTTATCAACGTAAATAAATTACATCCTAATGCATATGAATTCAGCTACCCACTATTTGTTGATTACGGGGTACAAATAGGATAAAATGGATCCATTTGAAATAATCATTAAACAACACATACCAATGTTTCATTGAGCACACTGAGAAAATAAATAACTAAAACTAGATTATTTGATCCAAAGTGAGTCAGTGATTTACCTTTATTTTCCGCAGTAACACAAATTGTGTTATGATTCTATCTTCCCAATTTTCTATAATTCATGAGTTTGATTCAATGAAATCCATTTTTGTATATTTTATAAAATTTATGTTTAGACGGTGTATGTGTGTAATAATTACATAATCATGTTCTTTCAACTATTGAAAATACCTCTATGTCGTGTTATGTAATCGGCTTATCTTAAATAATGTCTAAAATTGCATTTGAATGTTATATTGATTAGATTTGTTTTTGATATCACACATTGGTCCGTTTTAAACAACCCTTGAAAATTGTAAAGGTATTTGTTTCTTCACAGCCCGGTAATTCTTAACTGTGTGTATCCACGACTTCACTATGGAATTAAAGCTTGTTATTTAATTATTTATCTATAAATTTTACTCATTCAATAAATCAAATTATCGGAAATCAGTAGATTGTACAATGTAGTTGATGAAAGTGTGTGACGAAATACATTGAATTCATTATATTCTACAAATGATGTCATCTTTACTTCATCCACTTGTAAAGTAAGATTTATCCTGAATAAAACCATTTTCTTAATTCAATCATCAAAAACCAAAATCTAATGATAGTGATTTATTTCATTGTAAAATAAAGTCCTTACATAAAATCTCATTCTTTAAATACACCATTGTTTCTAGGTAATGAATAGTCTAGTGTATGTGTAATGTTTGTTCTCTTAAGAAATCAGGTTACAAAGCCTACTCAATGAGAAATTCTATTCTATAGGTGGTTTTGTCACTGCTCGAACACTTCAGGTCTTAATTTTTAACACAATAATACTAAATAAAATAAGTTTGTATTCAATGGTGTGCACGATGAAATTATACTATATTGAGGAGTTTTTGATGTTCAACTTATCGACTTGTTGACCAACATCTGGTATTCAGAAAGTAATGACAGTTCTCTTTAATTTAATTAGTAACTAACTTTAATAAGTTTAATTCTTAGAGAAAAAAATTTGAAATTGATTAGTTATACAGTGAGTATATCTCATAAGATTTGGAATATTGTCAAGTGTATTTGATGGGGTAGAGGAAGAGAGCTGAAGCCTCTTAAGGTTTACAAACTGAAGAATCAACTTTCTATGTTGTTAGGACTTGTACTGTTGAACTGTACTTACTAGCAGTTTGTAAATAAGATATTACTAGCTTCATATGAATTATCATACTCTTTCCTTTCCAGAGTTATTGGAATTGCACCCTACATTTGTTAACTCATTTCTGCAACAAAACTTTTTTTGTCGTGTCTTTTTCGTGTTCTATATTTTCCCTTACGAAGTGATACATGAAATAGTTTTTCTAATTTATTAAACAACTCTGTTTGAAAGGTGTATTCTATTTCTCTCTTATTCCCACTTTCTCACCCGCAGGACTTGAAACAATCATTTCCTATCCACACTGAGCTAAATTCATGTTACATGGTTCTATTGGCTTCTTATCGCCAATATGGCATATCAGCCTTAATTAGTAACCACACTTACATCTCCCTCTCTGTCTCCCTCTCTCTTACACACACACTAGTAGCTCTATTGCAACAATCTATCTGTAATCCAATGATGGGTTAGCAACATAATGTTGTTTATCGGAAAAATGTAAATATATTATGCTGATGAATGCTAACTATTACATTACTTTGATTAAAATTCAATATCTTATTTAGACACCCCTAAATGTAATCAAATTATACACACACACACACACTTTAACATTTACAACTGGTTATGATAAATAACATTAATAACAACAACAAACAGGTCACTAACTTACACCATTCGAATCCAATTTGTAATCAACATCATGTATATGATTATTATTGGTAAATAATTTTTTAGTGCTTTTATTTACTGCTTTTGGTGTGAAATAATCATTAATTGCAATTAGTAATTCATGTACAGTCTCTTTATCACCTTCCATAATGTCTTTAATTGAAATGGATAAAATAGAAATTTATTAATAAGTTACTATTAATAGATAATGAAGAAAGTGTTACACTATATAAATTAGAAAAATGAAAATAGACAAGTAATCAAAAAAAATTCAATGAGGATGGTTATTTTTTGTGAAGATTGTTTATTCTAGTTGTTTGAATATGTTACAGATTGATAGTGGCAGAGTACCATTGAAGACCAGGAAGCACTGGATAATTGTTTCGTTCTGGTACGGAACTCCTCAGCAGTGAGCACTACAGATTCCACACCAAGCGCTTCAGGTTGACATCGAACGCTTAACTCTCTGCACCACTGAGTTGACAACCAGTGGTGGAATTCCTACTTACATTAATTTGTGATATATGGCATGACAATTATCCATTGTGACTGGTGATAAATATAGCACTCCCGACCAAACTGAACTCCGACCCAGTGGTGCAAAAGGTTAGGTGTTCGCCGCCAACCTAAAGTGCCTGGTGCGGAGTCTTGGTTTAACACTGCTGAGGAGTTCTACATTACAGCGAAAAGTCTGTCCGGTACTCCCTGGTTTTCATTGGTACCCTGCCAACATCAATCTGTAACATATTCGATCAATTAAAACGAAAAATTGTTCAGAGAAGCAAATTTACACATTATGCTACTTTTAGTTACCTACAGTTGTATTTACCATTTTAAATGCACATACGGTAGTGCGGAAGCTGGAAGAAAAAAGAGGTTATTATCTAGAAAATTCTCAGAACATATTTCGAAAAGTTTGTCATTAAATGGGTTCCAGATTACTTAGTAGTGCCGTAGAAAGATATCACTTAGTGAATCATAGTCACTTTCGTTGATAAATCGTGTACTGAATTGTAGTATAGGTATTTTTGAGAATACTTTGGCTTTCGTTTTTGCAATAAGTAAACTATATACACATATACACACCTTCCTTCATCCAAAATAACCTGAACATTGTGATTTCATAAGAATGATTCATGTAACATGTTCACACTGAGATTAGAATTGTACAGTTATGGTGACATTTCACTTCATATTTACAACTATATTCAAAATTTTAAGTTGGATTGTGACTGGCAAGGACTGGCGTTTCGTCCCATATGGGACTAATCGGCCGGATGTAACTGCATCCCAGTCGACTAGTCATAAATAGGACAAAATGAGCGTCTTAAATTTCGCTTGCCAGTCACAATCCATCTTGAATAATACTTGTGATTAATAGCCTAATCGAGGCAATCTGTTCAAAATGCATATATAGAGACTGACCAACCTCAGTCCATAACAAATCAGTTGAAAGATACAAGTTCAACCTATATTCTATAATTCAGACTTTTGGCTGCTTCCCTGAAAAGGATCAGACCAACCTGGAACGCGAAATGTTAAAATTCTTAGTAATTTCATTAGCTGATTGTCTTCACAAGTATGATTTATTCAGATGTTGAAATTACATATTGGTAGTAAGCGTTTTAGAGATGGCAAATAGATAACACTGTTTTGACTAGATTTTTACAATTTAGCGTAACTGTGATTGTAAGAAAAATGATACTCCTTAGTGGATTTGAGCCAATATCACCTAGTTCTACAGCCTACATTCATTATCATTCAAGCATTCTGAACGTAACTGATAGACTGAGTTTGATAAGCACTAAACAAGTCTAGATAAACATTATATTGATCGCTACTAATTGATAAGTCAATTTAAATGCCTCAGTCAGTACAACATAGAGTCAGTCGCAATTCGAATACTAAGTGGTAGTAGTCTCAGACAACGAAACTGAATTACTCGACATTAAATCCACTATGGATTATCCCTGTAAATTGCTGATACATTTTGCCGACTAGTCAGGTTGGGTTTTATAACGACTACCAGAAATTACCTCTTATTATTGGATTGTCGTAGCTGAGAATTTGATCAGTGTAAGTTGGCTTTTGGCATGCTTGAGCCACAACTTTCCTTGCATTGTTTCTAGTGATCGGTATGTCGAGGATGATAGCATATTGCTTGGTTCTGTACAAATCATCTTCATGAACTTAAAGTCTTATCTATCATTTCATGCTTATACAAATTTCAGTCAGCCAGTTAATCATGGACAACATTGAACCTGTGCTCACAAGTCCAAGTTGCTATACCATGTTAACAAAATTAGGTCCAATTTACTAGAATAAGATAACAAAAGAATACAACAAAGAAGGACAGCACAGTGGAGGTGCGTGTATAAGAATAATAAAACTAAGGATTTCGAAGGAGATAAAGAATGAACATATACAAAAGAAGTAATTATATAAACGTGGGTTATTTTATTATCAGGCCATATTAGGTTTATTTCATTGATTAACTGGAGGTCAACAATTCGTGAGTAATCATTACCTTTACCACCCAACTAGATTTACATCAGTTTAAGCCAAATGAATTTATTAGGTAGAGATTAGTTTTATTTATAGTTTTCATTAGTCACAGATTGATCTCATTTGGGTACCATTGCAAAAACAGGGGCTATTGTTACATAGTTGTTTTATTCTAGAATAAGACTCTTCTGTACTCACAGTACGTATCCACGATCCTACCAGGAATCGGACCCACAACCCTCAGGTCTTGCGGAAAACACCTGTCAGCACACTAGGCCGATGTCAAGTATTAGAGTTCCTACTGTGATCAAACTGTGATATAATCAGACATTCACTAGTTAATGTGAGTGTATAATTTTTAAACTGAGTTTATATCCACTGGTTTGTGTTTCCACCTTCATAAATTAACAATATTCCACTCTCATAAAATACAATTGGTAGGTAAATGCATCATATCTGATATGGTTCACTAAATAATGTCAATATGTGATCATTAGTGATTGAATACAGGGAGTAATTCTGCAGCTCTAATAAAAAGTGATCAGTGTTGCCCAACCATATAAGACAGTTATACACATAAATGTTACCCCTAATTACAAGAGTTTGATCTTCTGCTAAGAAGTCACACACTAGAATGATGCATCTGTCTGACTTTTTTAATAAGCATTGGTCCTCACATTACCAACTAATTATTCAATATAATGGTTGGTATTGGTTTCCCTGTTAATTAGGACCGCAGAGTGATCAGATACTTTTAGTTGACAAATGTACATCCATTGAACATGTTGGTGGCTATCTGAACTTATTATGTTAATGGATAGCGCGTCGAACATTTCCAGAATGAAGTATTAAATCGAAATTTCGCTGTGAACAAAATTGCTAACAAATAGATATAGGTGCATTAAGTTATTACCAGTTCTAACTAGAGCGAAACGCATAATTTCTGGATTCCATTGCTAACCACACTTCACCTTTTCAATGATTGAAATGTTTTTAAGTTCTCAAATCGAGATAGACATGAGAATTTTGTATCTGTTAGAGAATAATCCTAGTTTAGTACTACTGAAAACCACTTTCTGACTGGTGTTTCGTTCTAGTAAAAGATGTATCGAAAGTAGTACGCTCCCATGACCCGAATATAGATCTGGCACACGTCCTACACGTCTAGCGAAAAGCTGTCAGCACAAGTGACTGACGCTCAATGTCTGGATTGCCTTGATTGTTCAATCCCAGCGGTGGCAACTGTCACACTGTTGTCTTATACTAACGTTAGTTGACGAAACTTCCAACCACAACTTCTGAAAAATCTTAAAAAAATTACCAATGACTTAGTGATTATAGTTCGATCCGTGGCATCGTCGCTAGTACTTATCTCTGAGAATTTCCTTGCTGGTACGAAACAGCTATTCACCAGTGTTCCTTGATCTTAAACCTAACGGATTCTGTATCAGTCGATGAGAAACAAAAGTAAAACAGAAAACCAATTCTACGAAAAACACTCTATCTTGAATATGTGAATTGTTTATTTAGGCTTAGTGAGCCTTTCCTCCCCCCTAGTTCGTTACTAGTCTGAAAACCTTTAATTACGTTTAAGTTGTAAATAACATTATTTAACTTTGTGGTAATAAAACTCTGTAAAAATTAATAGTCCATTCTATTCCTGCATTGTTGGACTGATTAACCTTTTTGTATATAATGGACAGTAAAAAGTTACGAGATATTCAGTTATGGTTTTAAATCAGTTAATTTATAATTCATTTCACAGAACATACTTTTACTATTAATGAAAAAAACAAACCCGATTTATATATTCATAAAACTTGTAGAACTCACCTTCTGGTTGAATATTATTAAGTTTTACATTCAAACGTCTTAATACACTAAATACTTCATGAATATTATGTAAACGTTCAACAATTGTAATTGGTTGTAAAAGTAGGCCATCAATTTTAATTCCACCTGAAATTATATTATAAAAATTGGAAAAGAGTAAAATGAATGATTCAAATGAGAACAACTAGTATTTTTCTTATGCATTACTGATGATATTATACAATGGTTAATGTTATTTATACAGTTTACAGTTTCAAAGAAATATGTCAAAGTTCAAGAAGATTAGAAGTTACCTGTTATATTGTATTCATTATCAAGGTAGACCTAGGATTATGACACATTTTATCCGATTTCATAAGTTGCAACAATTACTACTGAGTTTATCAAACCGTGATTGAATCCTTGTAAGATCCTGTAAGGCATGAGACCGTTACCACTTCTCAGTCAATCAACCATTGAGAAGTAATAGCCTTTTCAAATTATGAAACTTGGTAATCGACAGTCGAATCTATCATCGATCACCACTCCCCTCAAGATTACAGGTATGTCTAGTTTCAAGTATTAAACAGCACAGAGCTGAGGTGAAACAGTATTTACTGCCGAAAACTAAATGAATCATCTAGTATTACAATTAAGTTCTCCCCATATCGAATCATTTCGACCATTAACATCATTGTAGCATCATCAACAGAACTTGATGAGTACAAACAGGTCTAGACAAAGGTCGCATTAATCACTACTTGATAAGCAATCAATGTAAATTTAGAATATTCAAGCTAATTTCTACGATAAGAAATATGTTTAATTTAATTGTTTCTTTTAAAAGCTGTCCGTTTTTAAGTTCATTTTCTAGTTTATTTTTATTAACTAGTCAATTATTTAAAGTCTACTGACGTAAAACACTGAAATAACAAATGTAACTCAAGTCATTCATGTCTATATTCATTTTTAACAGAGTTGTTACCAATTACATATTATCTCCGGCACACACTGGTGATAGAATTCAGTTAACCAAGTGGCAGTCGGTCACTCCTCAACAATTGACATGAATTCTATGAACGCTGTGGTAATGTACCATTGATGATTTATAACTAGGGTAATTAGGCTTTCATTTCCGATTACTTAATTGCATATACAACGGCCAATCAAGATGAACGGAAAAAAAACCAAATTTGTTGTTAACCAATATTGAGAACCAGATACAAAGATTGATTACTCTATACCTGTACGTCAGCCCTGTGACTACTAGTCTGAAAATCAGATTAAGGAATGTAAGATAACTTAGCCAGCAAACATGGAGACAGAGAGACTACGAGATGAATTATATTTCATGTATTCACTCGTATAAATAAAAAACTTAAACACGCAACTGATCAGTTAAGAAAAGGACATTCATGCGAAACAAAGACAACAATAACCGGAAACTGGGAGGGAACAGGTATATAATTAATTAGTTGTAATTCCCAAATTGTAAATCATATAACAACTGTTCGCAAGTCTATTGAAAGATTAAGGCGAGTGGAACATAATAATAACAAAAATAAAATAACCGATTTCTATAAACTCGAAATAAATGAAATGGACTTCCAAGAAACTGTTCTGAAATTTGGTTGATCATCTCCTGTTGTCCAATCTAACAGTGTGTTTATAATAAGAAAAGTTTCCTAACAATTCTTATGATTAATTAGACTATTCATCTTTTCACTTCCGCACTAATTTTACAAAATTCAACATACTAATGATAAAAGATATTAGTAGCAATGTAGTAAACAGAAGAAATCATGGTAGGTGGTTAAAGTCAACTGGCTTGAAAATACAGATGTAGATTACGCGCTATTTAACTACTTGTTAGTCTGTAATTATAGGGAAGTGAGAAGCGAATTCCTTTAACCAGTATTTTTTTAAATTGCTTTAACGTTATATTACGGAAAATCAGTGAAATTTGACAATATGAAGAGGTTGGTCTGAACTCAGTATTATGCTCGGTCTCAGTTGATGAAAACTACTTAAAATATTTGAGTTCACTATAGGTATATTTGTTTTCCAAGTGATGGAATTACATATATGAAACTATCCACTAGTGGTTTAAGTTCCTAATCTTATCTCTTTAACAGACAGCATAACCTTGTACATCACTTTGAAATACTCCTAATGTAGCTACATTGCCAGAATCGAATTAGTTTGTTGAATTCATCATTGACTAATGTTGATGGGGTACTATTTAAAACCAAGGAATACTGGACAGCTGTTTCACTCTAGTACAGGACTCCCCAGAAGTGAATTAATAATGTCCTGAAATATATTCGATGAGAATGTGCTTTCTTCAGTTTACAGATTACTTGCTGAACTGATTCACAAAAACAACATATTCATAATCAATCTTGAAGCATGTATCAACTGGAAAATACGATTCAAAAATTTACTGAGTAGAAAATCTTTATAAGGGCATTTGTTATTCGACATTATAGATAACGAAGTAAATACGATCTTAACGTTACTCACTCTTAGATTTATGGAAAGAAAAGGAAACCTACGCAAAAAGGTAGAAAGAACACTTACATTACCTCTTTCGTCAAAGTTGAATTAAAAGACGATATTCAAGTGCAAATTTTATAAAATTGTTTAATTGAAGTTATTAAGAAAATTTTTTTTCGCTCAGTAAACTTTCGGATTTTCTTATTACATTGATAAACGATTCAGGAATGTGTTAAGGGTATGTTGAACATCTAGGACAACTTAATGTAAATTCACTTGCCTTTGGAGAAGAGATTATGACAAAATTACAATGCTGGCATGAATATACATTCTTTCTCTAAGTGTAATTCAGACATTTACCCAAGATTATATAAAGGTGAATACGAAACAAACATATCGACAAATCTTGTCATGTAGCACATTCAAATGCAGATTGTAAAATCGTTTATAAGGTAAGACAATCCAATTAAAAGAAACTGCTTAATAAAAGTGCTAATAATTGATTGACTGTAACGAAGAGAGAGCTTAAGTAAAACAACTAACGGTACGATCACCCTTGTGTATTAGGGTGTGATATTACACAAATGTTTGGTCCTAGCCTGAGCCTCCTCAGCCACATGGTGCACTTACACGAATTTCATTGATATCCAAGAGTGATCAATCTGTGACGAATATAAACAAGAAATATATTTTTTATCATACATTCTCGTACATCAATTATAAATGTGAATGCCTATTTAAATTTTAAAGAAATTCATGACAACAATGACAATGATAAATATGTACGACATGACAATAATTTGAAGAAACAGTAGATATGGTAATAATCAAACGTATTTATTTGTGCCTGTCGGTATGCAGGCATACATATATGATTGTATATAGTGCACTTATAATGAATTATCATTATCTTCAATAATGTAAACCATTCATTTGTGTATGCAAATCAGGTCGAAATGTACTATTTATAATGGTAGCACTGTCATCATCATTATACTATTATTAAAATAACTAATTAACAGTATAGAATAATATCGTATGACAATCGTCGTCTTGTTATGGAAATAGAAGAGATACAATTTAGTTACACTTACGGCGAATGAATACTTTAAAGAGATTTTAGGAACGGTCGTTAATAATTGTAAGAAAACGGTATCTGTACATCAATTAAGAAACTAGAAAACACTGTAGTCATTTCTTGCTATAAAAAAACATCGGATGAAATTAAAAAGACAACAAGCAACTACACTATAGAAGTTTATTTTTGAGCAAGTGACACCATTAGGTCATCAATAATGAAAGTTAGAGATAGGATTTTCAAAGTGGAATAACAAAATTATGTGCATGAGACTAATTATTGAGAGTGGGATGCTATATATTTCGCAAAAACATACAGATAGTTAGATGTTAGAAATAAGGAACACATACTGTGTTTGAAACATGTTTTCTAGGTATTCCCTAGACCAAGAGAAACTCTGAAATGGATCCACCATTTCACTACGCGCCTAGGAAACAAAAGATACGATTCTTTAAAAGACTGAAATCTTTCAAAACGCCTATGCTGCATACAACGTACGATTAGTCACTGAATCAGCGTATAACTATAAATGAATACAGACATTCTAAATAGTATAGCAATAGTACATAGTTAACTAAACTATTGCATCTTTGGCTAACAAATAGCTTTATTCAGTAATATCCACCTCACATATATACTATCTATGTTATGCCGGACCACAAATAAGTGTAACAAACTTTCAGAACTGTGTTTTGAGAACACTATTTCATTTATTCGAACTGTCTGTAATGTAAACATTTTATTTCTATTATTGTTACGCTCCGCTTGCTCTATCCTCCCGTTTAGCATAATTACTGTTATTATATTGTCTCTTGTTATGGACTACAGTCAATTAGTTGTGTACAAGTTGTTCCTATTCACTACCACTATTTCCCTCGTTCTGTATTCATGCTAATTTTTTAATTGGTTTGCTGTGTGGTCTGACTTTATGTATATATAAAAGAATGCTTGAAATATAATATGATTCGATTCGATTCTGTCTGGCTGATCTATTGGCTCGTATTCTCATTTCAGCTTGGGACTAAGTAGGCACAGGGCAGACGCACAATTACCTACTAGGCACAAGTAATTTGGCACGCGGCCAACCCACTCACCCCCCAATACTCTCGCGTCATAACAGTTGGCGACTGGGTGAAAATCAACGAATCAGAGCTAACTCAGCGTCCTCAAGGTCATAGGTCCATAGTTTCGTCTCATCAAGGACCAATCAGCATCTCAAGCTAATTCTTGACCTTGCGTCATACTGGCAGCCTGCTGAGTCAATACTGGGGTGAAAACCAACCACAGTGGCATAATTTTATTACACTAAATTATTGTATTGCATATATCTCCAGTTACTTTGCATAACATTGTTCCGCACTGTCTACCAATCATCATATATCTAAGATAAGGTGGTCTTATGAAGATAAGTTATTGAAGTGGAGAGTGTACAGCGGCGTAGTTCTGCTGTTAGCTAGGCGTTCACTGGTGAGGGAATGAGTGCTTTTTGCTACTGATGAAAAGCCTCATAACAGAACAGCTATCTAAACCCACCTCACTCCCTCCACTGTTCAATGGTACTCAATTTATGGTAAATGTAAACAATAAATCATTATATACATCAGCATATTTAATTTACTCATATTCATCTTCACTTTCATATCAAATCGTTCAATACACATATTCCGAGGTACTTAACTTTTTCATTGTATTTAAAAACAACAGATAATCGATGTTTACTAATACACCAATTCATATTGCCACATCTAAGTGTGTGTTATTACTTTTTGTGTGGAATCAGAGTTTTTAATCACCATGAAAAATTCATAAAAGATAAACATGCTTATATTATGTTGCCAGTATGCTTTCATCCACCAAGTATTCCAGAGTAATCATTTAACTACATAACATAATCAAAAGTCGGTATTTTTAAACATGACAATAAAATAATTTGTCAATTAAATGTCAGTGTGAACACAAGTGGAACATTAGTAATAGTATATCCCCCTTCCTTACTTATGTATAAACCTAATTAACGTTTAATCATATAATCTATAGAGATGATCAATTTCATTATCATCTGAGAAAGAATACATCATTAATGAGTAAATGAATTAGTTTAATTTCAATGGAATGTTATTCATACTCATGTTCTACAGAATGACGTAGTAAATAGATTTATGCATTTTATGTAGAACTTTTTCAATAGTATAATAGTTTTAAGTAAATTTTAATATATTAGATTTTAGTTTGATATTATTAGTTGAAAAATGATAGCCAATCATTGTAAGCCAAAAGTACTGAGTAGATGTTTTGTCTTATTATATGATACTTCAGCTGTTCTCACTCATGTTCTATCTGGGGATCAAGTGCAAGAGTCTGAGGGTTCGTACCTAAGTCTAAACCATTAAACTTTAAGGCCTGAGGATCTTAATACCTATTCCTGGGGGGAAGTCACTGAAGAGTACCATACTAGGATAAAGCATTTATATATGCTTCCTAGTTTTCAACTGTCGCATAACCCATGTCAGTTTACGATATCAAGTGCAACAATCCCTATAACGTGCAATCATAAAGCTTGGTTGTGAAATAGAGATACTTAAAGATCGTTTATGTTATTGTAGGTGAGCACTGCTATGGAGAAGTCTCATTCTATAACAAAACAGTTGTCTACCAGTATTCCTTTATTTTCAATAGCACCTAACAAAGATTAATTTCCGATGAATGCGAAACAACAAACTAAAGCTATCCACTAAAAAACCACTTCATTTATAATGATTGCTTCCTTCAAATAGCACACAAATTTGTTGTCGTATATTGCTGAAACTGAGTAACTCTTTAAATTGACTTTGAGAGATTTTGAATATCATTAGGTTGGTATATAATTATGTTTAGTTGTGTTTATGAATCCGATGGGATTTATACTGTACGAAATTTGTCTCTAACGCTAATATCATCCCTATTGTAAACCTTAACCTGAAACCTACCATAAATCTGAGTTTTCTTTACTTCCCTAAATATTTATGGATATTTACCGTACTAAAATTATTCACTATACAGTCATCATCAGCTTACTAATTCGGTGCAAACGGTCATTCTTTCAGCCAGTCAGTCACTGACATTGTGAGACATCAGACGATTACGAACTGGTCTATCGAGTACTTTCAACGGCATGGAGGTGTTTATCACACACCAGTATTGTTCTTCTTGAGGTACATGAAAAGAAAGCTGCTTAAGAAGCCGACTTGATAGCTAGGCACTGTGGCTACAGCTTCCAAGGGACAGCTGCCTGAAGCTAGTAAGTAGTTTTTAAAATGAAAGCACTGAACTTTTGTGATCCTCTCTGTAGTAGATGGAGACCCATGGGGCAAGGGGTGGTTTAAACTTTACGTTCGACCTTTTATAATCTATTACTCTGATAATGGAGAGATAGTATCGCTATCATACTGGTTGTTTGAAGTAAACACCCTACCGCCATCTTATCCCTATTAAGTAGGCAGTACGACATCCAGTTTGACTTTAGATTTATTACTTTCTCAGAATAATAAAACCTCAAGAAACGATTATACCAACTAGTAGAGCCCAACTGATACACAAAGTAGGCGAGGCGGACCACCGTCTCAGGATAGTAACCATAGTCGAGGTAATCTACAGTGTTATAGACTACAATAGCAAAACATGAAAGGAGATACAAAGCAAAATAATTAGTGACGAAAGAGAAATAATGTTGAAATTAAAAACAAACCAAAGAAATTCGGAATCAAAAAAAAATGGGTATGACAAATTAGTAAAGATCTGTCCTCTCAAGATGTTCTCTGTCCTAGTGCTACACCAGTTTACATTATTCCTCAAAATATGTGGCAATCGTATATGCACAAATTGCATGTCCGTGCAACCTTAGTCAATGAAGACTCACAGACTAATAAACTGATTTACCATGCTCTCTTAAGTATATTGCATCTAATCTCAGGATTACATCCTCGATAGCTCCATAAAAATCAAAATCATTGTTTGAAAAACGTTTAAAGACCATGTTTAACATCTACATAATACAACAAAGCAGATATTTTTGAATAAATAAGTAGAAAGTGGATATGTTTAAATACTTCAGGCAAGGTCAAAGATAGAGATATTAACAAGGTTGTCTAGAGAACATCACCAAAGTATCCATTTGTGATAAACGAGTAAAACGTCAGATATATATATATATATAAATGACAAAGATTAACCTACCAATAATTTCTAAAAGTACTCCAATAGCTACACCATTACAAATATTTTCTTCAGTTAGATCAGATACTATCAGAGGTGGGGTGGCTTTAGCTAAGTGATCATTTAACCACTTAATGTAGGCTTCTTCTGTTGATTGAGACTGGAATAAAATAAAAACAGTGATTATAGTTAATAGCATACATAATCTCAATATATGCCATGAAATCTCGGAGTCAAAAAATCACCAAAACATCACCAGCTTAATAACGACTAACATCATGATGGCAATATTGATTCTCTGGTAAGATATCACTGGCTGATTGCAATTACAACAAGTTGAATAGATTTAAGTTACGCAGTGTAGCACACCAAGGAACATTTTTTTCAATTTAGTAGTTTAAAGGTTGAGCGATAACCATGAGACCTGAAGATCCTAGTTTCTTTGCCCGGTTGCCTAGTTGATAAACATGTCTACCACAAGAAACTGATAGTGGAACAAAATGTTTGTGTGTTGAAACATCAATAATTATTGTAGATTTTTATTATAATACAAATGGATAAGTTGTTTGAATTAACTAATTACTAATTTATACTTTGGTAATGGAACCCTGATCAACTTCTTTTTTAATTCACATCAAATTTATAGTTACAACATATAAAATTAATTTAAACTATGAGATTCAAAAAAATTGTTACAGTTTTCAAAGTTCAGCGCCTTTTGTCAACTGATTAATGGATTTTATACATCAAAAGACTATTTGAAAATATCGGTAGTTTTATTAAATAAGAGAATCATTTATATCGAGAATGACAATGCCATTATCTACGCCTTTTTGTATGTATCACTAATTACGTACAGTTCATGATAATTACACATTTTCGTAATAATAATAATAATAATATTCTTATTAGTAACTAATTTTGAGAAGGATTCATGAATATCTAGTAAGATAAGTGTTCATGGATGATGTTCACAAATATTAATGGATCCATATGTTTTCCACGCTACAGCAAGCGATGGATAGACTCCAATATGAAATTAGTAATCTAAACTAACTATGTTACGAAATATAAAGCCTCGGATACAATTTGTTACGGTGTCATAGTTTCATTATTCAAATAATTCATAGTTTTCAGTGATTGAGTGATTTCGCGAGTCATGATGAAAGTGAGTGGTCTACACAAAACCCTCCTAACTCTGATAACCATCGAGTTAAATGATGTGAATCGATATTGTATAAAAATCTCACTAGGAATTTAAACAGATAAGTCTTGGAAACAGAAACAATCATTTATTATTTCTTTAACATTATTTAGACATACATACAAAGTAGTGCCGTCCGTTAGTTGATTTATTAAAATGAGTAGAAGTGTCATTACTCAATATAACGTAACGTGAGTTCCAGTCCTGGATAGATGACATTGTTACTTCAAACTACATGATTTTTTACAGTCTACTATTAACCATTTTGCATCAAAACATAATGCACGTGATTTCAAGTCTTTTTAACTGGTGACTACATCCTATCGTCATAGATACGATTCAGTCAATTAGAACTAATGGATTAGATAAACATGTAACTAATTACTACTGCAGGATTAATCAACGTAGGTGTTGGTCTGCGAATTCCAAGTTATCGAGCGAACAATATAATGCAGAAGAGCTTTAAGAAAGGTAACTTCGCTAAAAGTTTCATTGTCAAATAATTCACGACTTAACATACTTATTTGTGAGAGTTTTGAATATGGGTTGGATACAAACTGATTCCAAGTTATTAATTGTTCAATGTTCTCTGATAACGACCCCTAAAATCAAAGTCGCTTGTCAATAAACAGAATCCCTCACTCCTATTTTATACAGACGGAAATACGTGAAATTAAAAAAAGACGAATTCAACAACATTTGAAAAATAAATTGCACTAGTTAAAGTGATCAGATCCACCTACATGTGGTGCCATGATGTTATGCATCTAGACAACCATGAAAATGAATTCGATTAGGAAAACATTAAATTTCTAGACAGAAGAAATTCAAAGAATTTCGAGAAGCATAACTTTAAGAAAAACTGGGAATCGGTAAAAATTTTAAGATAAATTCAACTGGAAAAGGCAGTCAACGGGAACTTAAGAACTAATTAAGACAACAGATTCACTAATACAACCGGTCGCATACAAGTTCTTTAAAACCGATTGAAATAATGTTTGCGAATTTATTATAGTGTTTACGTCCGCCTAAAGTATATACATACGATATTTTCAGAATAGCATTAATAGTTGAGGAATCGAACATTAACAATGACCATTTCCAATGCTTTAGTAATAGTGATTGGTGTAAAATTTGAAACGAATACCGATACAACAGAATTATAACATTTATTGTCTCTAGGATGAATTTGTATATTCCCATTGATTTGTTATAGACTGAAGCTGGTCAGTCACTGTTGGTGTATGTGCATCCTGAGCGGATTGCCTCAATATAGCGATTATTCACAAGTATTATTTAATTTGTATTGTGACTGGCAAGAGGAATCCAGGACGCTTGTATCGTCCTATTTAGGACTCATAGGGAATATACAAATTCATCCTAATACCAATGCACCCATTGCACAAATGTGACTGTCTGGACTCAGTAGTTTAGTGGTCAACGCAGTGGCGTATGACACGAACCGGACTGAGTTCGAATCCCACTGTGAACATCAACATTGGGATGCAGGTACATCCAGTCGATGAGTCCGAAATAGGCGAAACGCGCCTCCTGGATTCCACTTGCCAGTCACAATACAAATTAAATTTATTGTCTGTATTTATCATAAGTTATTTTCTTTTAAATATTATTGAGACCAGTGTGCATCCATAATTCCACTATTGATCGAACTCAAAACCTTGAGGACGTGATAGTGAGTGTGTGACCTTTATGTGGTAATGGTGAATGGATTTAATTCACTCTCATTCATGGATAATTTCTGCAACCTCACATTTGACATAGTTGTACTTCACTAACCACTACTTCTCCCTATAACTAAAGAACTCCCTCTAAAAATTAATCACTAGTAAACATAATATTGTTATTATTCATAGATTAGTTTTAAGCACTTATCGATTTCCTACAAAGATTTTAAGAGAATTATTTTCGTTATTTCAAAGTTTTCAAGCAATTCACAATATGCTGGCTTTGTTTTATGCATTACTCAAATGTTTTTTATTTTGTCCCTATGTTTATCACGTACTTTGCAAACATACAATCACATACTCTAGCACGTTAGTTGCAAACTGATATTTATTGTTGTCTACAGATGAATGAAAGAAGGTTAGCTGTCCATTCGTGAATATTTAGTAAATTCTGGTTAGGTATTTCTTTAAGCAACAGCTTTTAAAATGATTTACATGATTAGACGGTATGGATCAAAATGGAAGAGAGATCAGAAATCTATGCACAGTAGAACTATTGATAATTCATCAATTCACACACTAGCTCTCAGTTTAAAAAACAATATGTTCAAGTTCTCATCATACTAGAGCGTTATAATAATCATTATTCACACAATAATTATAAGAGCTAATACTTATTATCCTTTAATTGTTCGAAGTTTTCCTTATTCTCTTCAGAAAGCTAATTGATATTTTATTCACAATATGATAAAACATACGATTTTACATTGTTCTTTGATACCTAAAAAACACTTTTAAATCACTCTTGATGTGATTACGACATTTATCCATTTTACTGTAGTTAAGTTGAGGTGTTTCAGTGAGGATTAGTGTCAATTTTATTCTTGTATTCGTCACTAAATGATCTCTGCTGAGTACTACTGAAGAATTTACTGGAGTGTGTATCTATTAATCCACCATGGTTTTAATTTGAAACATTCACATCTTGTGGCAAACGCTTAACATTGTTAAAATTCTTATTACAATCTATTTTTGATATAATTCGACTATCACGTAATTCTACTGATAGCAACTGCCTCAATAACTGCTTATCTGATGAAGTCGTGGGTGTACACTGTCAACGATAGGCAGTGCTCTTTGGTACGCAGTACTATCCAACAGAGATAAATCGCTGGCGAATACAAACAGCAAGGATATATACAATTGACAAAAATATGGTAATTCAATACTTAAAATGATAAAATGCTTTAATGATTGTCTAAAGATGGCAGATAGTAGCTGTTTAAAACCATTAGGGAATATACAATTTCGAATGTATGTTAAAAAGAAATTTGTTGCAATATCGATGCAGTGCAACTTGATACCGAAGATTCTTTACTGTACTGCAAAATTTATAGTATTGAATAAAGCTAGCGTTATTGCTGTTGGTTTACTAGTGATCTCATTTGTTAATCACTTATCCGTATCCTAGCGATTAACAAAATCCAGCACCATTATGTTACTGACCTAATCAGTGCAAACCGATAATTACAGGTTATCGATAGTAAGAAGCAGTCAAACATAATTAGTAACATTTTTTTATAACCAAAAGTATTATATAACACTAATAACTGATATTTGTTTTTTAGAAATTTATGTTTACAAATTCTCTTATTGAACTGATTATAAACTGTAATGGAGGTGAAAAATGTACCTCACTTAGTTTCCTTGTTAGTTAAAAGTTACCAGCCAACCATGTCGGTAACCTTGAGATAACTAATATTCTCTATGTGGTTCAAATTTTCACTACTCAGTTTCACAAACTGAGATGTTACCATTGGTTTCCTTTAGGACTGAGATACTTTCAGCTTATTATTAAGTTAGTGATGAATACCACACAGGATCTAACATCAGCTTTGCTGGGGTTAAAGCCGATGGCCTTCAGGTTTCATTACGACTGTTTAACTATTACACCAGTAAGCCAACTAGCATCCATCAGTTGATTTCTCTAACTTCATTCGTTTTGCTAAATATTTACACAATCCAATTTACTGTTATCGGTGGACAACTGCTCACATCCGGCCTTGTTTTCAGCTGTTGTATAACCCAGGTTAGTTTGTGATATTCAAACCAAACAATTTCCACATCACCTCATTGAAATGTATTTGTTTAATTTTTATTGTTCACTTAATAATTTAGGTCAATATGTTCCGGTGTTATGATTATTACATATGCATACATACCAATAACTTTTCTTATTCAGTAGCACTATGTTAAATGATAATAAATGAACAGCTTGAGTTGTAGAATTTGTACGTAATAGTTCAATTTGCTACTATTAATCGCTTTTTTTATTAGGCTTGTATGACAGTCATTTGTTTGTTATTAATGACAAGCATTGATCTCTTTTTAACTGTAATCATGTGTACTAAATTCACTAAAAAAAGTATATGTTAATACAAGATAGATAGACGTAAAAGTGATCTATGTTATTTCAAGTAGTAGTAAGCTATAGAATAGGTCTCATTTAACAACACGCATTATTAAAAATATTTAGGTCACCGCTATGGTTACTTGTATTCATTTAGTATTTTGTATAACTATAAATGCGAAACCTGTTACCTTCTGGTGGCGTGATTGGCGGTAATGATAAGAATACAATATCCTATACAAATAGTCCTCATGCTTTTTTCAATAATAAATAAAGCCAAGAGGCAAATTTCCAAAGTTCCAATCAGTTGTTGTGACTTGTGAAGTTTGATTACGTCACTAGTGAAATAGATATCCCCTCCTCTCAATGGTAGCATTCCTAATCACACCAATGAGCGCTAACCCAGTGATCTGGAAGTCACCCACGCATCACTATGCACAGTTAAAAGTTCTATACAGTGACTAAATAAGTATTCAGTATAATCCGACTTCAGATGGCTTAAATGAATAGACAGTTCCCAGAATTCTAATGACAACTCGTGATATGCAGAGTGTAATCATGTCAAAATGCAAATGGTAAATATATAGCATCGTCCACTGAGTCCCAAAGAAGCTATCAGTTGCCTCAAGATTCCTGATATGCATTTCCACCCACTATTAACTAGCATAAAATCTGACTAACATCAACTATCTAACATCAGAATACAATGTAGATAATACTGAGTAGCTTAAACTAATGGCTTGATTGCAATAGACGTTTTCCTATTTGACCTCATTGAAAATAGATCGCATCATGGATTGACATTGACCAGACGAGCACTAAAAGTCAAATCAGTTCTTTTTAATGTGCAGCACCTTAATAGTGTGCATCTATGTCTCATCATTTAACGATCGAGTCTAGAATCATTTAAGATTCACGACGTGCACTTAAAGCTTAAACTATCCTGCTGTTTATACCTCTTTCATGTCTCACAGTTGACATGACTGAATTAATCTGGTCACCTCTACTAAGTGGACTTTAGTCACTAGAGAGTAGACAATAATTATTATCATTTCATGTTGTAAAGTTCATCCATGTATGGTGTGAAGCAGTTATATAATAATGACAATGAATAAAGTTGTAGAATATCGTGAAATAACTAAAATTAGAAATGTAACTCACTATAAACTGGTTTAGAGAGTTAAGTATTGAGTGCTCGGTGCGAATTCTAAATTTTCTATACCTAATTTTGGATGTCGGGGGGAACATGGATTAGCATTGATTAAAATTTTTTTAATACAATGAAATACTCTGTCAAAGAATTCCTGATTTTGAATGGTTATCTAAGGTTAATTCATGATTTTTAAAAACAGCATAAGAAGAGCAATTGAACTCATTGATTTTTGTGACTAGTATACTCGATAGTTAACAATAAACTTGTTCTTCATCATTCATTCTGTTGTATTTCCTTCTTTGAATTCAACCAGTATATGACAGTCAATTGGTTACTTAGTGAATGAGTAAGTAAATGTTTGCATTATTTAACTAAATGCAAAAACCACGCCCATAGTTTATTTATTTTTGTGATTAATATCTAGGAGGAAATCTCTTAGTTTTAACAGAGAGACATAATTCTCTTCATGTACATGTTTCCCCACATAATTTTTGCTCTTATTGAATGTTGTTAAGCTTAAACACTGGATTGTCTATTAGTCAACTGATAAACATAGCAGTTTTAGAATGATAAAAAAGAATTGTAGATCAATGAAAACAATCTCGTTTAAGCCATATGGTTTCAATAGGCATCAGTAGATCACAAACGTCACATAGATGTGGCTAATACAAATTTCTCTACATTTAGTTTTGTCGTTATTTGTCTTATCATTTTATGTATATTTAGTTCGTATTAGTTGGTATTAGCCGAAAAAGGAGTATTTGTGATGATTCTAGTCGAATTAAGACTCTCCTCAAGTACAGGACTGAAACATTTTTATTGAACAGTGTAGAACATACATGTGTATCAGAGTGCATCGACTTAATAATGATAATCTAAGTGCCCAGATTATCGATCTTATGCTGTACTATTTGTTACTTCAATATAGAACAATTTATCATACCTTTTGTGCTAAATTTACTGCTAAAATATATACTTTAGAACTTACTGATAATGTTTCCAACATGGTGAAAACTGAATGCAAAAGTTACAAATTGAACCGTTTAATGAATGCGTCAAAGACGATAGGGTTCTGGAAGAAAAAGAAAATCATTGATTTATTCCTCAATAAAAGTGATTGTTGATAAGTTTCAGGAAGAAAGGACTCCTTTATCAATTGTATGATCATATTTAACCGTCCATCAATTAACTATAAGCTATATAGAATTTATTAACCAGTAATGTATAATGTAGAACCTAGTACATATACGCATCAGCCTAATTTACCAGGCCTCATTAGCACAGTAAGGTGAAATCCAATGTAGTGGAAGTAGTAGTAAGTTCAAGGGTAGTGTTAAAGGGTTCAATGCAACACACAGAGAGAAGTAACTCATGCAGAGAAAGGTTTAAATTAATTGTAAGTACAGAATTTGAAGGAAGACAAGGGGTTAAAGCAACTGCATCATCACATCCGATTCTGAGTCATATCACCTGGTCTCCAACCATTGGTTACAGCAGTCACGCTTATCCTAACCAAGTTGTCGATATCTACCCGCACGACTTGGGTCAGCGTTTAACGGCCTCACAGGATAATTCTATGTTTCAGCTTAGTTGCCCTTAGCTTTCTTCCGTCTTTCTACTACTCCAGTCAAATGTGAGCATTAATTGGTAGCTCATTATATGTAACAAATGTCCCAAATACTTCATTAGATGAAGTTTAACAACCTCATAGATTAATTTGACATCTTTTCCTAATACCTTTCACTCAACATTATTATTACCACTCTTACTGTCCCAAAAAAGCAAGCGATGCCAGAGAGCATTTATGATCAAATATCTAGTCTAAATGCCATACATTAAGACATAATTTAAAATTATTTTAAGTCGCTTTACTACATAAGGAAACTTATCCACAGCTATGACGATAAGTATCAAGGCAGTAGAAGTAATAGTAATGGAAGTGGTAGCAATAAAGTTTAGACGCTACGAATATGCTTTAGAGAATAAGAAATAATTTATGGAATAGAAAATATAAACATTTTTATAACTTTAGAACTAATTGAAATGAAGTGTGAATACATTTTCTTAATTACGATCCATTCTGAGAATTATCACACAACTTCTTTAAACCACCGGTTATAATAAACACGTGGACTCTAACTATGTAGTTTACGTTTACCAATATGACTGAAATTAATAATTATTGAGGGGGTGAGACATATACAACATACGCCCTGACTACTTCAGTTAATGAAGATTCACGACCTGAGAAGTATTGTTTACTTTACTTCAACACTGCTAACTCAGTGGTCCTAACATACGCGATGAATGCTTTGAAGGCAACAATATAAACGGATACGTGCATTTTGTTAATTTTTATCAGATTTCAGAAATAACATTTTCTAACTATAAAGTACTACAGAGCAAACTTTTATACAGCATAATACTCACTTGGTTTTTAGGATGTTATCTCTTCTACACCACATGTAATCATAGCTTTATCACTGAAACATGTGGATGCAGAGTGATTATGACAAAGATTAACAAACAGAAAACATTCAAGAAATAATGTCAATCAGTCGATTAGTTTTCTACAATATATGATCTAGCAAAAATATGCATTGGTTGAAATTGTAATAGTGCATAAGTGAATTGAAAGAAACGAAGTCAGTAAGACATGTAGTATAGAATAATGACAACAATAAAAATTCCGAAGGAAAGACAAACACAAAGAATGTAGTTCGAAGAGAATGCAGAAAATAAAAGAATAAAAACTCAGTAGTTAAAACTAGTACATATACACACTGATAAAAATAATCATTGAATGTTAACCTATTCATTGGTAGGAATAAGATGTTATTAAATGGTGACACAAAAGTGACCATACGAAATGCATCGTTAAATGTAACATCATTTTTAGAGTACAGACTTATACACGAAATATATTAATAATTGGATAGGCATGGAGTTGTGCTAAACAATTTGTGTTTGAAAAACAAATTCACTAAATATTCTAACAGCATAAGGAATCTGTAGTAATTGGTGTCACGCTCATACCAAAACAGATACACCAAACAGTTTATTCCCCAGTACTACATCTCAGTTTTGTAAAATCTTTTTGTGCAAAGCATTAACTTGAGGCCTCTTGTCACTTTATCTCTGTGTTATTGTAAGGTATGTTAAATTTACAGAAGAAAAACGAGTTCATGGAATCAGAATAAGTGTAAGTAATGTCGCCCAACGATGATAAAAAAAAAAAGAAGAATACAATCCCTGTATAAATTCACTACTGTCACAATATAATTGCATCATTACCTCAGGATACAACAAAGTGCAATTCCTGGTAGCAACCCCTCACCTCATCTTAATAACATTTATTAACTAAACAGGAAACACTAATACAGTCAAGGAGATCTTGATAGTAATTGTCATCCGATTAAAACAAACTCATCATTCAGAATCAAATATAAACCAAATGAATACTAATTGAAAGCTTCCTTCTCACTATTAAAGCCTTTGTTAGATAAATACACAATTCTTAATGTAAAACAAAAGAAACTTTTTTATCTTATTACTTACTAAGCATCCACAATTTGTAGTTTTTTAGTAATAATAACCCTCATTTGTCTCCTACTGTGTTAGCATCTTTCCATCAATCGATTTATTTCTCATTTTAATCAAAATGCATTTTGTCAAATTTATCGTATCATGTTAAAATACCCGGTTTTTATAATAAAAAAACTAGTCTTTCGTTAATTTTAACAACATTAAACAATTATTTTTCATTTTGGAGCTGTACATAACAGACTAACAGTTTTCTAGATATGAACTGATGATCAGGAAGGATATGACAGATGTTTCATATTAGAATAATCAGCCATCACTAATGAGGTTATGTAAGATGCAAAACTAATATCACTGATATTAGTGGATGATAGTAGCACAATTTCACAAATTCACTGAAGTTAATAATGTGAAACACTAGATGCTAACTTTCTGATAGGAAACGAAAAATGTCCACTGAAAGGTCTAAAGATTCTGGTCTCAGTAAGGTTATAAGGGTGCATTCCTGAGAAGTCCCATATCAGAATGAAACTACGGTTAAACCCGACGTTGTTTTAGTCGTTTGTCGAACTTAACTAGTCACTTCTCACAAACTTCATCATACAAATAATTAGTAATAAAGGTGACTTTCATTTTATATTTTTGTGTTAATAACATTTGTATTATATAAATAATCATTGTAATAAAAATTATATTATAGTCGGTAGGAATACAAAAGAAAAATAACCTAGCTGAACCTCAGGTGACGATTGCTAATAGACAAAATCATCAGGACAAATGAATTAGAGGTTCGTGGAAGAATTATGTAAATGTGATGAAGATGATGATGATTTTGGATGTGCTGTGTTCATTAATCTGGATGGCTTGATTGTGAATCTTGCATCAACTATTTGACACCATCAGCATCTACTTTAAAGCGATGTGAGCCATAGGAAATTCTCTATAAACACTCATCAGTTTGGCCTAGAGCTTGATTAGTTGCTGATTATAAATGTATTGTCGTTCTATGTATATTTATCCTGATTTCTATTTCATTTTGACCTTTCACTAGGTATTTGTTAATCCTTTGTCTTATTGATTAATAGATTGAGTCGATTTCGATATAATTACTAAATGATAAGTAACCTGAGTGCTTATTTTCTTAAATATGCCTAAAAGTTAACTGATCTTCTTTATATTTACTGCGACTATTATTTCGACATTTTTCTAAAAGAATTCATGAACATTATTGTTTGCATATATTGATATCAGAGAAGAAATATCATAGCGTTTAACAAACAGTTCGTGTTTTTGTATACATAGAAGGAGAGGGTGGACACTTTATTGATTGCGTTATTTACCGTAGTTATTGTTTACTTTGGTTTGTATAGCACTAACTGTAAAAAGCTTGCTTGTATGAGACTTATACCTATCCTTAGAACTATTAATATGTTTGTGATTTCATAGATATTCTTAATATATAATAGGGTTATCTATTTATTGATTCAGGATATCGACTTTGTACTCGATGATAATTATGATAAGCATTTCTTTGTGGAGAAATTCTAAACGCTCACGTCACTGTGAAATATGTGCTGATGAAGTGGGCCAGTAAGTCGACGATAACTTTGCATTCAAACAATAAAGTTTGGAGAAAACTGGATTTCCTAAATTTCTGCATCTAAGCTACAAATCTTATCTATCAGCTGATTATACTTAAAATGATAACTGGAATATCTAAATTAAACCACAAAGTTTAAAGTACATAACACAATCAAAAGTACTCAAGTAAGTTATGAATCTTCTCTAATATTTATATTTCCGGCAGTATGACATACAAAATAAAGCATTAGTAAACAGATACCTCTTTATATGAGTAGTCATCCATATCTAAAACTAGAGAAATAAACCTCAGGTACACACTATTTTATGTTTTGACTGTTATCAATAATAAGACAGAAATGCACCTAGAAAAAATGTAGTAGAAAAAATTAGATAATTCGCTCAAATATCTCGTTAAATCCTTTCCAGGGAAATAATCCTAATCGGAAACTATCAGGAACGCATAGAACAATTGTGCATTATTAAATAACTATTCAGTCTCATCCTTTAATCACTGAACAGTGGTTTACTAAACTCTCCAAGCAGAAATTGAATTGAATACCACTAGTATAAATGTTGTTACTATACTATTTTTCTACGAAATTGATAAAATGCAATTAGTTCTATGAGCCAGTTAACATGACACTATTTAATATAAATTGAATGTTCAAAGATTATGGTTTGAATGTATTTGACTTACACTAAGTATTATTTATAACTTAAAGTTTGACCCTTAGATTTCAATAACTTTACAATATGTTCCAAAAAATTTTACTCTATACAGAATCAAATAATTCATGTTAATATTCATGTTATAATTCTCAAATCTGTATAGTTAAAATGAACATTGTCTTAAGATATTTCTTGTGTTGCCTAAATAACTCTAAAATTACTCAATAGCTAAATACAGATTTATGTAGTCGATAGCTTATGATGCTAATCGATCGACCAATCAAAAGTAGATTAAGAAGAATATCAGGCTCCTGGTCATGGTTGGCATTATGACGCATTGGTTGGCGTTACGTATTGTAACGAATTAATCTGTCTAAAGTAACTAGATCTCTTATTTTTACTGTCATGTGGGTCAATTAAAGGGAAATAGTACTAAATATTGCAAACGCAAGATATAAAAACAAGGTTATAATATTGACTGTAGAGGTGTTCGGAGGATGCTGTTATAGAAAATTCGAATAGCAAGATTCAAACTTTATTTTCTCCCACTAACCGCCACATGTGACTAGCATCAGGAAATTATCTCTTGGTTCCTGCGGTCACTTCTTCAGATTTACAAGGGTATCCACCAATAAGAGTTTGCATTAACAAAAATAGAAATAAAAATCGACGCCCATTGTTATGTACCAGTGGTATTTTCTTGAACCTACCTTAGGATTATCTACAATTTGACTGTATTCTATCCACTTTCTTCTTCTAATTTCATATCTCGTAAGTCATCTAATATTTCTCTTATCTCCAAACCTTCCTGATGCTATCCATTCTTCCTATTCATTCACTGGCTTAACTTTTTGCTGTAAGTCAATAGGATCTATTTAACTATCTTGTTTTATTGTGATTTCAATGCATGACCTGATATGAGTTGTCATTGCCGATTCTCGTCTTTAATTATGAACCCTCTCCAATGCATACCCATTTTGGAGTAAATCGACTAGTAGGAATGATATTGATCCATTTTACATTCCAAGTCTATCATAAATAATTATCCTTCTATGGTGTAAGCAAAAAGTAACAAACAGTGCAGAGAAAAGCAGCAAGCGTGCACACAAGAGTAAACCCCAAACAACGAATTTTTAGTGGAAGTCGTGACTCTTGGGATTCAGACGTATCTGAAGTGAGACATTTATTACCGATGACACTGACCGATTGTCGCCCTTTATCGAAAATCGGTTGAGACAAACATATTATGATTGGACACCACCCCAGTGATACTGATGGTTAGGCGTTCACCTCTAGATATGAAGGTCCTGAGTTTGATTCCCTCTTGGGATTGAGGATACACACTACTGAGTCTCAGTCTAGGGTGAGATAACCGCCTACTGCTCCCTGGTTTAAAGTGGTACCCAACCGAGATCAATTTGTGACAGATACAAACAAAATTAATTAACAATTAAACAAATAGCATGACACAAATTCTTTCTGCTAATCGTTACTAATGTGGATACTGATCAATACAAATTTCAAATAACTGAAATATTTACTCTTATGGGACAATCTACAATCAGAACTCTAACATGCATAATTAACATTATTGTTATTAATATTCTTCACGTGTTTACTTTGTATTCAGTAAAATAAGAAAAACACATGAAGAAACTAGTCAATATGTAAGAGAGAGAGAAACTAAAAGTGACAATCTAATATTTCAATGCATAGTAATTAACAATAAAAATCAACATGATGCAGAAAATGAGGTTTTAAAACAAATACTGATATTCAAAAAAAAAAGAAACAAAATATCAGCATGACAGTGTTATTCCTCATTCTTATTTTAATCACATTCTTGTATATACGACATACATATGTGTATACATAATAGAAAACTCTGGATTATGTTGGTATAGTTAAAATGTATCAATAAATCAAGCCACAACATCCACTCATAATCAACATTAGCTTACTAATAACTGACTTTAGGAGGTAATTTCTGAGGTGTAGAATAACGTGACAAATCGAGTTCAATTAATACAAAATGTAAAATAATTACCCAATGATAAATTTTCACTCAATATTGTGAGTTAATTGAATTTAGAAATGTCAACTATACTACTTCAACTAAATGAATTAAGTGTTATGTAATTGCTAAAATGATTAAAGATCATAGATTCTAAATCAGATAGGAAAGTGAATTTTCACTCTTGATGAGTCTCTCAATAAGTTTAAATAATTGTTTAGTTCTTCCATGGTCGTCTAACTAAGTTGGGTTTTTGAATTAAAACTTCAAATTCAGTAATATTATTAAAGTAATGATAATTAGATATGATTCAAGCACACACATAAAATACCATTTTACCACGACAATGAAAAGTTCAGAACTTGCTTTCTCTTAACGCATCAATTTACCTTGAGTTGTAGTACATGGTTATTACTTCAGTGAAGTCCAGTTAGTATGTGTTTCTATGTTAGCAAATTATTTTGAAAAACTGATAATGAATCACTTATGCAGTTAATAAAGTTCATGGATCTAAATCATTTGATAATGGATGCATTATTTATCAATGTTAGGTGATTTGAGACAGTTGACAGAAAACTATCCTTGATCTAGGTTAACTGAAATTAGCACTTCTCAATAAATTGCATAGGCAATCTTACTATAAGTGAAACTATTTGCAGATATCTGCACCGCCACTCACCTAACAAACTGAACGCGAAATCAAGTCACTTAGACTTGTGACCACATTTCAACTCGACAGACAGAATTAGACCAATTAAAGCCAAGGACTTCGAGAAATATGACATAAATAGCATTTCAGTGGTCACTTAGTGTAGGACATACAAAAATGATTCTACTCCCTAATAAGGATTAATTTTATCGGTTATAAAATAACTCTACTATGTGAAATTACATTCAAATGTTTAGTTTGTTTGAGATGCATACAACTTTTTTTCATTCTGTTACCATACATTAGAGAGATTGTGACAGAGATTATATTTATAAATTTGTACAAAGTAGTATGGGTGAAAGTTGGAAACACCGTAGCTATATGCAAATTTCAGGGTTCGAATCTTCCAACGGTTAATATTATGGACTTAATCTTATCAGCTTTTGTTAGCTGATGTAAATTCAGAGTGGGTTTTCTCTATATGGCCCATAGTTTAAATCAAAATGTAACAAGTGATTATATGTATAATGTGCATTTCGCCTTGTTTAGGACTTATCAGCTAGATATACCTACATTCCAGCTTTGATTTTCATATTAAATCTAATATCTTTCATTTTAAATATCCAACATATTCACATCTGGGTTACTCAATTCAGATATTTACTAACGTATTCTGGTGGGTGATGGGGTTGGGGGAGATTAAAATTATACACATTTAATAGTTTAAATCTTCCTATATGCTAATAATACATACCTCAGAAAACGAGACGTCCATCTCCGATTTCACGGCTAGACACATTTCAATGTGAATTTCACTTGATCATATTGTTAAAAATTACTAATAATTTTTAGAATTGTATTAATATAACTGACTACTGCTTTAGTTATTGGCGGTCTACTTATGTCACTTATTATAAACTACAGACATGTAGATCATTGTGAATGAAATAAGTTGACCACACAACTATAACAATTTTGTATTCATTAATCGTTTATTATGATTCGAAATTAAATGTATTATCATTGCATTGATAAGTCTTGACTACATGATATCTTAACAACACTTCCATAGATTGATGACTATTTAATAAAATGAAAATCTGTTATGTTATTTTGATTTTCCATAAGCATTCACACATGCATACACATTAACCGACAAAATTGATAAGTTGTTTCTTCTTTTAACTACATTCACTTTATTCACAAATCTTTGATAATGAATAATTACAGAGTGATTACAATGTGTCGCAAATCGATATGAAATTGTATCATCACATTTAAGTAGTATTTGTTTCAATTCATATTTGATTGAAAAGTGAATTTTCATAATTTCTTACAATGAGTTATTAATAGTATTGAACAATTGAAAAGATGTGCATTGATGCAAGTTACTATACTTTATAATAGTTTATAGAAAATATGAAGATTAATAAAATGAAATAAGACAATGAGAAACATGGAGTAAATAAAGAATAAAGGAGTATAAGTAGTTAAGTTATGTTGATTGATCTTACTACTTAGCTTCTAACATCATCAATCATTGATTACAAGTGGGTTTCAACTCAAAGTCTGTACTTACTGATATGGCTTACACTATTAATCAATCAATTCAGAAATTGATGTAATTTCTTATCAAACGTAATTTAAAGTGTGTTAGCACTATACGCCAATGTTGATGACTGTTAGGCATACATAAGTGATTTCGTAAATACCCCAATACTTCAAAGTTTACAATCTAATCATTCGAATTAACTTTTTTAAATAATTCTATGAACTAGAAGTCATCACAAAGATTTAAGGGTTTTTAGTATTTGATGAAATTACTTATTAAGAAAATAGTTAGTAACAAGCTTTAAAATAGTTGTACAACGTTTTATGAATTACTGTATGTTACCATTATGAAATAAATTTATTGTGAACAAGATAGAGAAAACACTAGTCTAATTCATTATAATTTTCCACTGAAATCCCATTTCATTAAACTACTTTGTTTAATAAAGCACTAATTTGTGACTCAAATGAATTTCATTTGGCAATGCAAAGTCCTTAAGGCTGGATAAATGTTCTTAAAGCATACTATGTAACATAGCACAGTCTTTTCGGAAAGATTCTAGGTGAATTCATGGGAAATAGGACAGAATGATATGTAATTTACATGAATTTACACTCACCTTAATACAGTTTAGTAGTGCCAAGTACTACAGTACATATTCACATTACATAATAATTTAAACAAAAAATCTTTTATATTGACAAAGCATATAGCATCGAAGTTATTTCAGGACCAAATGTTACACTTAGATGAGTAACATTCAACGAAGTGTTTACTACGGAATATACAATAGTACAAAAGTCATAAAATTTCACGAAGGTGTTCAGGATTTTTACATATTTCAGACAGAGACCAACCTCTTACCATTTAGAAAGATGAACTGTCGAACTATTCAACGTAAACCCTCTTTCAATATTCACTATAAGGATACTATTCATTTCATAATATTTATAAAAGGAACCAAAAGGCATGCAAATAGTATGATTATCTTTATAATTGTTAATGGTATTTATGTAGAAAGACAACAAGTCACGTTTTCAACAATTATATATTTATCACAAAATAGATTAGAATTACGTATCAAATGTATTTTTTTTACCACGTATGATCAGTGATCATTTATTCTTCAGTTACCATTACAACCACTACTACGAATACTATTATTGTAACATTATGATATTATTACTACTATTGATATTACCACAAATACTTTTGCTACCAATATTAATAATAACAATATTACTGATATTACAACTATTATTATTATTACTATTATTATTACTAGATCACAATGATATTATTATAAATATCAATGTTTTTAGCATTACTTCATGGACATTGAACGGCGTAGTTACACTATTTACAGTTTTTATAAGAAGTATGACCATATATCATTCTGAATTGATAATAATAAGTTTGATTTTCATTTCAGTTGTTTGAACCATCTTAATTTCAAAATTGAATTAACTACTTCATTCATTCATCATGCATATATTACTTTAAATTACTAAATAGTAGTTATACAATTGGAATGTCATAACGCTATTGTTAAATAGTATAATCATATGTGTCAGTTTATCTGTAGGTAGTGGCAATTAGTTTTTCCTCGTTTTTCTTTCAAATAGACCTCATACTACTTACATCAGATGTTGGTAGTACATATACATTGTTAAATACAGTCTTATATATGAAAATACACTTAAAAAACTAATCAAATTATAATAAATTAAAACGAATTTGAACAAAAAAGAAAAGTAAATGAAAGTACATGATTTTGACAATAAAAAAGTTCATTGAATACATTGAACAATTGAAGGATAATTATTCTACATTCACAACATTTTATATGAAACAATAAACAATTTGAAGTAAGAAAAAACAAACATTTAAGCAATAAAAGATGAATTCATTTTGTTTCATCAGATTTTTATCAGATGCGTACAGCCTATAATATCTCATAATCAACTTATGCATAAAAAATAACATGCTTAATAAGTGACACTTCATTGACGTCATCATATAGAATTATATCAGAATCATAATTCAAGTAAAGCGAATATACTTGAAAATAAGTGATACATATCAATATGATGTGTAAGTGGAAATTCCAGAACATCATGTTAGTGACGAAGATTAATTAAGTCAAGGAGGCAATCAATTACGCAATAGAATGGACGAAATCAAAATGAATTACGTGTTGTCAACACTTATTAATAATAATAACAACAATAACCTGAGTTGAAATCAGTCAACGAAAAATAAACAACAAATTATAAACTAAATTGAGATGGTTTAATGAGATTGGTATGAAATTTAGTTGATTGAACTCGTCACAGACTGATGTTGATAGGGTTTTCATGAAACCAGGTAGCACTGAACAGCTGTTTCGTATTAGTATGGGACTCGGCAATGTGCACTGGGGATTAAACTCCAAAGGCTTCAGGTTGCTGAACGTTTATTATTATTACTTATGTTTGAATTATGGTGTTGTTGATAGCTGAGACTAAAGTTTGTCTAGTCTTTGAAGTAATACACTGATTTATCGGGTAATTATTTAAATATGGAATTCATGAAGAATATCTAAACTCAGTAGCTTAGTGGGTAACGCCTTGGACATTGAAAAAGGAAGATACTTGATTCCAGTCTTTGTATGATGAAGATCAATGACTCTGAAATCTGACGGGATCATTCAACAGGCGAGTCCTAAATAAGATGAAATGAACCCTCTATTTACTGATTGATTTTGCAAACATTGAAATAATGGAGTGACCGATGTTTATTGTCAGTGTATAGTACTTGGCAAGTATTGCAAATCAAATGATGAGATTGTCAATCTTTATCGACTGAACTAGCTGAGACAATTATTACAAATAAATAGTAGCTGTCTATCTCAGAACTCAATGAGGGTTAATGTAAGGGTAAATTAGAAAATAAAACAGGTAATGCTAAGAATTAAACACGGGACCAATTCATTCAGTCATATTATGTTGATTTGAGTCGTGTTAGTAGGTATATGCTATTCGTATGAGGTTTGCAAGATTGACGCAGCCTATGGTTCTATGCAATGTATGACATTAATAAGGTACGTTTTACCTTTGTCTGTATTCATGTTGTAATTTTCAAAATTATTTTATACTTTTTATTCCGCAAATTTACCCTTTTTCACTAATTTAGTCTTCTAATCATTTTTACTACCATATCTACTACTTTGATACTCATCATAACAATTCCATATCACTACGCTGATAGAATATAAAGACCTGAACTGATGGAAATGTGTTAGATCATACATTACTCACGAGCGATAGACCAACTTTTAAACAAAAAAATGGTAATGCAAAACCAGTAAATTACTACAATAACTGTTTATGCAGCTTGAAATGAGCATTAATCAATCAATTACTCCGATATCCTGCTTATTGAAATTCTTCATATTTAGCCTATAGTAAATGGTACAATGACAAATCTCCAAACAATTCGAAAGTATTTGTATCTTCTCGTCGATTTGTTTTGGACTGAAACTGGTCAGTCTCTGTTGCCATATGTGCATCCTGAGCGAATTACCTCTATATAGATATCATCACAAGCAATGTTTAAGTTGCATTGACTAATCAAGGGAAAGATACGAACTCATCTAATTAAAAATATAACCGTTGCACAAGTTTGACTATCTGAACTAAGTAACCTCGTGGTGAACGCGGTGGCGTTTGACCCAAAACGAACTAGGTACGAATCTTGGGGTAATCAATAACATTCGGATGTGGGCACACCCAACAGACAAGTTTCAAAAGAACGAAACGCGTGTCCTGGATTTCACTCGCCAGTCACAATCCAACTCGAACAAACCTCATGTGCAACCGCCATATTAGGGCAATCCGCTCAGGATGCACTGATCAGTTACTCACTACACTACTGAGTTTAAATATCCTTCATGAATTCCATAACTAATGACATAATCCATATTTAAATGCTTACCCAATAAATCAGTGTATTACTTCAAAGACTAAACAAACTTTAGTCTCAGCTGTCAACAACACCACATTACAGACATCAACAATACTGTATGTATATCAATTTAAAATAAAGAATTTACAAAATTCTTGACAAATAATTAAAGATTAATTCTCAATTTATCATAAAACAATATATTTACCTAATAATTGCATGTATGCAAGTACACAATCTGCACCATATTCCGCAATATGAATTTTACTGTTGTTATAAATATTTATCTAAGCACGGAGGGAAATGATTTCATGTAGCTTTGCGTCATATTTACTCACAAGTCAACTATAATTTATCTAGTTGCAGTGTGCATACAAATTTATGTTGCTTTATGTTACCTAGAAAGGCATTAATATTTCAATATTTTTGGTATACAGCCGTGATTGATTAGTGATACGTAAATTAGATTAGCTTATTTTTTATTATGTTCGTTTTATGAATCTTCACAGGTCTTTTGTGGAATTTTATCTGTAAAAATGATTAAAATCTGTGTTACGTATGATAAAAACAACGCCTATCTCGATTTTCACACTTTGCTACAGTACTAGGAGGATGATGAATGAATACTGAGAATGGCCAAACTAAGACATGTCATTTGTCTACAAAATCATTATTGTTGCTTTGAGTCCTGTTGTCAGATGCATACTACCTGATTGGGACAATACTAATAAACATTTCGACTACTCAGTCTCAACTATGTAGATAACAATCTAAAACTCTGCATCGGTAACTGCTATATGAAATCAATAATTTGCTGTTTATTCTAAAGTTTATTAATAACTAACGTAAGCTACATAAATTTACCTCGTAAAACTATTAGCATTCTTTTAAGCTTAAACGAAGGCTCTGAGATTCTCAAAATAATCGAAATTAGAGAATAGTTGAAGGAATGTAGGTTATAATTTAAAACCAATCACAGTAGCTCAGGTACATTCATTTTATCCCTCATGCTCATGATGCTGAGTGTGACAACCAATGCATATTTACTTCAGGCTTGTATATTTTCTAATAATAATGGCAGGTGACTAACTCTTATGAATATTAGCAAATGAAACCTGCTGAAAAATCTCTATAGGGACCTGGGAAGGTTCATATTTAACCACTTATTGACCGAAAAATTCTACTGAAAAGGAGACTTAGGTCTTCTACAAACCACATAGTAGACTGCTAAGCTCGCAATTCTACAGATTTCGGGCTTACTACGTGAAAATTCGATGAATATGTTGGTTCATTCACACTGATTAAGCAGAAATCTTAATTCTGCTGTACAAAATACACAAATATAAACATACGAGAACCCATACATTCTTCTTTTACTACATTCAGACCAGGACACCTTATAAGGATTAAGAAGCTTTAAATATTGCTAATAAACAAAATTTCACTGAGTAGTCAACTTTTAGAACTTACTATTGTCTGGGTTGTCAGTTGTAGTATGCAAGAAAGCATGAAAGCATACTAGAAAAGGATTAACACAATACTGTCGTTCGCCTTATCGTATGCGTCGAAATATGATCTAAATCTGTCAAATCCTTAAAGCATTCAAAAATTATTTAATTTGTCACTGTGATATTGTAATCTGATATGCTTTGGAAACTTCTTGCAAATAATAGGATAAATTTGTATATTCCCATTGATTTGTTATACACTGAATCTGGTCAGTCACTATTGCTATATGTGCATCCTGAGCGGATTGCCACGATGTATCGAGTATTCACAAGTATCATTTAATTCTTCTTGCAAATTAATATAAAATCATGAAATGAAAGCTTCATGCCTAATAGTACATCATCATCAAAATGTTTAGCATTTTGGATTATCTAACTGAAAAAATTATAGCCAAACTGATAAAATAATAACTATGAAGGCGCATATTTTCCCTTTGATATGTTATGGACTACAACTTATTTGTCTCAATATTACTATTTATCCATAAGTTCTATACTAATGTTATAATATGACCCTATGTGGAATACAGAACAAGCGCATCTTTTTCCTTGTTATTAGACAACTTGATGTACCTTCAGCGTTACTGATACTCAAGCCGGCACACAGCGCAAATTGCCAACACCTATATTTAAAGCAAAAAATACTGCATTCAAATTTTAATATAACTAATATCGACAACACAGAGATATGGAAGGTACATCTAGTTGACTATTAATCTCAGACTAAACGAAACGCTCGTTTCCCTGATTTTACTCTTAAACATTGTCAAATTATGTCAAAAAATAATGCCCTTTCATTGGTAACATCATCATTAAAACCTTTTAGTGTGACTGCTTTAAAACATGATGCTGACAAATTTGCTTTTAAGTAAAAAAAAACCTACTAGTCAACCAGAGATATGTTATTCTAACACTTCACAATGATACGTGATCTATAACGGTTTATATCTGTAAACCTAAACAAAAATGTGTCACACTGTTCTTAATAAAATCAAAGAAAAAATAGTTACAGTTTAAAAAATATTTGAAAAATGGTGTAAAAGTTTACTATCTACCGTTTGAAGGACATGTAAAGTTTAATGATTATGTTACTACTACTACTAATACTAATACTAATACTACGATTGCTGATACTACTAATATTAATAATAATAATTGTGACTAAGCAGTCAGATAGTGTATGCATGTATGTACTGTTGAATGAAAACGGTTTCCGTTGTCATACTACTAACCATGCATTTTCTTTTAGTGTGAGCATTCTTACTCTCACTTCTTTTTCTCACCTTGTTTGTTTTTCATTATTGTCGATAGTAACGTATACCTTTACTTCTGCTACTTTTTGCATACTGTTTGAAGTAGATTACCTTTTGTTTTAAAATATTTTGTTAGTGCACGAACCTATTTATCAAATAGTCTGACATTGTCATAAGCACATTATTTCTAACAGTAGTCAGACTATTAACAATAGTATTAATCGACAGTAAATTTTTTACATTGTTTCTACTACTCACTATCATTTAAAATGCATGTGAAATACTTACTACTTTGGCATATTTATGCTAAAATAATACCATTTATTTGGTTACTTATCAAACCTTTTATGAGTGCTATTTTTGAAAATGATATACACAAGCATTTTTATTTGCTGTTAACTTGTTTGCTTCCTTCACGCATCATTAAAAAGATAACAAATGACTTTCTCACATATTTGACGAACTGTTAAGAAAATAGACAAGTGAAGATATTAGTGGTCATAATAGAAAACATGATAATGTCAAAGTGTGATATGTTCTAAGGTTTTCAGTTCTACTTACAAGGCATCTTTTAAAAATATTTCAGCTGTACATACATACATATATATATATGTGGAAAAACAGTTGCACAGACAAGAAGAAGTATAGATTGTTATTTCTGTGACAAAGAACTATTTACACAGCAGATTAATACATACATTTTTTGAGTTTGTCATTGTTTCACTCATTACAATAAATAAAATATAATGAAGAAGAAGTGGTAGCAGAAGCATAACAGTGCCAAAAAATTAAAAAGACTGCACGTATATGTATAGAGAAAATAATACATTGTAAATTTATACCAGTTGTGATTTTCGGTCAAACGGGGGAGGCTATCAAACACAGAAACAGTAAATAATATTAAATAACAATTAGTGATTTAGCAACTATATCACTAAAGTTATGAAAACATCTTGTGTCTCTTTTGTGCATGTTTTGACAGTGTTAGGTTCTGTGTACAAAACGGCTTTAAAATAAAACTTTTGATGTTGCCATGCATAAAGTAGGTGTCCGCTAGACTGTTGCTAAGTTACTACCTGCTATACAGTTGATAGTTAATAATTTTAACAAATGTCTCGGTAATATTTGGGTTTACACAGAAGCGACTTAAGTTAGCTTACATAGCGTGTAATGAAATAAACATAATGAAATAAGTGTAAGATAAAAATTTTTATTTAATCTAAACATACTATAAACTATGGCACTAACATCAGTTGATATAACAAATGGCTAGACAAACATGATATTGGTCATTATTCAACGAATAATCATCGTGGATCTTCAGTTCTGATGGTCAGTTGATGTATCTGAGATTGTAAAAGTAACTGACGCCAAATAACATGAAAATCTAGTGTACTAGGGTTTTGTACCCACTTCATCTGGCTAGATAACATGAGTTTACAGTATATGCTTTTAACTACCAAATAATGTAACTTCACTGCTAAACGTACTTTCGCGACACTGTCAAACAAAGTTGTTATCACAGTACAGTTGCATTTATATCAAACAATGTAGTTGTAGACCTCAGAAATAACATATGCTATATCTAGAAAATATTTTTTGATTATCAGTGGAATACTTGAATCATCACTCAAATTGTAAACTAACTGTGAAACAGGTAAACTCACTTTATTGACTAAACAATTTTTTAAAAAAGGGGTAGTTCTTTGATCGTATAAAAGTCATTTGCTTTATATATTGTATTAGTTTTTCTTACGTTAGCAAGAACCGCAGATTAATATTAGTTAGTGAATATGTTTCTTAGAATCAAATCTCTAACTTTTAATTAATGACGCAATGAGCCAATTTAATCAAGCTTGTAGCAGCTCTAAATAACCCTAATAATAATGTTTCATATAACGTACATATTTATGCTGGTATGTTCAATATATAGCTGAATTCAACTTAAAAGCGAACGACCTCCTTTAACCAACTTAAATTACTAGCTTTCGGATTTTACTAAGCACCCCAGAGTTGGCTAAAGATGATTTCCAAGTCGTACAGGTTTATTCTATTTAACCAGTCAAGTAGATATAAAGCACTGAATAAACAATGGGTCGGTAGAGGCAGCAAACAGAAGCTAGCTTCAAAAGTGCAGCTTCAAACACAATAGCCAGTACGTTGTTCCGCCTACTTTATTTCATCAACTAGACATTATCACTTTCTTTTACACTTAAAGTTTGCCCTAAATCAAAATGCATGGATTTACGCCTACATTAAGATGTAAACGTTTGTATCTGAATGGTTGAAAATAAAAGTAAAAGTGGCTTAAACTATTGTATCTAGTAACAGGTTACTTTCCTAGCATGCAAAACTTAATTTTATTTACTTTAATGTGTTATCAACATTTTAAATTTAGTAAATCACGTTGCAAACAGATGGTATAAAGCAACTATGTAAGTGCTTTCAGAACTCTATATGAAATGTACTACATGAAATATATTATTACAGAATATGTCTGAAACTTAGGATCATAGATAAAACCAAGACACATGTTGGAAATTCAGTGGACAACAGTTGTTATTTGTTTAATGGTAAATCAACTGATTAATTAAATTTTCTTACATTTCTTGTGAATGGCTATATGTATCATCAGTCACACATATCAATTTCAATATTAGTCAGTCAGAGACAACATAGAACTTGGAATGTGCGTACATTAGTTTACCAAACCATGCCCCAATTAACAGATAGAGATAAAATTGTCTGACCAAACCCCAAAGTAGTTGAGGCAAAACAAAGTTGATAGTAATGGGGAAGTGTTGGCATGAGCAGAAAATTTTAATGCCATAATTAATATGACAAGATAAATAAGATCAATAAACCATGTTCATTTAGCCTAAGCAATAATTTGTTTATCTGCCTCGTGTTTGAAGATATTTAATTTTTCGATCCGGTTCTTCATGTCAATAGTGATCAACATCTAACAATTTCATGGAACGTGGTTTAAAATATGCTGTAGCAACATGTGTTCATATTATGATCTTTATATAAATCATTACCATAATATTATTCTTCATATCTTGCCTTCCAATCTACTGCTTTCTTGCGAACGATGTTCATTTCCCTAAGGTTACGACCGTAATTAGGACTATAGTTGCTTAAATGCATCTAATTTTTATCCTGATAAAATTTTAACTTATATGGGTATAAAGTGATAAATTGAGTGGCTACATATTTATGCTAAAGTTTACCTTGTTAGCTTTTGTACAAATGTGATGACTTTTCTTAATAAATAAAAATTTAAAAATTTATTACACTGAAAGCAAGATGGATTCTAAAATATTAAGTTATTAATTCATTGTCTTAACTTTTAAAATAAAGACTAGCAATAACTATAATAGAATACTTATTTAGTTTCGATTGTTTAAAAATAACATGTTGCATTTTAGGCCATTTTGGTGCCACAAATAAAGTTGGCAAATATCTCTTAAAATTGAAAATTTATGATCCATATCTAGGTGTTCTAGCTATCTGAAAACATGTTTCTAATTAGATTTTATTCCATTTGTATAGAAAGGGTCATCAGTTACTTTTACTGTTTTGCACTTTAGGTGAACATTTTTTTTAAATATCTGAATAAAATTGCTACGGAAACAGATCAACAAACGAAGTATAATGTGGAAAACTATCAAACAACGTTCCACCTCCAGTTGTTTAACTTCAAAAAAATCAGCTTCAAACTATATATATTAATTTCTGTTACTTTACGATTGGCCGACACGGTTTAATGGAGTGTTGAAAATAGTTTCTCAAAACCTGGTATAACAAACAAGAACTACAAATGACAGTATGTGTGTAAGTATTTTACACAAAAATATCTTTATAAAATAAAGTTATTTATACCCAAAGTATGGGCGAGAATTAATTCATAATGCCGAATTATAAAATTCCACAATAAACAGTCAATGAGATTTTAATAATATAATCCTGATGTGAAACGAACTTTGTGTTTTGTGTCATTTAATAGAAAGCTATGATCATCATATACATGTTATGGTTTAAGGCTTATTAGAAAAGGATCCATTTTTATACATAACAATCAAGTCTAAACTGTGAAAGTCGAAACAGGATGGAATTTAATTGTCTGTAATTTAGAAATACAAAAACAAATGATAGTGACAGTAGACATGAAAAACTACCCCAGCTAATAAATATGAAACTGTAGCAAAATTACCTGGAGAATCATACAAATAACATGAGTGGCTATTTAGTGGTAAAAACTTAGAGGACAAAAGTTCAACATGCCTTTGAAAACGGCAATTATTGAAGGTTACTTCTGTCTTTAAAAATGTGGCTTAACATAAGCGAAATTGAATATTATGCAGAAGTTATCATTATCCTCGTATTTTACATGTGGTAACAGAAGTACTTACGAATTAGGTAAAGATCTCGATAACGGATACCATCTGAAGAGTAAGTTTATGCACAGCGCTGCTTTTCATCAAACGTCCAATGTTGAACTAACCGGTCAGTTAAACTATTTAACTTATTCGAGTCAAATTAAAATCTCAATCTCAGATTTACTATTTCATAGCCATACTTTTGAATATTTTAATTTCATTTTAATCAGTATTACACAAAATCCAAAATCTTATTACCTTCAGTTTTCTGGGCTACTGTCAATTACATATTCGTACAGAATCTCCTCCTTTTTCAGATGTGGCATGCCTTTGTCAAAAAATACTTCATGTTCCTTAACCCTGAAGTTTCTGAATAGCTGTAACCACCCATGAGGCTGAACTTTAAATATTGAAGTTGATTTGCTGAATTTGAAAATTGTTATTCCATGGCCTGTAGAGAGCCCTCGAAGAACTGGAAATATGGTTTTGACGTGTTTTTATTTAACGCAAACACATTCTGGAAATTTTTGGTTCAACTGACGACATACTGTTCGGCTGCCAAAAAGAATAGTGATATGAAACCCTGACTACTGAAGATTACGATTCCGTCGTCACCAATAATGCTAGCTACACTGGAAGCATTTTAACTAAATAGACGCCAACTTCCCAATGGAGTCAAACTAAATTCAGATAGATCTCGCAACAGCAGGACGCAGCACCAAAGGGACTCACTGGAACGATTCGTTTGTAAGGGGGCAAAAGAGTGCGAAGACAACTCAACTAGAAATCCTCATATAAGTATGTAATATGTCCGACCCTATCCGGTTCCTTAAAATCAGAATCATACCGGCACCCATGCTTTTTGGACAAAAATAATCAATCACCTATAAAAAATGCATCACGTCTGTTGAACACAATAGACAAATCTCATGAATTAAGTGGCACAAGAACTGCTCATCTGATTACAATAATGGAAACATGTAGATCCGCGCAACTCCTGAATAACGAGATTCTAATACTAAAAATGCCACTTTACTGAAACGACGGGAATACCGATGTGGGCTGTGAAATTGTGTTATGCAAAAATTTCTGTATAGTGTCATATCAAGCTGGCATCCCTCTATTATCCAATCTGGAAGAAACTGTAGAGTTCTAAAATTCTACTTTTTGACTCCATATACATTGGTGGGGATGATTCCATCGAAGCTCGATTCTCTCAACGCATCGAAAATTTGGGCTTATTTGAACACGGAATTAAAACATCATGTTGATAATATACACCTGAACGACCACCAATCGAATGTGGCTACGTTAATGGGTGTTTTCAAACAAACGGATTGGAGAACTAGCCTAGACTCTGGAATCAATAAACATTGGCGATACCTGTTGGGCATAATTCTGAGAGCTACAATACACTCTGTTAAACATTCGGTACTTAAAATCTTCAATAATTCTAAAAATTATATGCAGTTACACCCTCATCTGCTAAAGCCATAAAGGTACCATCGAGTGTAGTCTGAAAGGTTGAACAGTGACAACTCATATAAGCATTTTTAGCAGACGAGAATCAGCTTCACAAAGGGTGCACGAGAAGTTAAACATTAATATTAAATAAGTTGGTCAGTACGTTTGTTTTCAACCGGAAAAAGATTTTTTCGTCAAGCTAGAGTCGGGTATTCCCAGATGTTGTGTCTGGATTGACCTACTAAATGATATCGGTTCTGCAGAGCGTCTAGCCACCACAATACGGACTAAAATTTAAACCGATACCTTTAAATCACACTTACGATAATTTTAACCAAAGAGCTACGGAGATCTTTGAAGTTTATACATCTATTGGAAGGGTTTTTCAGATCTGGAACAGCTTAACAAACACACTTTCTCTGGCTTTCCTTTGACTACTACTCATCTTAATCTACGTAAATGACCTACCTCAGCAAGTAACTACTACTGTTTACCAATACAGTCAAACCTTGAAGGAAAATTAACTACCAGGTTGATAGAGTGTCACTACAGAATGATCCTACTCGACTTCAAAGCCGGGTAGATAAAAATGGGCTAATTTTAGACTCGACGAAGCATAAAAATGTTCATCTACAGCACAAAATGTATCACACATTTCAAACGACTTCCCCTCAAGAGAGTCACTAGAAAAGAAGGAATTAGGGGTGTTGATCTCTAACGACCCCAGACCAACTGCTAATTGCGACAAAAATGCCTTCAAAGTCAACCACACACTTTCAACACTCAAATGAATTTTTGGTGTGGTTGATAGTAGGATTTTCCACGTAATTTTCAATAGATTTTTCGCCCTGAATTAGAGTAGGTTAATAGTGTTATATACCCTTTCCTCTAAGAAGGTGTAAACGCTTTGGAAAGATTTTTAAAAAGGCCACGTATTCGATACTTGAACCCGAGTTCAAATCATATGAAAAACGCCTATTAACCCTGCATTTGTTTTCCTCAAAATACAGAGAACTAACAGAGAAACTTCTGGCATTCATAGAATACCAACTCAAGATGACTTCGAACAGGCGCCTTACAAGATACACCTGAAAACTCAAAATAAAAATACAGTACATTAAATTGTAGGCACAACATGTTAGGGACAGTTAAATCTTGGAGCTCTTTATATATCGATACAGTCCATACGAATTCTGTCGAGCCCTTAATTAAAGATTCGATTTATTCTTAAGAACTTAGACCGAATCCATGTACTAACTCGCTAACACTTCCCTTATCAAGCATTTTGTATATACTTAGGTCTGTACCTGGTGGAATTAGTAATCCATTTTCACTAGACACGAAAATCTGTACAACAAATACTTTTTCTAATTCATCTATAGCTATCTGAAATTATTTGATGTTTGTCACCAGATTGTAGAGGTGATTTAAACTATGGAAATAAAGGTGCTTAATGTATTTCTACTAAAATTAGGAATGAAATGATAAATTAAGAGCTGAGAATAGATGTGACTGAGGAATTACACATACAGCGTGTCCCTCAGCACCTTCAAAAAGTAAAAGTGCATCGATTCTTTTTGTGGAAGGTTGAGCTTGCTCTAATCATCGTAAGGTAGCATGATTTCGCTCCAGCTATTTTGTATTTTGTAGTGCCAAGGGGGTCCCCTTAGGTTTCATTTGAGGCTGAATTTCACCTGTGATTTGTTAGTGTGAAGCCGGTTATGATCTAAACTGTGCGCCGAAATCATAATCATTATTCTCTGCAGAACTTTGGTGAGAAATGACACCTAACATATCACAGTGTCACATCTAGGTCATTTAATGTGTTGGGGGTGATACTAGACCAGTTCAGCTTACTATGCAAGTTCTTCAATGAAGTTAAAAAATTTTCTGCAAAGCACTTAGTACTAGGTGTTTTTTATTGTGTACACAAATAAGAAGCATAAGGACGTTCGTGGTACAACATGGTCACACGACGCTACTAATTATATCTTCTAACAACACCGTCTAAGAAACGAAATAACATGGATCAGAACAACATACATGATGTATGATGGCAGATAAATGAATGGTAGTCAAAGATCCTGATGACCTATATAATTGTGAATACACTAAACCCCTACCAAATTAGTGTACATATTAGCAACCTAACGCTAAATTAATTATTCCGATTTATCGAAAGTATTAATTACCCAGGTTCTCTACAAAAGTACAATGAAGCCGGGGTGTGGACCACGAATGGTCACAGGCTGCTTATGTTTATTCCCTGTTTTCTCAAATATATTCTAGCCTGATATAACTGTCACCTTACTTACTTACTTACTTACTTACTTACTTACGTCTGTTACTCCTCTCGAAGGAGCATAGTCCGCTCACCAGTATTCTCCATTCAACTCTGTCCTGAGCAATCCTTTCCAGCTGTCTCCAGTTACTGTTCATCCTCTCAATGTCTGTTTCCAGTTCTCGACGCAGGGTGTTCTTTGGCCTTCCTCTTTTCCGTTTTCCAACAGGATTCCAAGTTAGTGCTTGTCTCGTGATGCAGTCTGATGATTTGCGCAATGTATGTCCTATCCATTTCCAACGTCGTTTCCTGATTTCCTGTTCAGCTTGAAGTTAGTTTGTTTTGTTCCAAAGTAGACTGTTGCTGATGGTTTCCGGCCAACAGACATTCAATATTCTGCATAGACAGTTGTTGATAAATACCTGTACTCTCCTGAGGATATTTGAAGTAGTTCTCCACGTTTCAGCTCCATAGAGAAGAGCTGTCTTGACGTTCGAACTGAAGAGTCTAACTTTGAGGTTGGTAGACAGTTGTTTTGAGTCCCATATATTTTTCAACTGTAGAAATGCTGCCCTTGCTTTGCCGATCCTTGCCCTTTAATTTGCATCAGATCCTCCTTGTTCATCGATGATGCTCCCCAGGTATGTAAGGGTATCTACTTTTTTCAGAGTTTCACCATCAAGTTCAATTGGGTCGGTGCTCTCGGTGTTGAATTTGAGGATCTCGCTCTTTCCCTTATGTATGTTCAGGCCTATTGATGCTGAGATTGCTGCTACGTTGGTTGTGTTCACTTGCATTTGATGTTGTGTATGGGATAGAAGTGTTAGATCATCCGCGAAGTCCAGATCATCGAGTTGCATCCTACTTGTCCATTGAGTCTCGTGCTTCTCCCCAGATGTAGACGTTTTCATGATTCAATCGACCACCAGGAGAAAGAGGAAGGGAGAGAGCAGACAGCCTTATCTGACACCAGTTCTCACTGGGAATGCATTTGTCAGCTGTCCTCCATGCACAATTTTGCAGTGTAGTCCGTCGTAAGAATTCTGGATGATGTTGACCTGTTTCCCTGGTATACCGTAGTGTCGAAGAAGTTTCCATACTGATCTCCTGTCTATGCTGTCAAACGCCTTCTCATAGTCGATGAAGTTGATGTACAGTAACGAGTTCCATTCAGTTGATTGTTCAAAGATGATGCGTAGTGTTGCGATTTGGTCTGTGCATGACCGATCCTTACGGAAACCAGCCTGTGGATCTCGAAGTTGAGCATCCACTGAATCTTTCATTCTGTTCAACAACACTCTGTTGAAGACTTTCCCTGGTACTGACAATATTGTGATTCCTCTGAAGTTCTCGCATTTGCTCAAATCCCCTTTTCTTTGGTATCTTGATAAGATATCCTTCTTTCCAGTCTGCCGGCACCTGTTCTTTCTTCCAGATCCTCTTGAATAAAACGTGGAGCATCCTCGCCGTTATGTCTATGTCTGACTCGAGTGCTTCGGCTGGTATATTGTCAACTGTCACCTGCACAATACTTATTCATGCAACAGTATAAGGTCAGTGGAATATTCAATTCTTCTATACTTGTTTTTTGCTATAATTATCATCTTAAATACAATTTAACTCCCAACCAGTTCTATGTTAACCAACAAACTTAGCTATATGTTTAGTTTGTCATTTTGAAAGCGCCTTTGGTTTATGTAATATTTTTGGGATATTGCAAGAATAAAGCAAGTCCACCACTCCACTACTCACACAGCAGTAACTGGCTTAGTAAACAATCAAGCTAAGCCTTTGCAAAAAATAGTCAAGTTTGAGGTTGCCGTGTAACATTTCACAGTAGAATACATGAAAGCAAACATTCAGTACGAACACTGGTGAAAATTTAAAGTTTATAAAAAGTCTACAAGTAATAGCTGCAACTTGTTATAAGAATGCTGTATTCCAAACTTTCAATCACATTTAACAAGCCTTAAAAACAGTATCTAAAGCATTTTGCAGCCCTTCTGAAATGTAATTTCACACTTTATTGTTTACTAACAATCACCCATCGGGTAAAGTGATGCCTGATAGCCTCGGCAATCCAGTTGCCTTAGGGCAGATTTTTGTACTTATTAACTAGCGATAATTACATTCAAAGTTATATTTTGCTTTTATTGGCAAATTTCTTGTCTAATGTTTACAATATCCTAATGTGATTTGCCATCAATTATTTTTAAACGACATAATCACTATTATATGGCCAAAACTGCCATGACTGGTAGAGCTAAGATAGTAAATTCCTATTATTGAAAAAAAATCTGAATCATTGCATTCAAGAAGCGAGCGAGAAGAAATCTCTTAGTTTATTTGACTTGTCATACAGATATTGGATATTGGAATGCATAGACGCACATATCAACAGACGACCTTGTATTAAGGTCGAGTAAAACTCGATATGTTAATTCATGAGTCGCAGAAAACATTGGATGAACTTATCTCGAGTTTTGGGTGGACTCATGAGTTCCTTTTAAGTGTAAGTGTTGACGGTGTGGTTATTTATATAACTCAAAAAATATATGTATATATATATGTTTATTGGTTACGAGAGGTAGATGACTGAAAGCATTACAAAAACTAAAAAATTATGTTTCATCATCCCCATCATTGCTTTATGCTTGGTCTTAGTGTTGGTATGCTCTTCCACTGACCTGAATTTGCTCACTTCTGTGTAATGAACTTGTCATTTGTGATGAAAAGCGCTGCTTTATTTCTACTACGTATATTATTCTTGAAACCGCCCAGAACAATAGCAACAACGCGAATGCCTTCATCATTTTTTCACACTTGGTTTTAAGGTTCAAAATTATTCTGCTAATTAATTTTTCTGCCTTCACATCGTAATACTATAGTGCGATTTCTGGTCTTTGTGTATGTTCACTGTGGGTAGTTTAGCTAATCGAATAGAAGTGCGTATGGAAAGCGGCTATTCTTCTAGATTAGGTAAATGCGTTTATCCCGAATGGGTGGGGTTATTGGAACTAGCATCTACCACGTTACGTTGGCTGTAAACAAATAACTATTAAGTTGGTATGTAGAGAAATGGTTTAGATATGAGTTCAAAATAGTTATTAAATTAGTTTATTAAAAAAAATAAAATAATTAAGTGGGTGATGTTTGGAGTTCTATATCCCGAAAACAATAATTCACTTAGAAATTCAAGTTAAAAACTCTTATTTGATTTTCGACCAACTTTCATCACAATTAATTTGATCTAGTCTGATAACCTTAGTTGTAATAATTGTGTAATTTCAATCTATTTTTTGCATAATAATTCCTATCAATTTTGTGATGTTCACTCATTTGGTGATTTCCCTAATAAGTCGCTCTAATTTCGTTGATATGTATGTACATTAGTTGTGTTCTGTTCATTTATCTTCCGGACTACTTGTGAATTACTACTTCCCTGCTCACGCCCTAATTGTCGCTCTAGTTAATGGGTTGAAATGCAGAGGATAGCTTAGCTGGGTTTTGTGTCGTTAGTCACTGTTACTCGTTTCTTTCGTATCACTATAATACCTATCCTATCAGGTAATTATTTATGTAAACAAATAGTACATGGGATAAACAGGGATGTATGGTAACAACTGAAATACTACTCTTTTTTGTTTGCAAGTGTAAATAAATACTAATTCAAACAGAAGACAAGGCTCTTTAGATACATATATAGTCGTCTAACGTTTTCCTAAAATTGTTTAATATGGAGGCTGTGGATACAACAGCAGTTAATGAGAGAAACCACAGTCAGAAATCATATCCTACCCTAGTGTTCGCTAGCATATGTGAGCTCCGACAAAAATTACCTCATCACAAGCAACGGCGAGCACTTCTTCACAATCGTCACAGCAGCTTTTATTGATACCCGATTGTGTTAGAGCCTACCTTAATTATGAATGACTAACAATTCTCCATATTCACATTGTCGAACATTTGAGTAAATGTTATCCGTTATTTTGATTGCATTTATTGGTAAAACACAAATCCCAAAGTAAGATCCAGAATACTATTACTCTAATTCTAAGTGTTTTATTTAACTTAAAAGTTGTTAATATAATTTACTACTTAACCGTCTTTTATATTATTATAATAGCGGATTAAATAAATGAGTAATTTAAATTAATGAAACAATGAGTCAATGTACCCTAGTGATGGCTGCTTATGAGACTAGATTATTGACCCAAACCTGCGAATGTATTAATTTCTAAGGCAAGATCATCAGTCAGATAAACATGTCATTTTATCCAACAAAACCAAATGCTGCCACGAAAGTTATTAATAGGAAAATAGTTACCATAATTCACAAGGAAGTGGGAGTGGGTGTAGGGGTAAAACACTGTTTTAAGCCATTCACTCATAAGTAAATTCAGTCGTAACTCTAACCCTCATCATCAACATCTGTAATATAATAGAAATAACGTTGATCGTGGTGAGTGTTGAAATGCACTATTTTTCTGAACTCGAAGAATATACAAAGTAGGCTCACTAATATATTCAATAAGTTGGAGTATAAGTATTTTGAAATTTCGTATGTAGAGCTGCGCTTCCTCGTATATGATTGTTCTACTATGTTATTCCTTACGAGTAATGATATGATTAAAGCTTAGATTTGACCCACAAAACGTTAAGAAATATGGGGCTCAAGAAAAAGAAATTGTTGAAAGGTTTCATAGTTTAAGATTTATGTATTATATCAGTAGTTTGTTCTCGGACCGTTGCTACTACCTTGACATGGTTGTCTGGCTTGCCTCTCGTGATAAATCGGTTGAGCTATGCTGGCTGGAATAATGGTTCTTCCATTGGATTGAAGTTTAAAAAGTTTGGCCATAAGATTGAGCACCCCACCTTACTCCACGGTTTCCAATTTCCAGCGATAAGGCTTTTTTATATATCAAGCTAACTCACTGAAATCACTTGTAAAATGGTCATGTATTACCGGCTTCAAGCATTTGTGTTTCGTACACTGCGTTTCGTACACTTTCGGGCAGTTACAACCTCCTATAATTCACTTTCCCATTCAGGTGGGAAGTGATAACCGTCCTCATATATATGTATGTATGTACCTACGTAAGTATGTATAATTAACATAGAACCTGACATGTGTGCATCGGTTCAAGTTGTCGTGCCTCTATGGCACCGCAGGATTAACGCCGCATTAGTAAAAGTTACTTCAATAATAATAATAGTAAAAAGGAGTGTGGACATATATAATATGGTTCAAGGAGCTTGGAAAGAAAGTTATGCAATAAGTTTAAGCTCACAATTTAAGGCATGACAATGAATGAATCCATCTGCGCTATTGTGATCGATTCCTCAGTGTTTCTAGCCACTGGTTACGGTATTCGCGAGGACCCCAACCAGGCAGTCTGCAGCTACTGATATGACTCAAACCAGTAGTCAGTGACTTCATGGCTTGACCCCCTCTAACTCTCTTCCATCCTGCTCCTATATCAGCCAACATCGCGCGTCGAAGCAGACGGTGGTTGGGCATACGCAGCACATGTCTTAACCACCTCAGTCGATTAAGATTTATAACCTTATCGGCTAATTTACCACCTTCGCCTAACACCCGTTGTCTAACCTCGTTATTACTTAATCGGTGATCCCAGCTAACGCAAGCAATGTCTCGAAGATATCGATGGTCAAAAATTAACAATCTTCGAGTGTCGTTTACTCTTAATGCCCACGTTTCACACCCATGCCAAACAGGACTATGTCATCAGCATATTCTAAGTCAATAAGTGGATCTCCTGGCAGGAGATGAATTCCTGAAAAGTCAAATGATGAGAGTGTAATTTCCAACAGTAAATCGACTGAAATTAAATAAAAGTGAAGACAGTGGGCAGCCTTAACGGACACCACTTGAGGTTACAAGTTCGGATGACAGTTCGCCCTAAGTTCTGATACGACTAATAGTGTTTAAGTGAAGAGCCTTAATGAGATTTATGTACTTCTGGGGTACGCTTTTCAATGAAAGACACTGACATAGAACTTCTCGGTCTACAGAGTCAAATGCCGCTTTCATGTCAAGAAAAACCACCACTGCCGGGCGCTGAAAAGTATGTCTGTGTTCTAAAACCTGACGAATGGTGAAAAGCTGGTATATATAACCGCGACCGCGTCTGAAACCAGCCTGGTTTTTTCATATTTGTAGATTATGAGCTGTAGTTAAACGTTTGATAATTATAAAAGCTAGTATTTTAGACACTATATTAGTCAAATTAATCTTCGTATGGTTATCGCAGGACGACTTTGACCCTTTCTTATATACTGGGACGATTAACGATCGACACCAGTCAGACGGAATTATGTCAAGTTCCTAAACTTTAGCCAAAATATCAGTCAGACTATTTGTCAAAGTGGGACCATCATCCTTAAAGACCTCTGGGGATAATCCTTCGGGACATGCTGCTTTGCCTCGCCTTAGATTGACCATAGCTTTTTCGACTTTGATAAGAGTCGGGGGGGCCTAAGTCGACTTTCCATTCAGGCTGTCTTAAAATAATGAGAAGTTCTAGAGCAGCTGAAGACCAATTGAACTGCACCTTAAAGTGTTCAGCCCATCGTTCTAAACGTCCAGTCTGAGAGCTAATAAGCCTTCTATCTCTTTCGGGGAATGTCTCACTCATGCTTGATTTTTTAACCCTGGTTTCTTTTATTAACTTGTAAAGTTGTCTAGTGTTACCTAACGCCGCTGCTTTTTCCACTTCGTTTCCTTTCGTTACCCACCACTACTTTCAATTGTTTCGCAGATTTCTTGTCAGTTTGTATCTGATTACTCTTCGTTCCTCATCGTGTTCGGAGCCTGACGGGATAAGTTTTCGGGAGTCCATCAACTCAACAGAAGTCATCGAGAGCCACTGATTTTTCTTGACATGTTGATTTAAGTCCTTGATAGGTGTCACTGCAGATGCCACAGCTGTTTAGACGTACGTACGAAGTTCTACGTTGTATCTGTCTGTCTGTCTGTCTTGCCAAGCAGTATCTAGTTGAGTCGCATCTCTATAATTGCCTAAGTGATTCTCCAGTTGTTCCTGGAATTTACTCTTGGCTGTCTCGTTGCTGAACTAAATTCTAATGGGTTTTCCTGTATTAATTTTTCTTCACCCAGTAAGATGCAAGCAAATGCGTTCAAATGTATTCACTCTTTAACTTCATCTAAATCTTGAATCTTATTATTAGTTTCTGCACACTTTTACTTCACTCTCCCCTCTTGTATTCTGTTATAATATTACCTCCGTTATCTCGTAGTGCTAATGTGGTATGGAAACTTAAACCTATGGGCTTATGTGCCCGGTTCTACGTTGTTGTTGATGATAATGATGTGCTCTTACTAGAGCATGATAATAATCTAAACATGTATTCCCGAAAGATCCGCAATCTTCTATCGAGCCTCTCCAACGGTGACTAATGGCGACATGGTCTATTTGAGTCCACCGTTGAGTAGGGCTAGGAGGTCGCCATGTTAGATAGTGTTGCTCCTTATGCTCAAAGTTTGTGGTCGCTAGAAATAAACGATTGTCTGAGCGAAGTTGTAGCAGACGGTCGCCGTTACCCGTTCTCTGAGCTGAAACACTGAAGCACCCGCCGAAATGTCTTTCAGGCTGATTCAAGCTTCCTATTTGGGCGTTAAAATCACCAACCATGATAATCAAATCTGAGTGTTTGGCCCTATGGAGAAAGTTTTCTGTAAAATTGATCCTTCACTTCATCCGAGCTGCAGTCAGTTGGGGCGTAGGCAGAAACAACGCAAAGACAACGGTGTGTGTCCCTATCTTTTCGAGTTCTTACTGAACCATTTAGTCCGACGGCACATAAGTGACTGTTGACAGGAACCCATTCGGGAAGCGCCTATTCTGCTCTCATACTTAACGCAACACCTACACCTGCTAGCCCACAAGAAGTTACTGTTGAGTCGCCACGTAAACGAAGAGTGTATCGCGAAGGTTGTTCACTCTGACTAGATGAAGTCAAGTGAATGACCATGATAGGATCCTGTATGCGTGTTTCTGAGATACAACATACAGTGAATAATGGTGGCATCTTTTTCTGAGATAGTTTCACTTACAGTCGGATTCCTGATACCCATTTCCTTAATGAGTCTGAACAGTTGCCTGCTGGTACCTATTGCCGCTGCCTTTTCCATCTCTTTAGCTTTCGCCACCCACCACTGCTCACGATCATCGATTAAGCTTTTAACCAGCTTGTGTTCAAGTTGTTTTCGTTCCTCTTCGTGTTCAGAACCAGACGGGATGTGTTGCCTAGCCTCTATCAGTTCAGTAGATGCAGTTGAAATCCACTGAGTTTTGTTAACTTTTTGGTTTAGTTTACTAGTAGATATTACTGCTGTTTCAACAGCTTTTTGGATATCATTTCAAGCTGACTCGGGATGAGTACAGTTTACGCAGTTGACTAATTGGTTTTCTAGTTGTTCTTGAAATGTATTCTTGACTTCTTCATCATCAAATTGAACTCTGAGAGGAATCCTTGTCGTGGATCATTTACGTCAAGTGAGACGCAGACTAATACGCACTCGTACTAAGGCATGATTTGAGTCTATTCATGTACTTCGAAATGAGCAGCAGTTTTCTATCTAGCCTCTCCAACGATGGCTGATAGCAATGTGGTCTATTTGAGTCCAGCGTTGAGTTGATTGTGAGGCCACCATGTCAACCGATGTCTTTCCTTATGCTCAAAGTTTGTGGTCGCTAGAAATAAACGCTTATCTGAACATAGTTGTAGTAAACGGTCACCATTGTCTGTTCGTTGAGCCTCAACACCGTTGGATCCACCTAGGTGCCTGCAAATTTCGCGCAACACAACAGTGCCTTTCAGTTTCATCTAGTCTACCTACTTGGGCATTAAAACCACCAGCCACTAATACTACAGCAGTACACTTGGCTTTACAAAGAAAGTCAGAAAGCTTTCTGTAAAATTCATCTTTCACTTCATTTAAGCTGTAGTCAGTGGGAACATGGGCAGAGACAACGGCATGTGTCCCTATCTTTACGAGTCCTCATCGTTCCATTTAGACTGCTAAACTAAGGGAGCTTGTTGTTCCATTTGGCATAAGGTCCGAACGTTTAAAGCTCCGATACATAGTTTAGTGCGAGGTTACAGAAGACTAGGAATAACGTTTCGTGAACTCAAACTATTAGCATTAGAGGCTCGAGCTGATAAAGTTATGCTAGCAGAATTAGACATGAGGATAAGAGAGTTATTACGAGTTGATGGTGGGATTTGACCTTGAACAAGATGATAGTACTTCTTAAAGTACCTGAAATGGAAACTGGGTTAGTATTGGTCATAGTGACCTGGGAGCGCAATCGCAGAGCCCAAGGTACAACTGCTTGAGGCCGATTACGTACGGCCCTGTTATGGGGAGTTTTTGAAGTGTTAGCTCCGTTTCATAGAAGGCCTTACTGCTGGAGACGGAAATCCGTGGAGTAAGGTGAGTTGTAACATTTTTAGGGTTGACCTTTTCCAAAACCTTCCTTCCTTTGTAAGAAGGCAGCATCGCTGCAGATGCTGGTTATCCGAGGGAAACACTTTACTACTGTCACACCCCACTGCAGTCAGTAGTACAACTTGACTCTCAAACCTTAGGTTGCTGCCTTTAATCTTATCGCTCTCCAACAGACCTGCTTGGCATGGTAGGATCTAAAGGAACATGCGTTCCAGCCTATATAGCTCAGTTGGATCATCACGATAGGCAAGCCCGACAACCACGTCAAGGTATCAGCTACGGTCGGGTTTCTGTGCATAAACAGAATGTTACTTCAGAACTGGTCTGCTTCATCGTCTAGATTTGTCATGGGGAGTGGAGTAGTTGATCTCGTTAACCACCTCACCTATCTTGGAAGCCGCACGATGCTGGCGTGAGTAGGAGTAGGTTGAAAGAATGATAGAGGCAGACAAACGAAGACATGGCAGCAGTCGATGAGGTCTTTGACTGTTGATAGATGCAAACTACCTAACTACAGCCCGCGTCGTAATCGCAATTAATGACTAGAGACACTGGGTGACATAGATCATAATAGCGCAAGTGTATTCACTTTCCATTTTCATCCAGATCTTAGGTTTGTTTATTATTTAATATACACCTTTAATTCATTTTTGTCCATTGTATTCTGTCGTCGTGTCATTCTTGTAAATTTGGTCTCGTCGTGTTAACGTGGTATAGTAACTTAGGCATGCATATGTGTCAGGTTTTACGTTGTTAATGACTGACTGGATTAAGTGAATTCTATCCTCGTTAATCATATTTAGATAATGAATCAGAATTTATTTAACTTTTTTTCTTGATCTATAGTCATCTGAATATGAAAGATGTTCCTATGTGCAGAATCATTGGGTTCCTGTAAAATCCATCAAGGCACATAATAATTATTGTTCTTTGCGTCAACAAGGTTTCGTAAAAGAAGAAATAGTAAGTGTTTCATTTGTGAACATTTTTATACATATACGTCTACTTGAAGTTGTTAAGTAAAGAAATATCCAATATGTTATGTTTGTACAATTGTCTGCACTGATTAGCAAGATGTATTTTCAGTCTAGTGACTACCGAGTGACTAATTACTTAATCACAGCTGCTTTATTGATGTGGTGGTCGGTCTCCTTTATCGCAGTGACTCAGTCCATCTACACTGATTGAAATGTCCGTTCCCTTTAGACCTAACTTCCCAGACAGGTTGGTAGTTAACTTAAAGTTCGATGGCAATGTCGTGCTGTCAATTGTATTGGGTTATATCCGTAGTAATGTGCTCTTTTCAGTTGGCTAGTATCTGCGATCTTCCTGGCTTCCTATAACGAGATAAAAAGAATTTAGCTAAGGTTAACCCTAAAAATAGCACATTTCACTTTCCTTCATAAGATATCCTATACCAGTAATATTTGAACGTAGCATATCAAAAGCTACTCACAAATAAACTGTACCTTACCGGCCACAGCGGTTTTTCTTTATGTTTTGTTATCATGATTCTAGATCATCAAGATCACCTTTAATGTAGTCGCCCTTTCAGGTACTTTAAAGAGATGAGTCGTTACATTGTGTAGACAACTAGGATGTGACAACTTTTGTTGCATTTCTAACAGTACTTAAAGTCAATACTATTAATGACCACTTAGCCTATGAACCTTATCTTAACAAGAGTTAATCTTAACATCAGAAAAGCCTTACAATGACAAAATTCAATATAAATTTATATCTCTAATAGTGAACAATTTTCTTTATTCAATAATCTAATACAACAGAACATCAAGAAATGTCCCTCATATGATAAAATGATCATACTTTTAAAGAATCATTGAAAGATTCAATTCAAACAAAGATTCTATCATCATTAGATTTGTAATATCTGATAATTTTGCATAGTGTTCCCTTCGAAAATATTTCAGTCACTGATTTCAATTGTAGACATACAGGGTAGTCAGTTAAACTGTTTACTTAGTCTTTGTAAGGTGACAGTTGCTAACATCAATGTATCATTTACATTCTTTAGTTCATTCTTATTATGATTAAACTACCTAATCTAATACCAAATGAATGAGTTTTAAAGAGATTATGTTTATTCAACGGGATCTTTACATAAACATACATGAAACTCACTGTTTAATGCACAAATGAGAAGTGTATTTACAGTTATTCTCTAGAATTGTAAACATTAGTCTCTGATATTCAACAAATATTAACACCTAAGCATTTCAGTCTTAGTCAGACATACTACTTGACTGACTCTTATTTAATGTACGTGATTTAAAGGCTACGTATTCAAGTAATACGTATATGGCTCTAGATTAGTTTGAAAACCTATTCTAGAATGCTGTTTGACAAGAAATCTAAAGTATAAACTGGTTAGCGTTGTTTTTACTTGATGGGGTTATTAACCCTGTGCTCAACCCCCCTCCTTTATCCGGGCTTGAGACCGCCAGCTACCCTAAGGGAATTCCAGTAGGAGTTGAAGTATAAACTACATGAAAGTTAAATCTACAATGATAACCAGCATATCATTGTTAAGAAAGAGTTATTATCTTTACTTGTTAATTAGTATTATGCTATTCTCAATAGTCATTACTTCAAACAAAACACTTGTTGCATCTTAATTTCTACATTATTACATTTTACTTCAAGTTAATACACTTGTGACTTTGTCATATTGTTTGTTGAGGTTGTTTGCAGCTTTTTCGATTGTCACCAAATATATTTTTTCCACCTATCTTCAGTTATTTAGTGAGCTTGTGCTCAATATTAAGGTGTAATTTTCATTCTACATCTAATCTAAAGCTGTATTATTTACTGTATGTGTATTTTTCACCCATCATACCGTACTGTTACACTGAATATACTCGTGGGAGAGATTTGTGGATAATTTCACCAGGATTGAGTGTAATCACCAATAAAAATTACCATCTAATATAAAACACTCATCTATCAACTGAAAAGAAAAACAATTGAATCTACTGGACATTACACAATTAGTAAACACTATAAACGTTGCAGATAACTTTATAACTAATCAAAATACTTTTTTTCTAATAGGATGCTATGATACCTAATGCTAATGTTTGCACTACTGAACATACTCAGCCTATATCTGATTGGACGAATGATCCATCTTGGATTATGAATATGCAAACATTTTCCACAGATAAATCTCACCGATCCTGTAAGTTTAATTAGTAATAGGATGAATTTGTATATTCCCATTTGTTTGTTTTAGACTGAATCTGGTCAGTCACTATTGCTATAAGTGTATCCTGAGCGGATCGCCTCGATATAGCGGATATTCACAAGTATCATTTAATTTGGATTATGACTGGCAAGTGGAATCCAGTCCGTTTCAAACGAACTGAGTTCGAATCCCACTGTGAACATCAACATTGGGATGCAGGTACATCTAGCCGATGAGTCCCAAATAGGACGAAACGCGCGTCCTGGATTCCACTTGCCAGTCATAATTCAAATTTAATTAGTAATATTTATCATTAACATTGATTATGCATACTATTTGATAACAGTCATGGTGAAATGATTAACTAATCATTTTTTTGTTTGTTTTTTTTTTACCCCTATCTTGTATATTCGACCAATTTGTAATGAGGTTATTTACATAGTAGTCTCAGTTTGGTTGACATAAAAGGCTTGAGTATATATTGCTATGATAGTTCTAGATTTATTCAGCTTTACTATAAACATCTTCTAGCGTAGTCTTAGTAAAAGATCATCTACCATACATTTACTAATGTGTAATCATTCTATCTATCTTCCTGTTAATATAAACAATCGAAGTTTTGAACATTCTATGAAATTTTCTATAAATTATGTTTCCTTTGGAAAATAATAATTCTGAAATTAACATTTCCTATCAACACGTTTAGTGGAATACATTACCAATATATTACGTTACAATTGTTTAATTATTCAAAACTACATCTCAATTGAGTAACCATTATCAATGTTAATACAATATGAAGTTTAACCTAAACCCCTAGTATGTAGTTCAAGTTAATGCATTACATCAGTACAACCTAACAAGATTGTCAAGATGAAATAGTAAAGTAGTAGAAGTAAAAAGTAATTACAATGATTACAGCGTTAAGAATGCGATCCTATAAAAAAAAAGAATGTAATTCTAGAATTCGAAATAATTAGTGATTGCATGTATGCCACTATGATTGATTCCAATTTCTGATCGACGTTATACTACACTCCAATTATCTAGTCTTAATTTAACATGCTTCAATGTGAATCTTCACCAGCTGAGATGGTTAAGACATAGGTTACTTATGCCTTACCATCACCTACCTCGACGAGCAATGTTGTCTGGTGGTGGGGAGTGGACTGGAAGAAAGCTAGGGATGGTCAAACGAAAACATGGCACCAATCCATGAAGTCATTGACAATTGGGCTGAGCCATGCTAATAGATGCAGATTACATGGTTAGGGCCCACGTGATGATCGTAACAAATGGTTAGAGACTTTAGGTGTTATGGCTCAAAATTGTTCGCAGTGGCGCAGGTGCATCCACTTCTTGTCTTTCTCCAAATTCTAAGTTTTTGAGCTCATGATTTTTTTCTTTACTGAATCACTTTTTATTTCAAATTTCATCTCTGATCTCTATACTTTTCCATCAGTACTTACTCTGTTACTACCTCCCCTACTCTGGGATTTGGTCTCACAATTCGATCTCTATCTGTTAATTGGGGCTTGGCAACTTGAACTGATGTATGCATGTACCAAGTTCTGTGTTACAACTGACTGTTGTAACTGACTAACATGCTTTGAACCAATTGTCAGTAGCTTTCTTTTAACCTACTATGATAGAAAACATCGCTCTTCGACGTAGATGCTATTCAGCCATATATACTAAATTCACCAGATACTTCAATCAATAAAGATACAGAAACTTATCAGTCGATTAGCCAATATTGTTTAGTAGTATCATGTGAGTAACTGAAATACTCACAACTGAATCTAAAAGATTTGTTCAAATAGTTGTCTATCCATTGATTCAGTGTTTTATGCGTTTGGAAGGTATAGGTCCGTTACACATCAAAACACGGCTTCATCTTATATATTTCAGGTAGTAAAGTATCGTTAACTTCTGTACCACAAATATATTCTATAACCTGGTTTTCAAACAATTACGTAATCTCTGAATTACACTTAATGCATATTTTCCGAATGTTTATTCCTTTTGCTATGACATTTAGCTAATAATTCATCACAAGATGTATCTAGATTAGAAGTATTGTCTATGATACGTGATGCGAAACGACGTCGTCAAAGCTATCGTGGAATACATACAGCAAGGAAGTCTTACACTGAAGTATGTAAATTTATATTTACTGATTTACTGTTTAGGATGAAACATTTTTGTCGGATATTACGTAGTTATCATCAGTAATGGTTTCTTTTATGGTCTCATAATATCTCAAACTGACTAAAGTTGAGAATGTAACCTGTTAAATGTCAACTCACAGGGTTAAAGGTTAATCACTCACTGTGAAACTTGATGGCTTTGGGTCCGACTCCCGGCCAAATAGTGGGTGCAAATCGCCACTGAAGAATTTCATACTATTACGAAACAGTTGTCTAATGTTTCTTAATTTTCAGTGGTTATTCAACTAAAGTTAATTCAATCTTGAGGCCGACATAATTTATATAGTGATCTCACATATTCTTCCATAGGTATTACTCATCCTTTATGTGGTAAATGTTTGCCTATCACAAAATTTCACTTTCATACGTTACCACAATTCATATTTGGATAAAATGTGAAAATTAACTAAATTAAAATGAACTACGTCGAGGCGATAAAGGTGCAGTAATATTTAAGATGTCTAACTGTTGTCTACTAAGTTTAAGAGTCGAGCCTCACTCAACCTATTTCAGTGGTATCACTATTCTTCACACATGGAGTATGGCTGGGAGCCAAGTATAGGAATGTTTACCTGGCGAATAAACTGAGGTAAAATGAACAGTAGCATCACTTATAATAAAGATAGAAGATTTGAAACAAAGTGTAAAGACTACTAATAAAACGACATTGATGTTGCACATAAATTCTATAACAACAGAGTGCCGAGAATGTCTGATGCTACTGAAATGTTCATATTTTGAAGCGATATTAATGCATTAGTATCCTTATATTTGTGTATGGACTTATGTACTTTTCGAACACCCACATCAAAACAAGCTCCTTTCGTAAGAGACTACTTCATGAGACTTTGATGTAGTAATTATTTAGCTGTAAATCATCGTCCGATCATTCAGTCTCATAGTAGCCAGTGTCCAAAATAGGTTCCTACGCCATTGGTTTCCTCAAGAACATGGAACTCACATAGCCGACCATTTTTATCCCAGCCTCTATAGTTGAACTCTCTAGGTTCACCAATCCGGTCTGCTCACTCAGGACGTCCGCGATTTAGCATAAACTCTCACTGCATGTGTTGTAATTTCCTGACAGAAGCTATAAAAGTTTGATGAAAGAGAATATTTCAAAACGGGTTATACTAAGTCTCAGCCATACCTGGGAACTACAATATCTATAAAAGACCTTTGGATCAAGTGTATCTGCTTTCCTACTATTAATTTTGATTCATGTTTGTCAGTTTAATTTAAGGTAAATCGCTACCTAAATCTCTGAATTAACTCAAGTTTTTACTGTAACCTCTTATACTACTTTCAGTATATAAAAGTAGTTTCATTTCTTCTCGTAAATTATTTAGTCAACTCCGTCTGCCTGTAGTCACATCGTTTTAACTTTACCATATATAAGATAGAAGAAGTATTTAGTTTACCGTTCTTTCACACTCAGTTCGTATTTTTTCATCAGGTTTTACGTGAAATTATCGCACAACAGACTGAAATGTTGACAGCCGCTCATGAATCTATGGAACAGTCAGAAGATAGAAGATCCATGTATGTTAGAGGTATTTCGTCAATTTTTTATGTTTTCGCGTTTTTAATATTTTAAAGTGAACTGTTATTTGGATTATCTTAACTGTCTGTAAGTTGATTGGAAATAGTCAACAAAGAACTATAAACTTAATTTTCGTGCTACTTGGGGATTGTCTCAACAAATTGTGCTTCCAATCTTGATAGAACTAATGTAACTTATCTTGGATTCGAACCCGTATCACCCAGCTATTCTGTCTGCAACTGACATTCTGTAGTGTAGAACACGAAACACTAGTTGCTACATTATTGTAAGTACTTTTTTTCTAATATGAATCTTAAATAACCTAAGATATGGGGGATTCAGCGTTTTCTGCCGCTTACTTGCAACCACTTAATATCAAACACTGTATTATAACCTTCCTTTACAACCCCATATATATATGCTATTTTCTACTGTTTTTTTTTATTCACTCCATAGTAGCGTTGAATCTTTTTCAAAAGACACTAAAAGAAGTGTTAATCAAATAAACCAGAAGCACATATCAACGTCGAATACTAAACGTATACGGTATTCTCCCGTTTCATCATCAGCAGTTCGAAACAAGGAAAAAGTCAACAGTGATAATGAATCTCGTGAGGAGTTGTGCAGATCATCTTCGACTCATAGACATCGTTTGTCAAAACACAGTAGAAGGAAGGCTTCACCAATCAAACATACTACTTTTAGTTCAGAAATAAGAAGAAATTATCATAATGATCATGTTGATATTACTAATCATGATTATAACAGTGATAATGATGATTCTTCACAGCATAAAAAGTCAAAAAAGCATCATAAAAAGCACTCTAAACGAAAGCATAAACACATACATGAAGACAAAGAATAATACCTTTTTGTTTCATACTTCTATCTTTTTGTATTTTGATGTAGGTAGCCTAAAGCTGACTGAATGACATTTTAATACCTTATTTGTAGTTCCAGCTCAGCGAGGAGATAATGGTAGCCGTCTTCTGTAACCGTTTGTAATTAACTAATACCAAGTTTAGGCATCAGGATAAATGACTAGACGATAGATTCACATTATTGAGGAAAGTTGAACTTTTCTGAAATGTGTGTTTAAGCTGTAATCATATTGTAGTAAAACCATCCGTTTGCCAGCATCTTATCGGGCTTAGGTAATTTGCAACGGAAAAATTTACTAAAGTTTAACTTAGTGACGAGTAAGCTCTAGTATATATTTCAAGAACTAGAGACATACCGGCAATTATGAAAACAAAGATCACCTTGTTCACTACAAGACCTGAATGTAGTTATTTTGAACATTTCTAGAGGATTGTTATCGCTTCCTAGTTACCTACCACTTAAGAGGGTTTTTCTCGAAGCACTATATAGTGAAACTGTTAGGGTTGGTCTTGATGGTGTAGCTGCGGTAGTCACAAAACAACTTTTTAATGCTGTTCACATACTGTCTCTTTATGAGTAATTTTAGTTGTACTAGCTCTATTCTTGTAAAGGCCATAATACCAGAGACGGAAATCCACAGAGTGAATTGAAATGCGCGATTTTAAGATAAAAAGGCCTTACTACTTTAATCCTGGCTATCTGATGACAGCACGTTATTATCATCACACCTCTGTACAGTTAAAAGTACTGCTCTAATCTCAAACTATACGTTCACTACTCTCTTTTTTACCGCTCTTCAACCGACATGAAAAATTCTTAAGAAATATTTGTTTCAACCGGTATAGTTTGACTTGTTTATTACGATAAACAACTTCGACTATCATTTCAAGGGTACTACAGTCAGATAACTCGGATTCCTTTGATTCGATTCCCATTAGAGTTATGGATTCTTATTGTCATTAAGAAATCTTATACTAACACACAAAATAGATCCCTTACGATGCTGTTTTCTTTTTTTCCTTCCAATTCCACATCCAATCGAGATCAATCTTTGGTGAATACAAACACACAGTTAATTTATTCTAATAAGTTTCTTTTTAATATCAATATATGCACTAATTAACTAACACTATTCATTTATTATCAAGATTATTATAAAATTTCTTGTGTAAACACCTACTCACTATCGTTTAAAGTAGGTGAGTGTATGTGTTACGTACATTGATTACTTTGTAAGTAGTATCTATGCTAGACATTCTAATGAAGACAACATTGAATATCAGTAGTTTTCTTTGGCATAAAATATTTAATAGATAAGTAATTAGTGTAAATAAATAATTAATCAATTGCTTAATAAACAGGTTTGTTTTCTTCTTGTTTATTATCTTGATCTTGTACAAAACACCTTATTAAATAAAACTTGAAATAAACATAAATACTTATTTATTTTAAGTAGTATTCTCAATGAGATTTTGTTTATCAATGTAAATTAAACAAAAGAAGAGTTACTCATAGTATCTTAGTGATATTAAAGTCTTCTACTTTCAATTGTTATGTCTGTTATATCGCGGAAGAGTCAGTCAGGGGGTGGTTGGTTGATGTAGGGGATTCAAGAAAGAAAATTAACTTTCTCAATTGTTTTTTCAGAGGGTTATTTCATTTAATTTGAGTATATGTACATTGATTATTTTACTTGTATTACTGTCATGTTCCCATTCTCCTTAACTTTCGATTAGACTCATAAACTGTTATCATTCAGGAACTATGATCATTTAATTATGTATCTGTACCCCCTGTCCTTAATCATTATTGTTCCCGTTTTATATAAATGTTTTTCTTTCTATCGATTCGCTGCGTGATCAAATGGTTGAGTGAAATATAATCTGATGGTTGGTTTAGTTATCTTGTGTTCTTCATTCTGGCTTTGGGGACTAGTAGTCACGAGACAGATGTGTGCGTGTGCAAAGACTAGTACTATCGAGGTTACTGTTTTCTATATGTTATGATTTTCCGATTTTTTAAGATATATTAGTGTCATCATTTGTTTTATATCATAAGCTAGTCTGCATTAGATAGCCAATGAGAGCCATGAAGCATTGGATAACTGATTCATCTGAGTATGAAACCCTTTAGTAGTGAACATCCACGACCCTACTAAAGATTGAACGTAGAACCTGGTTTCGCAGCGGATGCTTTAGCCATTAAACCATTGAGTCAGCCCCTAACAGTTAATATTTCAAACAGTCAGTTCGCGATACATTTTCGCGATCTTATCCACTATTATCAACGGGTATAACTACCTGATACCCAATATGGCTGAATTCTTAGGGTCTCTCCTTCCTAGAACTCAAGGAATCGCCTAGAGAAGTTAGTCATGGTTTCAAGCTTCCATTTTATCTATTCAGTAGTTTCGGCAATCTGTTAATATCATCATTTTGTACACAAATAGATACTTGGTAGATGGATTGTTATAACGAGACAAATAATCAGGAATCACAACCTATCTAGTTTTTGTTATACGTGGTATCAAAACGCTTACTATGAAGCATTTAGTAACTATGATGTTTGTATTGCTTTGAGTAGACTACTGATTGTCATTTCTGTTTTTATTACCGAAGTTTTGTAGTTCTACTATAGACCTATATTCCCGATTTCTGCGCACAACTCATCTAGTTCAGTCTTTATTATATTTTCTATTACTGATTGATCCAGTTTGTGAAACATAGACTTTTTTTAAAGTAATTAATGACTTGATATTGTCTCCTATTTTCCAACGTTCTCTCACTTTCTACCTGTGAGGAAGACTAACCACTCTGATACCATACCAACCATTTAGCGTCCAGGTAATCAAATCGTATCTATAGTACAAGTCTCATTGATCTGCTTAGATGTAAACACACCAGAAATCAGTTTATGAGTGTAGTTAAAATAGTTAACACTATTGTTGTATTACACTTTCAAATTCAATTCCATCTGATTCAGTTTATATGAAAAATATAGTAGAAATTATTTAGCTATACTTGTTACAAGTTAATTTCATTGTAGGTAACCAGCGAAATCCAAGACGATACTAAATAGCTATCCTGTACTATTATGCGAACCCCCTAGCGATTTACATCTATAGAATATTCTTAGTTGGTGTTTAAAGTTACATCATTTTCAATTGGTTGTAACTTCCAGTGGAATTTTTAATAAATCATCTTCAAGAAAGTTACCAATCAATAGATAAAGTTGATTTTATTAAGTATTTTCATTAAGTCATTCAGAACAAAAATAATCTGCTTTCCTTTAAGACATCATCGTGAAGTAACTGAAGACTCTCCATTGTACTGTTAAGTAAAAATGAATTACCATGAAAATTTCTATTAAAATATTCATTTGATAAGAAACTTTATGTTAAATCATTAATTTCACTTCAATTTTAGTGAAGTAATTCAATGAATTCTGCTTTCAAGGTTAAAATTTTTCACTTAATTATTCATTAAATTTGGCATCAAGTAGATTCTAATTATAGAAATGTGTTATGATTAAGTGTTCATCACGTGACATACTTTTGTACTATATAAATATAAGCATAGATTTCAAGGTCGAATAAAAGAAGGTGAATTTCCTAACTTACTGATTGGTAGTTGATTTTAGTAAAAAAAAAAATGGAGTGGGTGGCAAGGGGGGAGGGAAAGAAGGAAGAATTTTCGATTTGGCATAGTTCCTTTACGATGAATTACTGAAAATGTTTAGTTTACAAATTATTGTTGACATAGTTGTTAATGTTCACAGTAGGTGAATATAGTTTGGAAAGAAACGAAATGATTATGAATTCACTATTTGCTTTTTTTTTCAAATTGATCGTAGTGATTAATCATTACAACTAATTACTGTCGTTTGGTACGAACTGAACTGAGTTCGAGTTGATGTATAAACATCAACGCTGGGATGCAGGTACATTCAGTTGACAAGTCCCGAATAGCACGAAACATAGGTCCTGGATCCCACTGGTCAACCATATTCCAATTTATATAATCAGATTTTAAGTTAGAGATCTAAATTAAATCAATAAACCAATCATCACCACATATTTTTTAAATGAATTATTAATAATCAATGCTGATATCACGAATTGATCTGAACTAGACAACCAGTGATCACCTGGAAGCACTGAACAGCTTTTCGCCCTACTATGGGACTCCTCAGCAGTGCGCATCCACAACCCTGTTGAGGATCGTACCGAGGACCCTCTGGCTCTGCGGCGAGCGCTTTACTATTGGACCATTGAGCCGGCTCCTAACGGTTGGTATTTCTAATTCAGTCAATGCGTGATACGTTTGCGCAACCTCATCCATTGTCATCAGTGAGTAACTGCCTCACATCCGACACGATTAAACTCCACCAGTCTCGTCTTCACACTAGAACTCCAGGAATTGCCTCAAGGAGCAAGTCACTAGTGAGCCAATATTTAAGTTATAATGAAGGGGTTTTTTGTGAAGATAGTTAATTTGTTAATGCTGATATCAACCGTTAGGAGCCGGCTCAGTGGTCCAATGGTAAAGTGCTCGTCGCGGAACCAGAGGGTCCTGGGTTCGATCCCCGACAGAGTCGTGGATGCGCACTGCTGAGGAGTCCCATGGTAGGACGAAACAGCTGTTCAGTGCTTCCAGGTGATCAATGGTTGTCTAGTTCAAATCACTTCGTGATATCATCATTGACAAATTAACTATATCCACAACAATCCCCTTAATTAATAATAAATCTGAAGTTAGTAATATTCAATGAATGAAAGCATTACAATAAATAGGCAATACGTTTCCATGTGGCAAAATAAAACAATGAAAAGAGTTTTAACAGTATGATAGAATAAGTGAATGAAATCGATTCTTTTGGATACAACTATCAGATTTGAGTTGTTGAATTAACACAGCTTCAGTTATACATTAATGCCTCGTATTAACTACTTTTGAACTAGTTCTTTTCAGTATTGTGATGATGCTTTATGTTTATGACTCCACTAAAAAGGTTCCCGTCGATGAATCTATGTCGGTTGAAACTGTTCTCTGAGTTTTTTATTTAATTTTTCATTGATTGTGTCCCGTATACTAAATCATTCTAACTTTTAAAGATGAAAAAAATGAATTAAGTTCTTACATTACGAACCTCAATAAACTGTTCACTCCATGATGATTTTCTGTAAACCAGTTTTTTCCACTTCAACAAAACGTTGAGAGAAGGAATCTTTGAATTGCTCTGCTACTCTATTGTAATTTTAATTGAATGATGATGATTGAATTCATGTGAAATCTTATCAAGATCTCGATATTCGAACCCCCCCCCCTCATACGACGAATTTACTGTCTACCTATCTCTTACAGAATGTATCTACTGTTAAACATAAAACTATGTTGTACTAAGACATCTCCAATCAACATAACACACAATTGAATTATTAGTAATCATGATCCAAGCAATCAAACTAACGGATCAATTTATGTACTAAGAATAAACAAGCTCAATGACAAGTAAAAAATGTAAAAGTCACAGTAACTTAGAAATCTACACAAATGTACTATGAAGGGGAATAGATTCATCCATTTATGACCAATCTCATGTAGGAAATAGTATATGCAAAATATGGTCTCAGATATCCATCATATTAGTAAGCTAATCAGATTCAATTGGCCGAGATTATCTGGATTCTAGTTTTAGGGATTTTTCATTATATCCAAACTACTAAACAATATACCACCGTTATGACGTAAAAACACTATTTACGACTAATGAAGGTTCAATCAATTAGTTGATATGGCCTTGTGTACACAATGGTTACGATAACAATTGCTAATGATTGCTTAGTTAGTTCCTGTATATCTGCCGGATACCCAGTCGATCCTTGGTCAGAGTAGAAAGAACATAAACCCATGAATCAACTAGACAAAATCAAATTTTATCTCATACAATCCTATATGTATATACATGAAACTTGAGCATTCAGTCAACCAATTAGAAAACTGAACATTAATACAAAATAGGAGTAACGGTGACTGTAATCTAGAGCAACATATACACAATCAGTTTGATCGTAGTTCATAAAAGGAGAAATGATCTACTAACAGTTAATGTATTAAAAGGGAGGATAGGGCAAAGGGAACTGAATAATAATAAGAATAAAATGTTCATTTTGTATACAAAACACAAATAATAAAATAGTCTATAGATATACAGTTATCGAAGAAAATCAATCTTTTTTAGGTGCTTGGCATATCAACTATATAACTCCCTAAACCATCTTCCATATTAGCATAGTACACGTAATGTTGAGTTACTCATACTAATGGTAACATTGAAACATGATCGATATAATCCATTTAACACTGTAAAGAACTTGACAAGCATCATACTATTCACGACTGAGTGATTAGTCAATTAATTTATTATAAGAATTCGTCATACTTTAGTCTGTGAAAAAAGGCTTGTCTCCACAGTGACTTGTTTATAACATTAAGATTCACGAAGCTTCGCGTATACGTAGATAGCCTATTCAGCGTCTTAAATAGTTAGGATTATCAGGTTAACCATTAATGTTTAGGATAAAGATAGGATTAATTTGTCATGAAAGAGACGGTATCGAATTGATTAATTTTATTTACAATTGGGGGTTGTGAAGATAGTTAGTTGTTAATCCTGATATCACGAATCGTTCTGAATCAGACAACTATTGATCACCTGGAAACACTGGACGGCTGTTTCGTCCTAGTATGGGACTCTTATGCAGTGCGCACCCACGACCACGTTGGGGATCGAACCCAGGAACCTATGGCTCCGCGACGAGCGCTTTACAATTGGACCACTGAGCCGGCTCCTAATGGTTGATATTTCTAATTCAGTCAATTGGTGAAACGTTTCGCGACCTCATCCATTGTCATCAGTGGGTAACTGCCTCACACCCGACACGTTTGAACTCCACCGGTCACGTCTTCACACTAGAACTCCAGGAATTACCTCAAGGAGCTAGTCACTAGTGAACTGATATTTAGTTACAACTGGGGGTTGTGGAGATAGTTAGTTCTAAAAATAATCCTACTTTGGTAATCACGTAATTCGGTCGGATCAATGGTCTCTTGGTTAAGCGTTTGCCTTGGAACCTAGAGATCCTGTATTTTATCCCTTCGACGAAGTTGTGTATAAGCACTACTGAAAAACTCCATACTAAGTGGAAACAGCTGCTTCATGGTTTTCAATGAGTGTCTAACTAAAACCAATTCAAATTTCATCAATCATTTAATCTCATCAGTATATTGTACTATTAAGTGGAATTTCCAAAATAATAACTGATTTCTTTGTAGGATACATGCCAACTAATCGACTGTTTGATAAAGTAATTTAAATATAAACTACCTGCCAACCGTTTCTCGATTACTATTCACATATTGTGATGTATGTTTAGGTAACTATAGTGAGAGAGAGAGAGAGAGGGAGTGATGAGATGTAATGTGTGCAAAAACAATATCTAATACAGATATTTATAAATGTAATTGATGTATCTTCAACAACATTTGTTATTCTTACAAGTAATAGACATGTTGATAATTTCAATTCATCTCCTGAAATGTAGTGAATAGTTTAGTTACTAACCTTAACCGTACATATAGACATTTTCATCATGTTATTCCCGCCTACCCTTTTTAATGTAGATCAGTATTCTTCTTCATTTGTAGTCAATGAATTCATATTGATATTTACTGGTTATATGAATGTTTGTAGGCAGGATTTGATTTGTTTTTATTGTATTTATTTATTTATTCCTTTTTTAACTATTCAATAATTGTTTTGTATCTAAGTCAATTTGGACATAGTTTCATTTAGTTACTGAATGAATATGGTGTGTTATTATGTAATTTTTATTGGGTAGTATCAATAATAAAAAAAAGAAGGATTTCATCAAATGTAGATGTGAAGACATGGATTGGAATGGTAAGGCAAGGACAGCATTTCTACAGTTGTAAAACATCTGGAACTCAAACCACCTGTCAGCCAACAATCAAGTCAGAATTCTCAATATAAATGTGAAGACAGTTCTATTATATGGAGCTGAAACTTATATGATGAACTACGAAAGTATCCTTTAAAAGATACAAGTATTTATCAACAGTTCTCTACGCAAGGTAGCAGCTACGGTTGATCAGATTTAGCTTAACCTATACCAGATAATAACTTGCTTTCTATGTATCCATTGCGTAATTGATTAATTTCGGTTTCAAGAATCTTCTTGCTGGGATGGCTCCCAGAAAACTCAACGAAGCCTTCAGATCCCTTGAAGGAGCCGAAGATATTCCATCCAATCACTGATCGACAGAACATTCCAGAATCTTGACGTGGCACGTTCTGATTGGGTAACTGTTGAGACTTCTTAATTCGGATTGGATGGATTATAACACTGATTTTTGTTGTTCAGAAAACTATAAATACACGAATATTTTGTACCTGACTTACTCTCCATCTCACTGGAATAAAGTTCTTGTCTACCGTCTTCTGTCTTCTGATTTGCGACCAGGAGGGTTCAAGCGTTCGGGGCGCTAAGGTACTCCGCGACTAGTTAAGCATCAAGTACGAGACGTAACACTTCTAAAATACCCTAAGTTAATTTCCAACATACTTAAATACTTTCTTTAACATCATGATATGAGGCCTTTCATCTAAATTTCAATTTAAATTATCACTATAAGTATGTTACATTTGGTCGAGAATTGAATCCCACAATAAAATAAGTTATGCGCAGCTGATGAGAACTAAACAAAACGAATTCATCGTATTCTTCACAGTTAGTTGCACTTTTATCTTTTCAAGTTAGTAAATAGGATGGGATATATGGAATGTTACTTCTTGTATTTGAAAGCTCTCTCAAATCTCGTCATGTAAATTTTAAATCTTTGAATCACTTAGTAGTAGCCTTACTGTTGCTGGTTGTATTCTACATGTTTCACATTGTCGATTCCCCAACGAATTCTGAATCAGTTGAACAGATTATTCTAGGCTTCTATTCTTACAAAACCTATCAAAATATATACTGTTACTTTTACAACATATAAACTCATTGATTGAATTCGTAGCAGATTGATGTTGATAAGGTACCACTAAAAACTAGGGAGCATTAGACAGCCGTTTCGTTCAGTGGTGTAAAGATTGAGGCGTTTGTTAATCCGAAAGCCCTGGGTGAACACTGTTAAAGAGCCTTATGCTAGGACAAAACAGCAATAATCTCTACTTTCTTACGGCACCCTACCTATCATTTTGTTTCTATGAGAAAATATTAACGTGGAGAACTACTTCAGATATCCTCAGGAGAGTACAGGTATTTATCAACAACTGTCTACGCAAGATATTGAATGTCTGTTGGCCGAAAACCATCAGCAACAGCCTACAATGGAAGAGAACAAACCAACTGCCAGCTGAAGAGGAAATCAGGAAACGACGTTGGAAATGGATAGGACATACATTGCGCAAATCATCAGACTGTATCACGAGACAAGCACTAACTTGGAATCCTGTTGGAAAACGGAAAAGAGGAAGGCCAAAGAACACACTACATCGAGAGCTGTAAGCAGATATTAAAAGGATGAGCAGTAACTGGAGACAGCTGGAAAGGATTGCTGAGGACAGAGTTGAATGGAGAATGGTGGTGAGCGGCCTATGCTCCTCCGAGAGGGGTAACATGCGTAAGTAAGTAAGTAAAGTAATATTGAACTGTGCATTTGTTCACAAGTATAAAGCCTTATGATTTGCATTTTGTATAATACTGATTAGTAATTTAAGGTCACAAGTACTTAAAATGCAAAACATTTTGATAGTATTTATTCAGGTAGTAACTGATTACAATTTTCACTAAACATTATTGTCATTTCATAGGAATGAACATCATTAAAAACTAGGAATCACTGGAGAACTAATTCATTCAATTATGTGAATTCTCAGCAATATGCGTCCAATAACTCATCAAAGAGTAAACTTAGGATGTTCAGGCCTCATAGTGAGTAAAGTTGGGAGTTAACAGTGAAATAGGCTTAAATACCACATGATATGTCAGTTTCTCCATAGTTTTAGACAATTGTCGTTGATGAGTATCAAGTCGAACGAAATCTCGGTTATATGGGATCTCCATTCAATCACTTTCCAAACATTAAATGTTTGGTATAATTTTGGATCGATGATCAGTACCTAACAAATAAGTTTCAGTGTTGACTTGTCTATTGAAATTTACCGGTTTATTTATTAAACATGCATCAGTAACTTATCTACCATTAACATTTGTTAGTTAATTGTTCCACATCAATGCCAACAACTGTATAGATAGTTAAATTACATACATCAAATTTATACAACATCCTATTTAGTCAAGTGTAACTGGTCAATGGGATAATAAAAGACTCATTAGGTAATCAAATATTAGTTCTATTGAAATGCAAATTCCATAGACAAATAATTAATTGTGAATTTTAAGCGATCTACAAAGAATTGCATATACATAGGCCATGAATTGATTTCAACTAGAGTAACATCTGAAACCAAGAAATGTTGGATATAGTTAATTAGATTTAGGAACATAAAGAAGTTCTAGTATGAAGTCGTGACTAGTAGAGTTCATACTTGTCGATTGTGAGATAGTTATCATCAATGATAATAAGTGAGCATTTGACATCCGTTTCGTTTATTGGTGTAGAGTTTTAGGCGTTCGTTAATTTGAGAGCCCTGGGGAAACACTGGTGAAAAGCCCTATACTAGGATGAAACAGCGTCATATGATAAATTGATGAGAGTTGGACTTCTACAACTGGATGCTGGCTGGCCTATTAGTGAAGATGATTAGGTGTTCGCTAGCTAGAATCTCCTGGGAGTGAGCACTGCTGAAGTGTTTAGCACTAGAACGAAACGGTTCATCAGTTTTCACTGGTACTCTTTCGACATTAATCAAACATTTTTATTAATTATAAAGTTGGCGGTAGGCAGTACCACTGTTCACTCCTTCAGAACTCACCTTGTTGTTTCTATTTGGTTGTTGTGACTTTTTGTGTGCTAATCCTTCTAATTGTTACGAAGTCGTTATTGTAACTAAATATGTACAGCGTCGTAAAACAAAATGGGATCGAATTTTCTGAGAGCTGTGTTCGAGTCTTTTCAATCTGACTTAAACGAGTATTCCAGTTGTTCGGTTGTCAACCACCGATTGCAGGTATCTGTTTTGTTCTTGCAAATAAATTCTTGAGTTAGAGAGTTGCGATTAATGCTACATTGTATAATGTAGAGACAAAACATATCAGTATGACTAATTAGTTGATGCGACTTAGTGCACACGAGATTACAACAACAAACACAAATGAGTGCCTAGCTGGTCTCTACATGTCTGCTCGATGCTCACTCAGTCCTAAGCCGGAAATAGAAAGAATACAAGATCGATGGACAATTAAATAGAATCAAACTATATTTCAAACAATCCTTTACATGTGTATAAGCTCTGAACACTCAGTCAACCAATTAGAAAAATTAACATTAATACGAAATAGGAGTAACAGTGGTTGCGTACTAGGGCAACGTTTACATAATCAATTAACCGTAGTCTATAAATGAGAAATGATAAACTAAAAGTTAATGTATAAAACAGGAGGATAGTGCACGGGGAGGGGCATAATGGTGATAGAAGTAAAATGTCTACTTTGTATACAACTAAAGCAACTGAAATAGTCTTCTAAAATATGGTTCTGTCAGTTAGATGTTTTTCTTTAACTGCCCACTACAACAATTTCATTGCTTTCCCTTCAACCAATATACAACAGGTAATTAGTATAACATGTAAAATCTCATTGTAAATTTAATGGGCATGAATGGTTTATCAAGAGATGAATTACATGATTTTCATCGGAGTGGAAGGAATGCTAGTTTAAGGAACAATTTGGACTGAATCAATTATGTGATATGAATCTTAAATAGTTAATGTGTCAAAGCGAACTGATACAAACCATTAAAACAGTAAGAATTTGTTTATATAATATGATTTACTGAAATAAACAGATTTAACTTAGACGTAGAACAACATGAATTGTTTCTGTCCAACTAGCTACAAATGAGCCTTGGTAAGGACACTATTTACTCGGAGGAGAAGACTGAAGAAGATAATAGTAACCCACAGATGTCCAACAATACGTATGAGAAAACGTGAACTGAAGTAACAGAATGTGCTAGTGTCTAAAAACTTCAATCTAAAGGTGATGAAATCACCAATAGAATGAAATTCGGACTAAACTCTGCACTAAGAAGAATGTTTTCAGATGTCGAACTAATTTCGATATATGAAGAAAAAAATGGTTACTAAGGCAAACGAATGTAACAGCTTTTACTACTACCGATTTTACTTACTTACTTAAGCCTGTTACCCCTCTCAGAGGAGCATAGGCCGCTCACCACCATTCTCCATTCAACTCTGTCCTCACCAATCCTTTCCAGCTGTCTCCAGTTACTATTCATCCTCTCAATGTCTGCTTCCAGTTCTCGACGCAGGGTGTTCTTTGGCCTTCCTCTTTTCCGTTTTCCAACAGGATTCCAAGTTAGTGCTTGTCTCGTGATACAGTCTGATGATTTCCGCAATGTATGTCCTATCCATTTCCAACGTCGTTTCCTGATTTCCTCTTCAGCTGGCAGTTGGTTTGTTCTCTTCCATAGTAGGCTGTTGCTGATGGTTTTCGGCCAACAGACATTCAATATCTTGTGTAGACAGTTGTTGATAAATACCTGTACTCTCCTGAGAATGTTTGTAGTAGTTCTCCACGTTTCAGCTCCATACAGAAGAACTGACTTGACGTTCGAGTTGAAGAGTCTAACTTTGAGATTGGTAGACAGTTGTTTGGAGTCCCATATATTTTTCAACTGTAGGAATGCTGCCCTTGCTTTGCCGATCCTTGCCCTTACATCTGCATCGGATCCTCCTTGTTCATCGATGAACTACCGATTACTTTAACCAATTTACTTATTTTTTCAAAAGCACTTTCATTGAAAGAATAGAAAGGAGGGTTAACGTCCGCACTGCTGAGCACATATTATAAAAATCGAAGCCAAACACTCAACATATTTTCAGCAGTATCATCGCTCATCATATTCTTGATAGTGGCTAGGAGAGTGACAATTCGAAATTCTTTATAATATTCAATACATAAATGTTATTTGACTTATTACATTTTGATATCACGAATCAGTTTGAATTAGACGACCACTAATCATCTGAATGTGCTAGACAGCTGTTTCATCTTAGTATGGGGCTCTTCAGCAGTGCGCATACATAACCACATCGGGGATCTGACCCAGGACCCTCTGGTTTAACGGCGAACGATTTACCATCAGGCCACTTAGTCAGTTCCCAACAGTTGACATTTCTAATTCAGTCAATTTGTGATATATTTGCTAAAGCCGTTGCTATAAAATGATTTAAATCAAACTTATGTATTGAGAAAGATACACTAGTCCCGAACTGTGTCTATGTAATAAAATGTAATGATTGCAATGCTAAATACGTAGGAGAAACATCACTTCAATTGAATGTAAGGATGAAGGAACATATACATTGTTCAAAGCATATTCCCAAATCCTCTAACGATATACCGAAACTTGAAAATAAGTCGGTAATAGCATTCAATAAAATCAGGGCACAGTATCAATTTTGATGGAATTAAAATCCTTCACAATAGTTTTAATTTCTTCAATGAAAGGCTAACATCTGAAGCCCTACACATATGAGCTAATCCGAATAATATAAACTGACGAGATGGAGTACTGTTAGCTGTACCACGGCAACTAATGAATGAAAAATGAATTCAAATTTCTACTGCTCCAACTTCCAATGCATTCCATTTACTTATTGATTGATTAATTCTGTGTAGAATTATTTATTCTATTTACACTGATCAACATGTAGCCATTTGCAAATATACACCCTTCCTTTGACTCATATTCATCACAACATCGACTTACTCCAACTATGATTTGATAGCAAGCCCATTTATTCCTCACCGTGAACAGTCTATGCGTACAAGTTGTTGTAACATGAAAGTACACACGAATTGCATACCTTCCTTCATCCACAACAATTCCAACATTGGTTCACTTACAATGACTCATACAACAACTTCATACCTTGTATACGATTGAATATTCGTAACCAATTCGACCTCACATTTACATTTATACTTGATACTTTTTGATTTTGGTAATTTCCCTGAAGAAACTCGGACCAGCTTGTCGAGTGAAACTTTGGAACGTTTCTTTAATTTCATCCACTGAGATTATTTACGAATATATTGTATTCACATGTCTTACATACACTCAGTGCCCGAGTTTTGTACATATTTTCGTTCTTTTTTGGACGAAAGTACCTATAAGATACACTAGTAAGTTTAGCATTAACTTGAAAACTCTATTCTTTAATGTTTTTTTATACGTCTTAATTCATGGTTTCTTTCTTCTTATCAACTGCTTTTACTTTCTAGGCTTCACTCAATGTTTGTTAATTACTCTGCATCAATCATCTTTCCATTTGTGAGCGTTGCTCATTGTTATGTTACTAACCTATCCATTTAACATTCATGAGTGCATAACTTTGATCTCGTGTTTTTATTATCTAAAAGACCCGTCTCCATGTGTTGATGAGAGTGAGGATTCTGCTACTGGATGTCAGCCCAGTAGTACAAATGGTGAGATGTTCGCCCACCTAAAGTCCCTAGAGTGGAATCTGAGGGGGGGGTGCGCACAGCTGAGGAGTCCTATACTATGATGAAAAGACTGTCCAATACTCACTAGTATTCTGCCAACATCAATCTGTGACGAATTCAATCAGTTAAGTTTAATACTTACCATTATAAACCATGTCAAGTGAACGTTTATAATTAATTCTACCAAAGTTGTAAAGTAACTGAAGGGAAACCACAAAAGAAATGAATTCATTGTATTCTGCTACATTCGTTATTCTTTCTTTATTCAAATTTATTAATGGAAAACAATTGTGCTTAAAAGAGGGGAACTAGAATAATACAAAGATAATCATAACAATAGAATAGTTATTAGTTGTACAATCCGTAAACATAATAACAAACACTTATGTAAAATAGCTTTAGAAGTTCTTACTACTTAGATTAATCATCGTCCACAACAAATCTTGTTTGATTCAGAATAGGCGCGTCCTGAATTCCACTTGCCAGTCACAATCCAACTTAAATCTTGTTTGAGTTGGATTTTGGCTGGCAAGTCTAATCTAGGATGCGCGTTTCGTCCTATTTGGGACTTGCGTCCTGGATCCCACTTGATAGTCACTTACTTACTTACTTACTTACGCCTGTTACCCCTCTCAGAGGAGCATAGGCCGCTCACCACCATTCTCCATTCAACTCTGTCCTCACCAATCCTTTCTAGCTGTCTCCAGTTACTGTTCATCCTTCTAATGTCTGCTTCCAGTTCTCGACGCAGGGTGTTCTTTGGCCTTCCTCTTTTCCGTTTTCCAACAGGATTCCAAGTTAGTGCTTGTCTCGTGATACAGTCTGATGATTTCCGCAATGTATGTCCTATCCATTTCCAACGTCGTTTCCTGATTTCCTCTTCAGCTGGAAGCTGATTTGTTCTTTTCCATAGTAGGCTGTTGCTGATGGTTTCCGGCCAACAGACATTCAATATTCTACGTAGGCAGTTGTTGATAAATACCTGTACTCTCCTGAGGATGTTTGCAGTAGTTCTCCATGTTTCAGCTCCATACAGAAGAACTGACTTGACGTTCGAGTTGAAGAGTCTAACTTTGAGATTGGTAGACAGTTGTTTGGAGTCCCATATATTTTTCAACTGTAGGAATGCTGCCCTTGCTTTGCCGATTCTTGCCCTTACATCCGCATCGGATCCTCCTTGTTCATCGATGATGCTCCCCAGGTATGTAAAGGTATCCACTTCTTCCAGAGTTTCACCATCAAGTTCAATTAGGTCCGTGCTCTCGGTGTTGAATTTGAGGATCTTGCTCTTTCCCTTATGTATGTTCAGGCCTATTGATGCTGAGGTTGCTGCTACTTTGGTTGTCTTCACCTGCATTTGCTGTTGTGTATGGGATAGAAGTGCTAGATCATCCGCGAAGTCCAGATAATCAAGTTGCATCCTACTTGTCCATTGAATCCCGTGCTTCTCCCCAGATGTAGAGGTTTTCATGATCCAATCGACCACTAGGAGGAAGGTGTAAGGCGAGAGCAGACAGCCTTATCTGACACCGGTTCTTACTGAGAATGCATTTGTCAGCTGTCCTCCATGCACAATTTTGCACTGTAGTCCGTCGTAAGAATTCTGGATGATGTTGACGAGTTTCTGTGGTATACCGTAGTGTCGAAGAAGTTTCCACAATGATCTCCTGTCTACGCTGTCAAACGCCTTCTCATAGTCGATGAAGTTGATGTACAATGACGAGTTCCATTCAATTGATTGTTCAACGATGATGCGTAGTGCTGCAATTTGGTCTGTGCATGACTGATCCTTACGGAAACCAGCCTGTTGATCTCGAAGTTGAGCATCCACTGAGTTTTTCATTCTGTTCAACAACACTCTGTTGAAGACTTTCCCTGGTACTGACAATAGTGTGATCCCTCTGTAGTTCTCGCATTTGCTCAAATCCCCTTTCTTTGGTATCTTGATAAGGTATCCTTCCTTCCAGTCTGCCGTCACCTGTTCTTCCTCCCAGATCCTATTGAATAAAACGTGGAGCATCCTCGCCGTTATGTCTATATCTGACTTAAGTGCTTCGGCTGGTATATTGTCAGGTCCTGCTGCTTTCCCACTTTTGATCTGTCTGATAGCTATCTTGATTTCTTCCATCGTTGGTGGATTGACATCAATCGGGAGGTCTGTAGATGCTGCTTCGATGTGTGGTGGGTTTGGTGGAGCTGGTCTATTCAAGAGTTCCTCGAAATGTTCTACCCATCTGCCTCTTTGTTCTCGAATCTCGGTGATTAGCTTGCCTTCTTTGTTCCTGACCGGTCGCTCTGGTTTACTATATTTCCCTGCCAGCTTCTTCGTTGTGTCGTATAGCTGTTTCATATTTCCTTTTCTTGCAGCTTTTTCCGCTGTTGTTGCAAGGCCTTCGATATACTTCCGTTTGTCGGCTCGAATACACTTCTTTACTTGTTTATTTGCTTCTGTGTATTCATTTTGTGCCTTGATTTTTTCTGCTCTAGTTCGGCTGTTGTTGATTTCTGCCTTCTTGTTCCTCCTTTGTTGAATTTGGCTCAGGGTCTCTGTGGAAATCCATTCCTTATGATGGTAGTTCTTGCAGCCAAGAGCCTCTTGACAAGTTGAAGTTAGTGCCTCTTTGATTCCTTTCCAGTTGTCCTCCATAGTGGTTTCTTCCTCGTTCAGCAGATCTTGTAAGGCTTGGAACCTGTTGTTGAGAATTATTTTGAATTCATTGAGTTTGTCAGTATCCCGAAGAGAGGCTGTATTGAACCGTTTTAATGCTGTTGCTCCAGTTATCCATTGCTTCTTTAGCTTCAGCTTCATTTTGGCAACCACTAGGTGGTGGTCTGAAGCTACATCAGCTCCTCTCCTGGTTCTCACATCTTCCATTGATCTTCTGAATTTTTTATTGATGCATATATGATCGATTTGATTCTCTGTACTATGATCTGGTGAGATCCATGTAGCCTTGTGTATGCGTTTGTGGGGGAATATTGTACCACCTATAACCATTTTGTTGAAAGCGCAAAGATTTGTAAATCTTTCACCATTTTCATTTCTTTCCCCCAGTCCTTGTCGTCCCATGATGTCTTCATAACCGGTGTTGTCCATTCCGACTTTGGCATTTAGGTCCCCCATCAGGATTGTCAGATCCTTTCCTGGACACTTCGCCATAATTGACTGAAGCCTATCATAAAACTGATCTTTGTCCTCGTCGTTGCCGTCGTTGGTGGGTGCATAACACTGGATGATGTTCATTGTAATCCCCTTCTTCATTGTCTTAAAGGATGCTTTGATGATCCTGGGTCCATGTGGTTCCCATCCTACAAGTGAATTGCGCGCTTTCTTAGACAGCATCAGAGCAACTCCTTGGGTGTGTGGGGCATTTTCCTCTTCGTGCCCGGAATATAGTAGCACTTCTCCCGTGGCTAATGTTTTCTGTCCAGTTCCAGTCCAATGCGTTTCGCTGATCCCGAGCACAGTTAAATTGTATCTCTTCATTTCTGCTGCTATCTGGCTGATCTTCCCTGTCTCCCACATTGTCCGAACATTCCATGTACCTATAAAAATTTTTGCTCTGGTCGTTAGAAGGGGTGGCATCGGCCTCATGACTTCCGAAGAATCTCGGCTTTCATCATGAAGCGTCATATAGGTTCCTTCTACTTCCAGGGCAGAGTTTAAATGGTTAGGTTTGTTTATTCTGGTTAGCGTTTTTTTAGCAAACTTGAGTTTTACGGGATAGGGGTGCTAGCCCTATGCCCAACCCTCCTCCTTTACCCGGGCTTGGGACCGGCAACAACCCTAGAAGAGCTGCGGGCGGAGTTCTTGATAGTCACAATCCAACTCAAACAATACTTGTGAACTATATCCAGGCAATCCGCTTAGGATGCATAAATGGCAACAGAGACTGATCTGTTTCAGTCTACAAGAAATCAACAGGAAGATCTAAATACATTCTAATTGAATAAATCACATTATTATCAACGTACATGAAAACTGATCATAAGTACAAAAATGACTTGGTCAATCACCCAGTATCTAAGAGGCTTGAAACATACACTCACTGGAGTGATTATGTAAATATTTGGGTGTATAGACACATCGTAACAATCACTATTAGCTACGATCGATAAACATACCTCTGTTGTTTGTATTCGTCACAAATTGATGTTGGTTGGATGCTAGTGAAAATCAGGACTACTAGACAGCTCTTTTGTCCTAGTATGGGAATTTCTCAACAGTGCACACTCTAGATTCCGAAGTGGAATTCAATGTAGATACATAAGACTGATATAAGCCTAACCCTCTGCATCACTGTGTCAATTGCCAATATATAGTAAATTTCCTCTTTCTACTAAATACTATTATTTAGTAATTAGAAGGTTTCTTATTATTATCATATAGTAAAGATAACAGGTTACATGTTACATGTACTCTTTCCATTTTTATTAATGGTTGATTGAATGATAGAAAAGATGGTAAAGTAAGAATGAATGCCAAAATACATGTCAACATGTGAACATGATTTCCTTTAGGAGGAGGGGGGAGGTAGCGGTGGATATGTATCAATGTCTTATGATCTCCATCTACTTCAGTGAATAGTTTATAGATGATAATGATTGTTCTGTTACTCTATTAATGGATATTAGAAACATTCATAGGTAAAAGTTCAAGGTTAATCATAATTATTCTAACCAACCAGAGTCAATAAGAGTCTGTTATTTAACTAATTAGAAGATGGTATCAATAAGTTATTGTTTCATCGGTAAAAAAAGACACTATACAGCTACATATACTGAAAGAATTAACTGACATTCCGTGAAGGTTTAACTGTCTCAATATGAGAAAAAAGGAACAGCTACATATCTGTTATATCTCAATGGAATTTATTATTAGTATTATGAATCATATGTTAATATTAAGGTTAGTCTCCAAGATTAAGCGTCAAGATCATGGTTAGTATTGGTTTTTAGTCTAAGCTTTAGTTCTAATAATATGGAAAAGTATGATTCGCACTTTGTATACACTTTACTTAGCAATAATCTATCATATAACAGGTATTTCAATTAGAATCAATTTGTATATTACAGTTGATTTGTTATAAACTGAAGCTGGTCAGTCAATGTTGCTATATGTGCATCCTGAGTGGATTGCCTCGATGAAGCGATTATTCATAAGTATTATTTAAGTTGGATTGTGACTGGCAAGTGGAATTCAGGACTCTTGTTACTTCCTATTTGGAATTTGTTGGCCGAATGTACCGGCATTTCAATGTTGATGTTGATGTTTAGAGTGGGATGCAGGTACATCCAGCTGACGAGTCCCAAATAGGACGAAGTGCGAGTCCTGGATTCCACTTGCCAGTCACAATCCAACTTAAAAGGTATTTCAATATTATTTGAGTATTATTCAAAAGTCTTTAAATATTTAGTTACTGACTGATTGAGTGGTGGCATTAGAAGAGTCATTATAGAACATTTTGTGACTACTGGCAGCTTCGGTCAAAGTTATCTAAATGGTCAATAGGAATCTAACAAATTCAGTATATCTCCGCCTTCTTTATATTACTGAAGCCGTGGCTGTGCACATAAACCAGTCAAAACAATGCATACAAAATAAATGGTTCAACCCATGGTCCTACTATAAACTTTACTTGAATTTCTTACATAATGTTCTTTATATCGGGATTTTATTGTACTTTTAGTTTACCTTGTTTATTTTATAAAATCCTTACATGTTATCTCTTCTATCTATATTGATATCTTCCACTGATTAAGACACTGTTTACTATTGTTACTATCCATATCTCAGATATGTCCCATCTTCTAATTCATCTTATTATAAAACTTAACTAATGCTATTACTCTCAATCTACTTACCTAGATCTTATCTATTCTGAAATGTCTATATCATTGTTTATTTGATATTATGCTTCAAAAGATTCCTCTCTTCACTAGGACAGTCTAAATAAGAATAACAAGTTACTTTTGTTGCTAAATCCGATTATCTGTGATTATTCATTTTAACATATACTTCCGTCCTTTAGTTACTATGTTTTACTGATTGTTATTTGGCGATTGTACAGCTATAAAAATGAAATCATTAGAAAAAAGGGATCTCGTCTTGTTAGTCTGAGAGACTCATTTCAGATTCCTTTGTTCTGTATTGATTCGTCGATGATATTTTAAGAATTACTACATTTTGTTTCGATACTATAACGAACTTTAACTAAACTATTCATTCACTTTAGATTCTGTCATAATCAGTTTCAAAGTAAGTAGCTGATAGATTAAGTAATTGATTTATTTGGTTGATTGATAAGATATATCGATCATAATAGTTCGACAAGTTGGGCAAGCTAATGTAGAATAGAAATTAGCTGATCACTGGGAAGAAAAAATAACTGACATATGCAAGTTAGTCAATCAGTCAGTTAGTTACAACGAAGAATTTGATACGTGTGTACATCAATTTAAGTTGCCATGCCTTAATTATCAAATAAAGAAGAAATTGTCGGGATGAATTCCAGAGTAGTGAAGGTAGTAACAGTGTTAGTTTTAATAGAGCGGATTAGAGATCGAAGATATGATTTAAGAAAATGTATTTCAGTAAAACAGAAAATCATGATGAATTCAAAAGTTCAAAATTTAAAGGAGCATAAAGAATGAATGCACCTACGGCATGGCATTTACTGAAAGTCTCTGACCACTGGTTAAGATTAATACGCGGACCACAACCAGGTATTCTATATCTATTAAAATAGCTCAGCCCAATTGTCAATGTCACTATGAACTGCTGCCATGTTTTGGTTTTGCCGCCCCTAGGGTTTTAACAGTCTAATCCTACACTGGACAGCATTGCTCGTCGCGGTAAGCGTTGTTGAATATACGTAACACATATCCGAACTATCTCAGATTATGTAGATAAACTATTTCACCAATTGGTTTACCATATTTACCTAGTACTAGATTCCTAACCTACGTATTGCTTACTCGGTGGTCCCAGAAAACACTAGCAATGCAAGTTATGTTCATTATGCAATTGCCTTGGTTTTTTTCTCAATACTTTATGATATATATACTAATGTTACTATATATGCATCAGATCCAATATAAAGTTACCAACAAAATAAAAGTTATTAAGTAGTTATCAAAGATGTCATGCTTTAAGTTCAGAAAATGTTCATCTGCTTAGTGATTCGTTCTTATTCCCTTAATAATGAAAAGAAACAAGATTCAGCTTCTTAAATGTTCGAAGATTTAAGTTATAGCTAATGTGATTTACCGATGTGGATTGTTTATTTTCAGTTATGAGGTTAATAGTATAATTAGAATGTCAAACATTTTATATGAGTATGATTGGTATACCTAATTACTGTAAATGATCAGCTACTGGTATAAACAGTCTCTGTATGCAATACATGACTATCATATAATATTATGATTGGTTGTTGTGAGGATTGTTGAAGTTGAATTTGATAACACGAAATGATTTGAGTTTAACAACCATTTATAACTAGAAAGTACTAGACAATCGTTCCATCCTAGTGTGGAACCTTACAGAACTGAACATTCACGAACCCACCACGGAATCAAGCACAGGACTTTTAGAATTTCCACATTTGCAAATGTTTAACTATTCCACCACTGAGCATACCGGCTTTCACCATGAGGCGACATAACAGATCTTCCAACTCCCATGGCAGAGTTGAATTGATTATAAAGATTTTTACTGGTTAACGTTTTTTTTTTTAGCTACGTTGTAAATATCGAAACACATTTCAAAACAGAATTGTTCATGTTTACATCAACTAAGATCTCTAAAACTAGAAACAATTAAATAACACTCTTTAACTCATCAGTACTATTCAATTGTTTTGTACAAAATTAGTAGTATCCATACATCTATCATCATCATTATCATTATATTTTAAAAGTTCAATAGATGACATATAATTCAAACAAACTATAGTTAATTCAATAGAAAGTTTACATTGTAGATATTGAAATATCAATTGAACATGTACACACACACACACACAATGTATTATGTAACTACTAACTAATTGTATTATCAATAGTATATGAATGTAATACATCAAATTATATGAGTTCATTTAAACAAATTATACATAATTGTACACTTTTATTCAAGTATTAAATATCATTTCGTTTCTTTTCTTTTAAATAAATTATCTTGAAATTATTTGTAGATTAAACGAGTTATTGAACATTGAGTAGATCAGTTAGTGTCATTTGATTCAATTTTCATTATATTCATATTAATGAAATTGTATTTTAAGCATGCACATTAGTAATTAATAACAATACATGCTTGTTTCACCATGTGGAGCAGAGCCACCGATCTGTATTCTCTAAGCCAAATCTATCCTCAAATGTCATTCCCAGTTCTTCTCAAATGCTATTCATTCTTTTTATATCTGCCTCTAATTCTCAAAACCAATGTGTTATTTGATTTGTTGTTTTTCTTTTCGTCTTGAAGATTACAAGTTAGTGCTTGTCTTGTAACGCACTTTGGTGACTTCTTAAATTTACTTGCTATTCATCTCCTGAGTCTTTACCTGATTTCTTCCTTAACTGAATTTTGGGTGGTTTGTTCTCTGCTACAGATTGTTATTGCTGATAGCGTTTGATCAATGCATCAGCAGTACTTTGCTTAAACAACAGTTTATAAATACGTGTATCTTTTGAAAGGTACTTTACGTAGTTCGCCATACAAGTTTCAGCTCCATACAATAGAAGTGTCTTCATATTTATATTGGAAATTCTGACTTTGATGTTAGCTGAGAGATTATTTGAGTTCCACATGTTTTACAGTTATAGAAATGCCGTCCTTACTTCATCTTTCTAATCTATGTCTTCCCATCTACATAAGATGAGATCCTCCTTCTTTATTAATGACGCTGTCCAGGTATGTACAAGTCTCCACATTTTCCAGAGTTTCGTAATCAAGTCAAGCGTAGTCGAGTTTCTGCCAGTTTTGTTGTATCTAATGGTTTTGCTTTTTCCCCTGTGCTTTTTGAGGCCTACTAATGGCTACTGTTACACTCTCCGTCTTCGTTTGTAATGTTGTTGTGTATGGGATAGACGATCTAGATCATCTGTAAAGTCCAAGTCATCTATTTACACCCATGTTGTCCATTGCATCCCGTGCTTTCTTTGAGATGCTGCAGTTATTATAATCCAGTCAACTATCAGCAGAAAGAGTGTGAGTAAGCAGTCTTGTCTGATATCGGTTTTCACTTCGAATGAATATGTGAGCTGACCTCCATGCACGATTTTTCAATGTAGTCCGTCATTAGATATTGACTATCTTCTCGTGTACACCGTAATGTCAAAGGAGTCTCCATAATATTTACCTGTGTACACTGTCAAGTGTTTTTTTTTTGTATTCGAGGAAATTGATGTAAAGTTATGAGTTCCATTCACTTGAGTTAATACAATGAAATTATCACTTTGTATTCATTACTAAAAATCAAAGATTACTGTTACATAACTGTTTCATGTTTGTATGTAACTCTTCCTGATAGTGTAATATTACATACCTATGACATTATGGAACGTAGCTTTACTCTTAACCATAAATTAGGATTAATCAGAAAGCTAATAATACGATTCACATTCATTTCTATCAATTTATGATGTAACATATTTGAACATTGAATAAGAATAATGATAACTTTGTTAATTAAGTATTTGCTACGTTTGACTCCAGCTGAAGTATGATATGCACCTAACGAATAAGGAATAATATTTTAAAATTTCAAATTAGTTAACTAAATCTATGAGTTATCTGTAAACTTTTCAATATTCAATAAGCATGTAACATAAATGCAGAATGTTCGAAGATTGTCTAGTTTATTTAGTGAATCAATCCTGTCTAATAGTTAGTTTACATTGAGCTCAAACTTTCGAGATACTTTTGTTTAAAATCTACGGTGAATCTTCTAAACTGAAACTGCCTTTCGAGAATCCGCTTACTAAATCTTTTTTCGAATTTGAATGTCACGCTAAACCATACAAGTAATAAAAGCCAAGAGACAGTAGAAGAGAAGTAAAATTTCACTCTAAATAAGTATCAAATAAGTACACAGCATCGTGTAGGTTTAAAGTTTTAGGCTGTCTATAAACCACTAGTGCAATGCGTGACATTTTCCCTTCAGAGCATAAGGTTTAACAGCCAGTTAGTGAAATTGCGTCATATCAACGCCTGGAAAAATGACTTTTAATTAATGAATTATTATTATGAGTGATATTTTCAGATTCGAATTGATATGGTTTGTAGAGATTGGTATTAAGTTCTAGTTGATTGAATTCGTCATAAGTTGATAGTGATAGGGAGCTAATCAAAATCCGGGAGCACTGGACATCTATTTTGTCCTAATACGGGTCTCCTCAGCAGTACACCTCTACGAGCTAGCCAGGGATGAAACCCACAGCCTTCAGGTTCCTTGGTGAACGCTTCACCACTAAACTACTAAGCCGACCAGCTCCCAATGGTTGATAATTTCAACTTCTCGAAGTAATTCCTGGAGCTCTAGTGAGAAAACGTGGTCAGTAGAGTTCAGCTATCCCGAGTGTGAGGTAGTTTCTCACCGAAGGCAATGGATAGAGGTCGAGCAACCCGATTAAGTTAAAAATGTCAGCTGCATGGAGTCGGCTTAGTAGTCTGATGGAAAGGCATTCACCACGAAGGCTGAAGGTTGTGGGTTCGGTCCGTGATGAAGTCATGGATGTGCACTGCTGAATAGTCTTATACTAGGGCAAAACAGCTCTCCAGTACATATTAGTGATCAATGGTTGTCCATTTCAGACTGTTTCACGATATGATATCGGTTTTCAAGATTTGTTTGAAATCGAGTCGATTTCAGGAACTTTAGAACTCTTTAGCAATTCATTTACTGAATACATATAAATCTAGATCATCATGTATAATTAATCGAAGTTATAAAATATGATCTGTTGGATTTCTGATTATCAGTCTAAAAGTAGTCTATTTATCAGAAAGTCACGAGGTACTAGATTTATTCCTCTGTACTACTACTAATGTTAGATTTAAAGAGAAGTCTAAAATTAAGATAAGACACATCCTAGTGTCATATTGATATCGCTTGATTTCTATTAGGTATCATCTAGTAGGAATATAGATCTTCAAATAAAAAAATCTTGCATAATATGAAGACTACAGTAAAGAAACAGGTGGAAGGCATATAAGTGATGTCTTTAATCAACATAACGATGCCTTTAATTGGTATCAGTTCTTTGTTAGGATGTACATGATGTATGCCTAACCATTGCTTACATTAATATGTGAGGTTGACTGGTGTGACAGTTGAATAGAGTACAACTGATGTGGTGCATACCTATGAATTCATTGCAAACTGTTGATCTAAGCCATAATCATAGATGTAAATTAATTTATTGAAATCCTTTTAAATGATCTCTCAGTGCGAAATTGTGCATGGAGGACAGCTGACAAATGCATTCTCAGTAAGAACCGGTGTCAGATAAGGTTGTCTGATCTCGCCTTTCTCCTTCCTCCTAGTGGTCGATTGGATCATGAAAACCCCTACATCTGGGGAGAAGCACGGGATTCAATGGACAAGTAGGATGCAACTCGATGATCTGGACTTCGCGGATGATCTAGCACTTCTATCCCATACACAACAGCAAATGCAAGTAAAGACAACCAAAGTAGCAGCAACCTCAGCATCAATAGGCCTGAACATACATTAGGGTAAGAGCAAGATCCTCAAATTCAACACAGAGAGCACCGACCTAATTGAACTTGATGGTGAAACTCTGGAAGAAGTGGATACCTTTACATACCTGGGGAGCATCATCGATGAACAAGGAGGATCTGATGCAGATGTAAGGGCAAGGATTAGCAAAGCAAGGGCAGCATTCCTACAGTTGAAAAATATATGGGAGTCCAAACAACTGTCTACCAATCTTAAAGTTAGACTCTTCAACTCGAACGTCAAGTCAGTTCTTCTGTATGGAGCTGAAACGTGGAGAACTACTGCAAACATCCTCAGGAGGGTACAGGTATTTATCAACAACTGTCTACGTTGAATATTGAATGTCCGTTGGCAGGAAACTATCAGCAACAGCCTACTTTGGAAGAGAACAGACCAACTTCCAGCTGAAGAGGAAATCAGGAAACGACGTTGAAAATGGATAGGACATACATTACGGAAATCATCAGACTGTATCACGAGACAAGCACTAACTTGGAATCCTGTTGGAAAACGGAAAAGAGGAAGGCCAAAGAACACCCTGCGTCGAGAACTGGAAGCAGACATTGAGAGGATGAACAGTAACTGGAGACAGCTGGAAAGTAATGCTCAGAACAGAGTTGAATGGAGAATGGTGGTGAGTGGCCTATGCTCCTCCGAGAGGAATAACAGGTGTAAGTAAGTAAGTAAGTTTTAAATGATCATGATTAACTATTGGATACATTATACTTAATGCTTCATATTCGATGATTATATCACGGATACATTCAATCTCCTGTATTCATTCTTCTTAAATCATATTCTCTACATCCAGTCTTAGATATTCATCTTAACATTCTGTGTAACAACTTGAACTGACTTATATATACGCCAGGTTCTATGATTTTAGTAAATAAGTAGTCACATATGTTACTACAAGATACAAATAGATTATAAGAAGTTAAAATATTTGCAACAGTGAAAACTAAAAATTCTTAAATAAACAAACCAATTGACTACTAATATTGATTAATTAAGTGATTATTTGATTGATTGATTGACTGATTGATTGATTGATTATTTTTCAGTATAACGATTACAGTTAGTTAGATCTACATGTAGTTCATAAAAAAAGTCAGAGCGATTTCGCAAACCAGTTAGTAAAAGAATGTCACAGGTACTTATACCTACCGGTACACAAATGCACATACACACACACACCCATGCACATACACATCAACAGATTGATAATAATCTGCTCTAATTAATTGAAGTTATTCGTATTCTGTTTATGGTTTATTCGAAATTCAAATGAATCGTTACATAATTAATTTTGATTTTGTTTATATCCGTTAGTTAGAATAATTAATTCAATATTCAAGGTTTACTTTATTTGTCGTCTTCTCCTTCTTCTTCTTCTTCTTCTTCTTCTTCTTCTTCTCACTTTATCTCTTCACTCTCTCACTTTTAATCTGATCTATTTTTCTTTTTGTAGTTGTCAGTACATATCACTGATCAACATGTAAACAAGTAAAATAAACTATGTGTAGGCAGTAAAGTGAATGAGTAAGTGATATACAGCAATGAATGAAAGATCATGTTTATTTGCAATATCAAGAACTATGCTTAGTTAGGTAAGTAATAAATGCTAAGAAGCATTGACTAGTTTATTCCACCTAGTGATAGTGTATATCCACGACTATACCATGAATCGAGCTCATGACATATATGACTCATTTAACAGTTACACCAATATAATGACATCTCATAGTTAATGTTATGTCCCCGAAATTGTTATGACAAAACGTACGACAAATTGTTTAATATATCGTTATGATCACCAAATTACAGCGATTAGTGGCAAATATGACAGTTGAGTCTATGCTTAACGTTTGGCACGATGCCTACTTAGTTCAATATCAGAATAGAAAGAACTAGATAAACTAAATGATATTTCATACACCCCTTGATATATACACCACCCAATCAATCAATTAAGAAATTAACATCGGTACAAAGTAAGAAAGACAGTAGTAGTGAACTGGAGTAACGTATACACAATTAAGTAACTGCAGTTCACAAACAGAAAATGATATGCTGACAGTCAATAAGTTAAACAGGAGAATAGGGCAAGATAGACATAATATGTATAATTATTTACTTTGCATACAACTAAAATAATCGAAATAGTTTTCTAAAACACATGTTTGGAAGTTAGTTGTTCTTCTTGAGTCACTCAGTATGACAGTTAATATTCATCACTTCTATTAATTCACAATGTCCCATAACGTTCATGATATTCATTCCATACACGATGTTAATTACAATCCACTGGGCATATCTCTTTAGAACTACAGGAATTGTGTTAAAGTTAGTCATTCTTTTAACATATAAGGTAAATAAAATCTCTAGATCTCCATCAATAGGCTACTAAAACTAAAATTAATCAAATAAATGTTTCGTTTATGTTAAAGACTCTTCATCAAGAAAATAGAATTATTATTATATATAATCCACTGAGTCAACTTGTAGTCGTCAATTTAATAGTGTAGACAGAATTCATCTTGATGTCAAAAGATCTTAAGTTTGAGCTGTGAAGATGATTCACACTGATGAATATCTTGATATGACTAAATAGCGGTCCACTACATCGTCATTTTCACTGGTTATCTAACTACAGTCAATCCATGAAATACATCTTTAAAATTTTTAATAATATTCAGTATATTTTACCGTGAATAGTAGTAGAGAATTTATTTTTATTGAATCCATTTTATAATTTTCTTTTTTCGGGAAATTCCCAAAGTAGATACACTATGGGGGGCGGGGGTAATACTTTATAAAGTAGTATCGTGGAGATTGTTGATTTTGTCGTTACATACTACTGACTTTCTTTAGTCAAACAACCGATAAAAACTAAAAAGTTTTAGACAGTAACAATCATTATATACTTACTAGTGTTTAACATCCAGATCTCTAACAAAAAGATGTGACCAATAAGGCTTAGTAATATCCTATAAGAACAAGACTTCATTCAACATGTTCACATTTGTGCTTCGATCGTACTATGTATCTTGATTTTGATATGTTCGATTCTATTGCCTGAACTTATGCTGATGTAATTGAGTTATCCATTAATATGTGAATAAGAGGCTTCCATATTCAGTAGCAAAACATCAGAAATGTTACTTTCTCTTCATTGGAATATTACAATTATCTACTACTTATTACCGCAAATTACTTATTGAGTTGCTTAATCTATATGAAATAATCAAATTTAACCTTAGTAATGATGCCAACAAAATGAGTACTTAAACATTAACCTCGTTTTTTTCATCTTCTAAGAGAATACTGGTCGGTGGCCTATGCTCCACATAGGGTAACAGGCGCTGAATGATTGATTGATTGACGAGATTATTTTAGTCACTAATGCTCATCAGTAAGGCATATTTTCATAAGTTTTTGTTTGTTTATTACAAACCACAAATTCGACGTAATAGTCGACCCCAAGACAAAGCATTATGTTCCATTTAAATCTATGTAAAATAGTGTTACATAACGAATAAATTTGAGGCGAACTTTGATGTTATCAATCCTGATAAAACGGGAGAGGGGGGATCACAAAAACAATGACTAACTCAAATTACTAGTTTCCTTCAGAAGATTATTTTCTATACTTTGGTTTTAGATATATCAAATATTTTCCCCATTAGTTTTGTATTCCCATTTCTTAAACCTCCCATTCGACTTATTAATTGTTTCTATGTCATTACCTATTTCATGAATTGTAGCTCATTAACGATCTATGTGTTCTGTCAGTTTCTTATTATTGTATTGATGTTATTTATTTTCAACTGGTCTGGTTTTACATATACATAAACAAATGACTTAGATATACACTGGACTTAGTTGATTGACCTACCAACCATGTATACTTTTCATTCCACCTTAAGATTAAAAGTATCAGGGTAGACGTATAGGCATCGACTAAACAGTCTTATTGTCATTCTTTTCACTGTATTGTTTCGTACACGATCAATTCAGTAATTAGTAAACAGATAACGTAATAACAATTCAGGATGAATATTTCCTGAATAGTACCCAGGCATAGTTTGAAAACAAAAAAACAATCAAGCTGTAAGCAAAGTTGTCTTTTACAATAAACATAACAATAATATAGTAGTAATAATAATAGTAGTGTTTATATGAATAGTAATAATAATAATAGTAATAATATTGTCATCAATATGTATGAAGGGAAACTCCTTTACTTATTCAACAAACAAACTTCTATATTGTACGTAGAATACAAAACATTCATATGGACACAGACGTACACACACACACATATACATCCAGAGACAGGAAGTAATGTGTTCAACAGTCAATGTAAACATTGTAATCAGAAACAGAAAAGAGTATGGTTCTCTTTTACATAAATATTCTTTTCGATAAATAAATAAATAAATAAAAAGAAGCTGTAAAGAATTTTCAATTCATAAGTTCTTTGTACCTTTTTTGGCTTAGCAACTAAAATCAGTTCATCAAATGAATTATTTTATATTATAAGTAGTCTAAGAGATACAAAACAAAAACGATGGATACAATAAGTTAAATTGATTTGAGGTTAAACAAAATGTACATTACACAATAGTCGATAGAAATAGTAATAATGATAGTGTATACGAAGATTAGTAACACTAATAAGTAGTAAATAATCTGAGTTAAGTACTTAACTCAACCAACAACTATTTGTTACTTATCATGATCAATCATTCTAATATGAAAGTGATTACACTTTGAATGATGAATAAAAATAAGTCAATGAAGAAAGAAGGAATACAACCAACCAATTAGTTAATTCATAATATACATATAACAGAAATAAGGTCACGTGGACCAGTCACATGAAGTCAAGGTTACAATAATCATTCTTTACAAGTAGTCAACACTCTTTTATTATGAATATGAATAACAATCCGAAAAACAAGAAGGTAATAAATAAAAGAATCATTAAGAAGAAAATAATTTCCCCTCCTTCCCTCCCCTACTCCCCCCCCACCTCCGAAAAATGTGAAAGAAAACAAAGAAAGGAACTATATGTCAAGTCACTATATGAAGTGAAGTGAAGTGAAGTACAAGGCGTTTTTGTTTAACTGAATAGATACCTGAAATAATTATCATTAGTAAGTAGTAAGATAATCAAATATCATTTATTCAATTAAAAAGAGAAGTAATACTTAAATTAAGGAAGATAAAGTAAGTCAAATCACAGACAAACTAATAAACATAGTAACTACTATAACCCATAGTAATATGTAGATTAGATTACGTAATAAGTGTATTGAATGTTTGTTTTTTTACCCTTTCAATGGAATATGTAGAACTAAAGTGAAAGTGAATATAAACTACAGATCATTCTCATATACATGCAATGATGTGTATATCTCATAAAGTACTACTAATTAACTAGAAGATAGTAATATTTTGCTTAATCCTAAACATTAATAATGTCAATTTAATTAAATTCATATCAAAGATGATAAGTGAGAAAATATTTCTTTTAAAGAAAAAACAACAACAAACAAATGAAGAAAGACGAAAATTCTGGAAAGGAAACATGAAGTACGTGTATATGAAGAGGTAAAGATGTGGAAAGCCAAAGGAGCACAGAAGGTGAAATGGTGATGCATAAAACAACTTTAACTAAATGCACATGATCAGTTGAAATACTCCTACCTGTATATAGATATATGCCTATTATTGTCTCCATTTTATCAATAGTGTTTTATACTCTATAGAAGTCTATATAGAAGAAATGATAGAGTAACAGAAAAACAAAAAAAACTAGAACAATGAAGCTAATGAATGATAGAAGCATTCTAAATCTTTCTTAGCTATGCTTTCTCTAAATATAAAATTACATTTGTTATTAGTTACTTAATTAAATAAATAAATAGACAGATATTGATAAGTCAGTCAATAATTGAACATTGAGAATTCAATGTTGAAAAAAGCTATAAAAAAATTGAATATTGAACATTGAAGCGCGTTTTCTGTATGGTTTTTCTTTGTTTTTATGCAGTGTATAAATTATTTTCCTTTTTGTTTAAAATAACAACAGAACAAGAATATCTAAGTAATTTGAATTGTATTGTTAGTTGATGTTGCAAAGTATATTCTGTAGTTAATTGATGTAAATAATTAGAAAAGAAAAATAATGTAACGTATTATGTTGTATGTTGGTACAGCTATTAAGGCTTATAATTGATGATGATAATAATGATAGTAGCTGTCGTTGTAGTAATGCTAGTAGTGTAGTAGTGGTAGTAGAGTAATAGTAGTAGTACTAGTGACAGTAGTATTGGCATGTTAGCTTATTGATTAAATTGTAATATGAATTCATAACTCCTAGAATTGAATTGAGATCAAATACTCAAGATGATAAATAATAATTGTATGAAAGAAAATAATTCAATATTCTATGCCATAACAACAGGTGATGATGGTGAATAACCAGGTGTTGGAGGTGATAATGATGATGTGATACGTGAACCAGCAGTACGTAGATTTGTAGTTGTTCTTGTACGGTTACGTAATACTTGTAACATAATTAATTTTCTATGTCCACTACGTTCACCTAATGCAACTAATGCACGTTTATCATTACTAATTTTCACTTGTAGAATTTCAATATTTGAAGTGAACCAACACATTTGATTACCGTCACGTACACGCCATACACGAATTGAACCATCCCAACTACCAGTTACGACAACTTCAGAATCGAGTGAAATTGCTACACTGAGAACCTGAAAAAAAAAGGAACAGAAAACAATGTATAGCTTGATTTCAAATGAACTGATAACATTTGAAAAACTTCTTTTTTGATCAGGAACAGTTTATGTTATTCTAGATTACCTTCAAAGCTATGTCCAGAGCTAGAAACTATATTTTAATGCGTTTGAATATCACTGAATCCGAAGGGAATGTGCATCCTGTGTGCTACTACTTACCGTAATTTTCTCTCTCTTCCAGCCACATAAAGTAATTACCCAATACTACTATACATAATCATATGACAACTTACATCATCAGCATGTCCTTCCAATGTATGCAATAAACGTTCATCAGGCATTGTCCATATTCTAGCTGTTTGATCTTGTGAACCAGTTACTAAATAATGACCATCTGCAGATAATTTAACACAATGTATTGTTTCAGTATGTGGAGGTAACATAGTAAGATTGCCACCTTCTAATGTTGCACTAATTTGTATTTGACGCATAACACGTCCAGTTAATAAATTCCAAACAAATAATTCACCTCTACGTGTACCTAAAAGTATAATTAACAAAATAAGATAGTAATCTATATCAAGAAATTAGATTGTCTGTAAAATGGTATGCAGCCAATTATACAATAAGAAATCTTCAGCTGTAACGAAAATCTCAGATTGTGGAGTTGAATGACATCAATTCAAACCTCAATATGTGTATGAGTCTTGTTAAGATTATGCATACGAATTGTTGATTAAACCTGAAACTAATACTATTTCCTACTGATAACAAGCGGTTTAGAAGTAACCTATTTGTTCCACAGGTTGAAGGTATGGTCTTGCATTCTTGAAGAAAAATATTTTTTGTATCAATTGACTTAAAGAACATAATGAATAAAATGGTAACACAAATTCCATTGGATGGGAAATCTGCTACTACGAATTAGCAGAATGAATGAATAATCCAAACAGAAAACAGTAATCTTCGGATTGAATTATACCAGATTGTCAATTAAAAAGTTTTCGTTCTGCGTTAGGATTTGACTGTTGAATATGATATTCGTCAACAGTTGACTTTTTTTCGTATACCGTTGAAGGAAGGGAGTACTAAGCAACAGTCTTCTTTAAAGATACTCAGGATACATGCCACTAACTATTTATTCAACAGAGAAGTGTTGTTATCAATTACGAAAAATTAATATTTTTATTTTAGTATGATTAAGAACAGAGAGGACTGCAATGAATAACTAACCTGTAACTGCTTCATCATTTCCAATAATTTCAGTAGCTTCACATTTTCCATTGAATGTAATAAATTTCGGTTGATGAACACCCTGACGAGGAAGAGAGGCAATAATAAATTAATGTAAATATATATATGATGGAGGTAAAGATGAAAAAAAAATAAGGCGGAGAACAATAACGAAGATAGGATACGCATAACGTTTTCTTAAAGAGTTGTATAGCTAAATCACATACAAAGCCAGTAACATGAACTACTACAAAAGAACTCTTTACACTAAACTACGATCCAGTAAAAAATAAACTCAACGACGAACTACTCGACTAGAAAACTAGGGCTATTACAAGAACATACTATGGAGATAATCTCTGCTTGTTATTCTGTTACTAGATCAATAATAGTCGCCCAACTCAAGAATACTCTAAGTAGACTTTCTAAGTTCATATATCATGAATTCCGTCTCCTCTTTTGAAAAAGTTATATTGAGTAAGCTGCCAAATAGTTTAACCAACGAGTTAAAGGACTTCTCATGTTATAGTTTGAAAAGAGTCAAAATAAGCCAATTTCAAATTGATAGAATTAATTAGTCTGAGTTAAACAATCACTGAAAATCAGGAAACATTGAACAGCTGTTTTTTTTTAGTATAGAGATTTTCGGCAATGAGTACCCTTAGTTTTCTAATGAGGTTATGGATGATCACTGCTGAGTAGTCTCATACTAGGATGATACAGTTGTCCAGTGTTTCTGATTTAAAATGAATGCTTAACTTAGAGTAAATCGTAATAATAAACTAAAGTCAAAACAATGTTCGAACATGCTTTTGATAATCGTTCGATAAATCCTGCTCCACATTGGCAAGATATACACCGCTATAATCTAAATCGGGAGCATACACTTCACACGACCATGAATAATCAGAAACCAGTTAGAGATAACAATATGAAGCATAGTGACATAATACTGTTTTTGCTTAATACTTTTTAAATTACTTTTTTACAACTAATTCGTCATCTAGTACTAAGGAAGTACTAGATTTTTCTGATCTGTGTTGGATACGCCTATTTCATTTGACAACATATTAAGCGCTCAAAGAGAAACATGTAGGTTTTTGATTCGACCTCCGATAAAGGGCATGGATTCGCATAGGTAGAAATGAAACTCATACTTGAATAAAACACCAACCTAGCAATATTCTCTCGTTTACAATGCCAGTGCAACGAATCGTTGCGGCAACCAGAAGACAACAGTACTGAGATCCTTAAAGACACACACATCCCCACCCACCACAATTTAGCTTATCCACTCTCCCCATAATCGATTCAACCCGCTAATCGACTAGTCGAAGCAATTAATCTATTCAACATTTCATGTCCAAAAAATGGGTTAACCAATCATATTTCAGAATAAAATGTAGTGTTTACGCACACAACATCCTAATATCAACCAATCACTTTTGAGATATTGTAGAGATCACGTGACTTAACAACCCAATCATGTAATAAAAATAGAATTGACAGTGAATGTTGTTTACAATAATGAAAATAGTACAAACAGCTGTGACTGTTCTTTTTTTTTCAATATTCTATCTTGGTTTGTTCTTCTTTTCTTGTATTCGAAAAGAAAGACACGATCAATAGTCCAGATGAACACACAAGTATGAACACACACACACGTAGACCATGCATCCACATATATAACAAAAGTAAAGTAGTTACTATCTTGATATTTAAAGCTAATGGTAATAATAGTTTGTTTAGTATGGAAAAGAAGATTACCGCATGATTGATTGTGAAATTATACTGGGGTGTTATCATTTTTCTTTTTTTTGAGTTATGTATCGTTTTTTTTCTAATGAAACTATATGTAACCAACGTAACAATTTGATTTAAATGGTGTTTTTCTTAGATTTTATGAATGAAGTTAAGAAAAAAAGGAACTAGATACGATAGGTGATATGTAGACTGATTGAAATGGTTTACTCATAAAGTTTTCATAAGGAAATATAAATGTGAAGTGAATACGAGATCAGTAACATGAACTGTTACGAAAAATTATCTACACACTAAACTACAATTCAATGGAAATATACTTGACGATGGACTACACAACTGAAAAACTGAAAGTATTACAAGAACATACTATGGAGATAAACACTATCTGTTATCTTCTAGTGAATCAATGTTGGTTGATCAACTCAAAAATTCATTACTTGGTTTCATTACATTCATGTGTATTTCAGAAGCTTAGTTGCTCAAGTTGAGAAAGCTTATATTGGGTACACTACTACATAACTTAACCAACCAGTTAACAACTATCTAGTGTTATGGTGTGAAAAAAGTCAAAGTAAACCAATAGCAAAAAAAGTCCATTATGTCATTGAATAAAGAAAGGTAGTTGAAAGAATGGATTATAAAATCAATCGCTAAATAAAGTATTCATTGGAGGGTCACATATCAACTTGATAGCTAATAGATAATAATCGTAATCGAAAGTGCCCACTGCTGAGGAGTTCCATACTAGGACGAAACTTCTATTTTTAGTGCTCCCTGATTAATCATGGTATCTACATGAGATCAACTTATGACAAGTACAAACAACAAAACTAAATGTCTATCTCAATAAAATCCATTTCGACTCAACTGAAATTTTTGTTAGATTAGAAATTACTTGGTAATTTGTTGCAAGTCAAAGCCATTAAACCGATTAATACTTTCTTTTAAAACGAAATTTCAATCATTTGGAGAGTTTCACCAACTCTCATATATTGGTGTCTGACAAAATCACGGCAAGAATTCAGAACGCCTGTTTAAATTTGCCAACTGACGCTACTTATGGTTTGGGAGAAATATTTTCCTAATAAACAAAGTAAGGACATGATGTGAAGCATTTCACTCTTTCCAACTAAATACATGTAAAACGTGGTTTTTAAAAGTATAAGGAATTTATATGGTACTCGTATTTGCTCGTAGATGTCATTGAAGAATTGCTCTTATTTGTTGGGATCAATGGGTATGGAATGCTGAGGTTAAACGCAGGGATCTAGAGAAAGATTGCAAATTGGTTGATTAGATTGAAGTGGTTGAGATATGTACTACGTATGGGTAACCGTAGACTACCTTGATGCACAAAGATGACTAGCGTATAAATTGAATGAAAAATAGAGTTGATTAAACAGTCATGTCATTTATTGTCATTCAGAACCATGTTGATATTCATCGTGCTGCACCGATGTAATGTGTGACAGTCTGGACAGTTGCACGTCTCAAATTCTATATTCCATTCACGACTAATCGATTATGTAACATTAAAATATGATTTATGAATTTCTTAAGACAGCTCTATAGTTTTTAACTGTTTGAAATTGCATAACTATCGTGATACTATGGATTCTTCTACTTCACTTCCTACACTCTGACTAGAATTCTACAGAGCCATTTTAACAGTCACTCAAGTTTTGTTGGTAATATATGCTTTGACTGAAGAATATTTTATAGTTCTGCTTTATTCTGGCACAGAGAAGTATGTGGAAAGTTCAATGAGAAGTTGGACAACAGGTTACATATAACGTCATTTTAGGTAGAAGTATTGTAGGGATACAATTTTAAGTCAAAATAAAAACGACTTTCACATTTTGTGCCAAATCCAAAAATGAATTATGCTTACTGTACAGTACATTTCGTAGTATTAAACATACTAAATGGCAAATATTTGCTAAGCATATTATGTACATGTAAATCACTGAGGCTTTTTATTCAAAGTACCTATTCTAATCCTGGATCTTAACATATAACACTAACCAGGAATAAATATGCATACTGATAAGGAAGTTTTGTGTTCTTTCTTTTAGCTGGTTATGAACCTTCATTATTTTCTTAAGCAAAATCATCGGGGTATGTTATAAACAACACCAAAACAACTATCCTCCCAGTCATGAATATGGAGATGATAGTGTGCTGACTAACTTATATTTTGTTAAAGTTCATCAGTGTTATGTATGTAATAAGTTTTTGCATTAAACGTTATCAAAACATACTCTACTAATATTGTTTAAATGTATCACTAACAAAATTGTACACTACTACCACACTTTTACACATTTCGCCCTTGGCGCCTGATATTGTCTGCTGTACGAGTGGCAAATACACTATCGTGGCAACGTTCTTCGTTTTGAATTGAGTCTTATTCACTGATTGCTTGGAATTATAAATGATTCCCATTTTACAGCATCAGGACTAGGCACTCCACGTCCCTGCCGCTCCTCTCCGCTGAACCGACTGGAATAAAGCTACACTGGACGTTCGCGTTCATATATATAGCATGTGGTGATCATTTGGAGAACCTATCATTCGCCCCAAACAGCGCAGTTAGTCCAAGTAAACTAATTCTAATTGACATTGAATTAATTATATGTACTTGTATTAACTGTTAATATAGTATTTATTCCTATCTGACTGTTTGTAAGGCGTTTATTTACTCGGTGGTGTTCCGTGGCCACCACAATAGTGAAGTTATTTAGCTCAGAAAGATGATTTGAGAGGCTTGTTTTCTTACAGCTGAATTGTTTGGTTATGGAGTTGTGAAGTAGAATGTTGGCACGAGTTATATTCGATAGATTTCATAGTAGATAGTTGTATATATTTTCAAACTCTGGAAATGAAATCTTTAATGATGAATATTACACACTCATATGTTGTTCTTATTCACTAAATGAATGTGAAACTGTTCAAAAGTGTTGAATACCACATACACTTAATAAGAATTGAGTATGCTACGGAGAACTTCAGTTGAATGATATATTCAGCTAACAAGTACCACATAAGTGAAACTTGTCCTTATTTCACACTAATGTGAATTGTAAGACTCAGTTGCTGAGTGAGTTTGTTCGCCTACATTGTTATGTCTTATTGATCACTATTTTGTTTGGTGTCAAAAACGAGAGGACAAAACGAATGAGATATTTATGGTTATTTATATTAATTTGTATGTTAGAGTGCATCTGTTGTTTTAAATTTGTGGCTAGTACTAATTAGTCAATCATGAACAATATGGAGTCTGGAACATTTACGCATCAGATCAAGTTGCGATACTACAATCAGCACGATGAAATCAACTGAACAAGATTATCATGAGAACACATTATAACAAAACGTATATTGGAAAGAATAATGGAGCTTAAAATCACAAAGAAGGATGAACAGATTTATGCCCCCCTGAGCGATATCAGAAAGTGTTTCAAACTACTGGTCTTAAATATAAGGAGGACCACGACCATGCTATCTATGTCTGCTAATATTTTGTGGACTGATACCACGATCCCACTTTTCATCCGACCAACTCCTAAACCAGCTACCACTAGGCATCGAGGTAATCTTTTCCTACTGCTTTGAGCCCAACTTGAGCACTTCTAACTCAGTTGCTTCAATATACGAAGGAGGTGATTTGAAGACATTTATGATCAAAGAGTCACTACATAAGCATGTCTTCTTCCTTTCGTAGACCAAGGTTTATAGCTATATATTTATAACGAGCAGACTTTTGGCAGCACACTCGTCCTTTGTTTAACTGACAGACATTTCCCAATGTCGCAAGTGATGCAGAGATCTAGTCATAGACTAACCCACTACGGCTGGTGATATTTTCAAGATAAGAGAATTAGTTATTACACTCACTTTCAGCGATTACTATAGGCGACAATCCAGTCTAATCTTGAATTAAAATTTTCTATTAAGAAGAAGAGAAACATACCCCAAACATACTTAAACTGTTACTCAAGGCTAAGAATGGAAACTATGATGCGAGTCTTGCTTTTTATATGTGAATATCATTTTGACATGTTTGCACCGATCACTCAAATACACTTTAGTAAGTAGAATATTAGTAAGTTAGGAAAATAACTAGGAATGATCAAACGAGAACATAACACTGATCATTCAAGTTGCTGAGCTGAGTTGTATCATAACAATAATGATATCCTGGTTAAGACAAATACAGTTATTATAATCCTTAGTGATTGAATATCCTAAGGAGATACACACAACGAATTACTACTGAACCACACATTGTGATCTATGGTTATTCTAGACATCACAGAACCTCGATACGAGCGGTTATTGGGCAAATTCGACGTGTCCAGCTTAATTAAATAAGAATAATAATCTTATCAATTAATTTATTATATTAACGCGATATCAGTGCTACTAAGATAACAAGGGCAGTTATCACTTTACAGGTGCCAACGATGTAGAACGGTACGTGTTTCTTAGACGTTTGAAAATGAAATGAATTATGGTTGGTCTTGAAGACTTTAGAGTATTATCGCGGTGCTGATTGAGGAAACTAACTTATGTTGAGTAGTTTTAAGTGTTTTAGCCCAGATTTAACTGCCAGAGACAAACGTTAAGGGGACAAGTTGAGGTGTGCTCTTTTAGAGTTGACATTTTATAACCCAACCTTCAAAATCGCTGCAATGCTAGTTGTCTAGGTGAAATATGTCAATGCTACCGTATATTGTGCAGTTAGTAGTATGATATCGATCTTACACCTTAGGTTTTCCGCCTTCTGCTCCACCGCTCTTTAGAGGAACTGCCTTCCATCGCAGGACCTATGAGAACAGTACAATTCGACTGTTCGTCATGAGAGGAAAACCTGACCATTAAGTCAAGATAGTACACACAACAATACAATTGTTGTTTTGAACTGTGTTGCAAGTTTAAACTGTTTGATTGGAGTTCGTGTGATCATAGTAACCAATTGTTACAGACTGTGCATGAAACTACTGGGAATCAGTAGTAATACTAAAGATGTTTCCACTCTGCTTTACTTTATATCCAGAGCTCTGGGATTTGCATATACCTTTTACTCCATAAATTAATTCTTACTTTTAGGATTGTATTATTTATATCCCAACTTTTTTACTATCACTAGCGTGAATGCTACTTCAATTACTTTGGTACTCATCTCTATGTATTAATAATGATGTAATAACTTGAATTGATACAGATATGTAACAAGTTCTACGTTGTACGTGACTAACTTAACTTAATATTCTATTAACGTAACCTTAACACTATTCAATCACTTATTGTGGCATAAGTTAACAATACGTCAACATGGAAGCATCACTTTTTCATAGTTTGTTAGCAATATAGATAGAACTATTGTTCAGTTTACTTACCCATTCATTAGCTGACAAATACTTTATCCGCTCTATATGCGATGATAATCAAATTGTGTTAAGTGGTTATAATAAATTTAAAAAAGGCTGAATACATTCCATCGTCTACAAACTTCTAATGTAATTCTAGAAAACAATGGATTGCATCATTTCCCGATTAGATGATTACTGGATTTCATAATTAATTATAGGACATTATTGCAAAGCTTCTAGATTCTCTAGATTGTGTATAATACCTTGGACTTTTATAAAGTAACTAACCTTCGAATTGAAGTTTCTTTCAAACTTCCCATTGCTTAGATTATTTTGTTTAGAGGGTTCGATGATAAAAGAATTCTACGGATGACAATGTGATTAGGCACTTGGTGTTTAAGCATTCAATTCAAAAAAAAGCTAATGAAGGCCTCGAAATACCAGAATCAATGAATTGCTATTCGTTTTGTTTTACCTTTTTACAAAGCGAAATACATTTTTTACAGCATGTCATATGATGAATTTATCGGCTTGCTTTTGAAACAAAATCTCATTCTAATCATAAAAACCGATGATCATCACTGTCAGCAGTCAACAAAAAGGTAAAGTAAACGTTTAAATGTTTCTGTTTGTATACTTATTACACTGTTATCATACCTCAGTTTTGATTTAAAAACCTTAGGCACTTTGAACTATCGGCATTTCTTTTATTCAACATACTGTTTTGTGTGCTCGTTACCTATACTCATACATGATTACAACATCTGTAATAGATTTATATGTAGGTCGACTGTTACATGTAAGGTATGATATTGTACTAGTCAATGAAATGGTATATAATTGCATCAAATTACTGACAGGTTCACTTAATTGTAAGTCTAATACATTCTGTAATGTGTACAATCCATCAGAAACAAGAATTCATGTCTTACAAATAATACTGCCATTGATATAGTGATATGAAAAGTTAGTCAGGTAATCAATGAGTGTTGTTAGAGGTATATAAGGTTAGTCACTACTACAGGTACCGTAATGTATGGGGATAAGCTTTACGTTCATTAAACTTTCAGCGAGGAAAAAGTCATTTTTTGGCATCACAAAATAAAAGTCTTAATGTTAAACGTATAAACTACCAAGTTCTTGTTGAACAAACGATGTATAATACACAAATCAGCATTTAACCTGAACCGAAATCCTTAAACTAGCTAATAATAAACCTGAACAAACCACAAATCTAATCTTAACGTATAACCGTAACTTTGAACTCAAACAAATGTCAATTTAAGGTCATATAAAAGACCATTTCATTTCGTATGAAATGTTCTACGATACAGAAGTTAAATGGTTAAATGAATGAGTTAAGATGTCGTTATAATTTTTTTTTATTTACAGGTAGAAAAGTCGACTACAGTATAGCAGTGTAGGAATGAGGTGACATGGTACTTAAATGATTGAGTAAAATTTACAAATTAATCAATGTAAGATGCATTATTGGTATCCTGGTTGCAGTCAATGTAGACTAAAAATGCCTACCACAAACAATACACCATAGTTAAGACTGGCATTCAGGCTGATGAATAGAAATTTTAGCTAAAATTAGGTTTTCAGTATTTTGTGTCAGGTTTCAGGGTATGAAATAGATTGTATAATACGAATAGTCAGTGAGTAAAATTCTTCATCATACTACGTAGACGTAACTCCATCCATTGATTAAGTCGAAAAGAAGTTGGATTAACTGAGAAACTTCTCTCGTTAGGATTGATACAGGTAATCCAGCCTTTTGTCTTAATCCCACTGAAACTAAAACTTACCCAGTAAGTCAAAAATTGGTAATAATTCACATGAGGTTCGGAAAAGCAGTATGTAAATCATTAGGAAATTGTATGAACAAGACATGGCTAGGCAACAGTTTACACGAATTTTTTCGTGTTTCAATATTTTACCCAACTTTTGCTCAATCACACACTAAGTTTTTCCCAACGTTGCCATATGTTTTACACTACCTTGGATTATACTTTACTTAGTCGTACAACACTGTGGTACTTAAATTTAGGAATACGATTAGGGTTTAAGGCTGAAAATAGAATTTTTTGTCAAAGGTAACTTACCACATAACTTGCTGTCAAATCAAACACCATGAAATAAGCTAATTCATCAGTTGGATTATTCAACCCAGCTACAACTAAACGATCATCCATAGAAATATTCAAATATGATACGGAATCTTTCAGTAATGGATTCACTGGATGATATGGTATAATATGATCTGATTGATTACCAGGTAAATTCCATACTAATATAGCTGGTCCCTCTTGTGTGATCTGTGAAATAATCACATATTCACTAGATCGTGTAATACATGTTGCTGTACACATAATTTCCATAGGCATTTCAAGTTGACGACCTGAAGCGAAGTCCCATAACTAGTTTAATTAAAAAAAAAGAACAAAGAAGAAATAAGCTAATCTTATGGTGACGGCAAATAGTGAACGAATAATCAGCTGAAATTAACAAGAACACAATAGTAATTAATCCAGTGACCAGTTAAAAAAATCCTTGTATCTAACTCTTTTTCAATCTGAATTTACATGAAACTAATTTTTTTGAAAAATAAAGCCTGTAGTCAAATGACTAGTGAAAACCAAGGAGTATACTGAATATCTGTTGTGATTCTTCAGTGGCAGTAAGTACCATATACCTTACTAGGGAGTAAAATTAGAACGTTCTGGCGCCGCAGTAAAATTATATAATCATTTACATGTCTAACTTCATTCAATCAGTGACTATCATTCAGTACCCAATACTACTGATATACCTGAACCACACTGATCCCAGCTTCTGAATAGAACTCTGGGAATTTCCTCAAGAAATAAACAACTACCACATTATCTGACCTCAATAGCAAAATTATCATTGTTATTCTGGAGAATATCTTCATTAATGTAATCCCTTTATAGTTCACTTTAATTGAATGCATGTAGGTGATGTTGTGTAGCAAAAACAATGAGTGTTTTTTGGTTAAACCACCTCAGATGAAAAAAGTATCCTCATAAGCTGCAAATCTTTACCACTATCGTTGCTCAACCTTGAATTACTTTTCATATGTATTTAACTGACCACTGTGTATCTTCTACTTGTTTTCCTGCTCACTCAGATCATATCACTATGTGTTAGAACACGTCAAACTAACTTCAAGAAGCACTTCCGTAACTCTAATGAGAAGCCATGACCAATGAAATTCAACCACTTTGTGTGACATAAAGTAATTACTCACTGATTGCAATGGATGAGGAAGTGCAATATATGTAATGAATTAATTGAAGTTAGAAATGATAAATGTTGAATGCCGACTATGAAGCTTGTAGATTCTAGAACAGGATGTATAGCTCCTAACTGACAATGACGAATTTCATATTAAGACGAGACAGCTGTCGAACAGTCCTTCCTGGTTTAAAATGTATATGTAACTAAGGTTAATTAGTGTTATTAAACTCAACTATCAACACATATAACGCTTCTAAAATATCATTCGATTTCAAGGAAATAAATTTTAGCAAGTGAATCAATGCTTTCGGAAACATGTCAGAGAACTTCACAAGCTCACCGAATCTTACTTCTATCCTCATATATGATGGGTTAGATACTAAGTTGATAACATGTGGATATGCTTGCTAGACTGTTGAAGTTCATTTTTTGCACGGTTTAATTTTCATTCGTGACTCAAATGTCGAAGATTATCTGAATGAATTAAATCTTAAGTGCTCTGCTCAACAATCGGTTGAATATTTCATTTTGTGTCACTACACTGAGCACTGAAAGACATTTAATTTACTATTTGTTATATGTCATTCTAAATCAATTAATAAGAACGACTTCTCAAATAATAGTTGAAAACTATGAAGTTAGAAGACCTGGGATTGAATCCGTTAACTAATATTAGTTTCTTCAAGGTTACAAATAGGCCATGCTGACGACTGCAAGAATAGTACGAAACTGTGATTCTGACAGAATATTTCTGTTAGTTTTCCACTGTTCGCAGAATCACTTCATATCAGAATCATGTTCAAGACACTGACTCTTAGGATTTCTTAATCCATGCTCCAGTGAGTTATTTTTCAGTGAATTGGAGACATGCTAAATATCTGTGTTACCTTGTGTTCAGAATTTAGTTCTTGAGATGCTTAAAACTGGTAAACGTACATAGTTGTTGTCAAACTACACAATAAATATAGCATGGCACTCTGGAGTTCCAGATAAAAACAAGCACTCCTGATACCGATTGTGTCCTGAAACGATACTGATAAATAGTCAAGAGTGTTTATGCGGTATCTCAAAATCACCCTTACTGTATATTGTAACTACATCGATATTTAAAATTAATTTTCGTCGAAGTGGATGTCAGTCGCCGCTCTAATAATTCAGTGGTAATGGTCATAGACTGTGAAACCGAATGACGCAGATGAAATTTGCTAGGAATCATCAGTTTCCTCAATATTTTAGGCACACCCTGTTTCTAACACATACTAAATGGCACGAGAAATAAGTTCACGGTTTCCTGCCCACTAACCACATTACACAATAACAAAGTACACACGATATTGAGATGTTAAGAGTAGAAATGAAAACTGATTAATAGAATTAGATCAACGGCACTATAAAGAACTAGATGAACACTATATTGATCACACCTTAGTGATCGATCATTCTATTAACGTATTGATTATGTATTTTGGATTATGTTTGGTTAAATACGGCGGTGGGGGTAGGTAGAATTTACCAAGAGAGCTTAACGGTCACTCAGGGTCATTCCAGAGTACAGTTACACTAGAAAACAAAAAAAGAATTGTATATATAAATACAAAAATATTCTACTATTATCTTTTTTTGTTTACCTGTAAACGTTTCACACGAATTTCACTTGGTTCATTCAATGTATCCAATCCTGTAATGTCATCTAGTACTTGAGCTACTAGAACAGTATCATCACAAGCTAAGTGCAAATCTGTACAACCAAATTCTTGACCATCCATAATTTTGCATAAATCACCAGACTAAAAATTAATGAAGAAAAATAGAAGAGAAATGTCGAGGTTTAATAGTATTTTCTCAATCGATTATAGTTGCTGCCTTGATATAGTGTTGTCAAGCCTGCACATCTTGATAACCTAGTAGAGATGTATTAAGCAGATTACTCGTCCATTTAGGTTAGACAAGTCAGTTAGAGGACAGCATGAACTAAAAACTGCCAACTGATGGTCTAAAGAAGCTTCATTGTCAACGGTACACGGATGTGACTGCAGTAAAGAGTTTCCGTTACAAACAGAGATTCTGACTTTTCATCATGAAAGGAGTTCACCATAAAATCCCAGTCTATCATCTGCCGCAGTAACATTAAAGAAGTTTGCATGTGATTAATCTCAAGTAATTGTATCTAAAGCTGTATGTTTGTCGCCAAAACCATGACACCAAATCAGATTTTCCTCGTTCCCTTTAAGAAGAAATATTCTTCTATGTTGAGTACAACAAGGATGTAATAGGTTCCCAAATACCTTTAACAGCATTGAAAATCCTATAAAGGCATAGTTATTAGGCTAAGGGACATAAAGCTAGTAAACATACATTAAACACAATGTTAAAAACTTTTCTAAATGTAGTTACCTGAGTATCCCATACTTGTGGTGGTCCCATACCAGACCCAGTAACAACATATTTACTATTCTTAGTAATAACAACACAATCAACTTTCATGCCCTCCATATTGTAAACATTTTGGCGTGCGCTTAAATCATCCATAACTGGTTGATCAATACGTATAGTAGAAATACCGGAAGCGTCAACCCTAAAATTGTAAATGAACAACAAAAATAAAAATGTTGCTCACCACAGACATTTCAGTGATTTGTCACTTAAAATAGAAATAATGCGCTAAATAGCGATTGATACAATGTTTCTCTAGCCCACTTTAAAGTTTATAATCAAGATCTATTCACCACATTTGAATTTGATTCATTAGTCTAATTGACTCAATGTATAGTGTGATTCAACGTTATTGCCAGCAGGAAACTCTGCTCGGCTTGGTTTTGCAACAAATGGTACTTGTCTTTAAGACTAACTTGTAATAGGTGAGTTTAGATAATATTGACATCATGTACATTGTTTTCTTAATTAGCGATTTGAAGGTAGTCGGCAGAAAACTATTCAATCTAGTTTATGTGCTAGTTGTCACAGGTATTCTTTATTTGTTGTCAGTCAATCAAAACTCGAGATATAAAAGAAATAATAACTGAAGTGAAGCTATGAAGTACGAAACTAATTTTTTCAAATGTGTTTTTTGTCGATAACCGCCTTTCTTTCTTCTGAACCCCAGTAATGACGTCTTCACACTAAAACTTCGGGAGAGTATTGATGAAGATCCTGAGTGAGCTGATTATTAAGTTAAATAAGTTGAAATAGTTTTGTGTAGATTAAATGTCGATTTATTAGTGTTCATCTAAAATTAATCAATGATGGATACATTGAAAATAAGAGAACATCATTACACGGATGCATCATCCTTATATAGGTCTGTTCAGCAGTGAGAATTCACAGCCACATCAAAGAATAAACCTTGAGTCATGAGCCGTCTAATCAGGATATAACTTATAGATAATCCAGATATTTCTAAAACTTTCTAATTCATACTTGTCAGGTTAAGTAGGCTTTAGTCTTCCCCTCCATCCAGTATCTAGAACTTTCTTGAAAAATTTCCTAGGGAAACGTAATTAGAATCCATTAAGTGATCAATCAAATAAAATACATTAGTCCTACAGAAGGTCCGTCGTGGCTGCAAAACTAAATGATTAGGAATTAAATTTTATAAAGAGCATCAATTCAGTCAAGACCGAATAGATACTTTTCTGACATATACTAACTAACGAGAAACCCACTTTCTAGATAAGGTTCAATGCTGACCACCCATAACAACTTAACATGTGTTTGCATTGACATTATTTTTTGTTATTGAATAATAAAAGTATAGTTAAGTAAAAGTCCCCTTCTCAGCTGATATATATATTCTCAAGGCAGTACAACCTCATTTATATGCATTTTCTATCACAATAACAGTCGATCATAATTTGAATGTGTTTATATCTTTCAGATGTTAAGGGTATATATTAGTCAGTCTTTGTTGACATACGTTCAAGCTCTCTACCCGAACACCACATGTCGAATAAGAGCTTATGGCAGATCGTCGTCGGAATTGATCACCTCAAGTGGTGTTCGCCAAGGTTGCTCACTCTCCCCATTTTTATTTCATTTTATCATTGACATAGTTTTAGAGTTAACATTATCTTCGTCTTATCTCTCTGGAGTTGACCCCTTCCAGGAAATAGAATTACTGACTTGGAATACGCAAACTAAATAGTGCTCTTTGGTAAAGATGCTGATAAAATGCAGAATCTTTTGACTACCTTAAACATGAATGTAGGCATGTTTAGGATGCGATTTTCCCCATCTCAGTACAAAATGCTGCTTCCCGACTGGCTTAATTCAGCACCGCAGTTAGTAATAGAGAGCGAAGTAGTCGAATGTGTTAACGGCTTCACTTATCTTGGGAGCCTCATCAGTCCTGACGGTTTGGTGTCTGCAGAAATCTCGGCTCGTATACATAAGGCCCGATCGGCTTTTGCCAACCTGCGTCACTTGTGGCGTAGGCGGGTCATCTATCTACTGACGAAAGGACGCGTTTACTGCACAGCAGTTAGATCCGTTTTACTTTATGGATGTGAAACATGGCGTTTAAGGATAAAGAATATTCGTAGGCTCCTAGTTTCCGATCATAGATGTCTTCGAAGCATTGCTCGTGTTTGCTGGGACTACCAATTAAGCAATATTTGAGTTAGGAATAGAGTACTAGGAAAATATGATGAGTCTATTGATGTAGTAGTAAGCCTTTACTAGATGAGGTGGCTAGGACATGTTTAACGTATGCCTGACCATCACCTACCTCGACGAGCAATGTTGTCTGGAAAGAAAGAAAGCTAGGGGTGGCCAAACGAAAACATGGCACCTGTCCATGAAGTCATTGACAATTGGCCTGAGCCATGTTAATAGATGCAGATTACACGGTTGGGACCCACGTGATGATCGTAACAAATGGTTAAACACTTTAGGTGATATGGCTCAAAATCGTTCGCAGTGGCGCAGGTGCATCCACTCCTTGTCTTCTTTCAAATTCTAAGTTTTTGAGCTTATCATAATTTTCTCTTTACTGAATCATATTTTATCAAATTTGTATCTCCGATCTTTATACCTTCCTATCAGTACTTACTCTGTTACTACCTCCCCTACTCTGGGATTTGGTTCAACAATTTAATCTCTATCTGCCAATTGGGGCATGGTAACTTGAATTGATGTACGCGTGTACCAAGTTTTACGTTGTAACTGACTGACTGACACCTCTTGGGAAAATTGCCTTTAACCAGCTCTACATCACAAGTTGTATTAAAATTGGGTTGTGGCCGACAAGTGGAATTTAATATTGAACTCGTCTTTATTCGGCTGTACCAGCTTACATCCCATTTTTTGACTAACGTTTCTTACAAGAGATTTAACTCATCGTCTACTAAGTTAAGATGGATTTGCGTGGGAAGCGATATAACTGAATCGTCGGGCTATAAAAGCTTGATAACTAATCATTCCACTAAAATTTTCTGTAAACGGATCTTCTCAGAGTTCCATCACGCTTACCAATCATCTATACACTAAGAAAGGGAATGTTTTAGTCTGTTAACCACTTTAAGCGTATTTGTATTGTACTTGCATTGATTTAGAATGAAACGAATATCCACTAATGATGAAAGAATATTTAGATTCACAGAAGATAACTTTATTTTCGTCCTGATAACGCTGAATATGTTCAGCAACTTAATATTGAATTATAAATTAAAACTTATATACTTACTGATCTGTAAGATCCAGTCTATGATTATGTCCTACAGGATAATTATTGACGGATAGAGGCGGTTTAATTAAACGTGATTGAGTTTGCAATGATTGTAGACTGGTCGCTGTCATACCGCCAGTCTATATTTAAGAATAGAAAAAAAACAGAAGAGAAAAACTTATAAAAAATTTTAATAGAGGATTGTGACGGTTCATTGCATTCCTAATCCCAAGAAAATTTCCAAGTTACTTTCATTAAGATATGCTCTCCTATCATACTATTATAAAGTCATAAAATCACATCTAGTGAAGTCAAAAACTAGATTGTCTCATCAAATATATGAAAAAATATCTGAGAAATCAACATTTCCCGTGATTCCTGTCGCTTACCAACCAACCAACAAATACACGTTGTTTCATTTAGTTAAGAATAAAAGATAAACATAGTGATGAATGATAAGTGCAATAGGTTCGTTACAAAATAGATTGCATTAGCTGTGTGAAGTATTCCATGCAATAAACTACATGAACAGAGTCTTGAAGTGTAAATCTATGCATTCAAACAACTAAAAAATATAAATTTTTACTTAGAATTACATCAACATTCTATACCATGTTAAAGATTTAATGGACAATTTAACCAATAAGAATTCAAGAACATACGAAGATGATGAAAACTTTAAAAACAAATTTGTCAAAATAAATTTGACTTATCACTTATGGAATGATTTCAAATGTTTGTATCTGTTTAAAGTAAACGCTAAAAAATGTTGTTCAGGTTGACAGTGAAAGACATCAAACTCAGAAGTGACGATATATTAACTGTACACTAGTGATTAAGACATTATTATTAATATTAACTTTTGAAATAATTACTATCTTTTTGATGAATATATCAGGAAGGTAAACTCAGGATGTGTCTCTTAGGTGTAAGCTTCCATGTAATGTATTAACTATTGGGATATTATTCTCCATTCCAAAGTTATTTCCAGTAAATTATAAACCCATGCTCTGATCATAGTGTGTTGTGATCTGTTATATGATGTATGTTACCTTATTTTTAGAAGTTATAAATAATATTAATAATAATAATAACAAAGTAGACAGTAATCGTTTTCTTTTCTCGTCTTCTGAATCAGTCATCTGTACAAGGAAACAACATCCTAACTGGTAGAGTTCAGACATGCCGAGAGAGTGAGATAGTTACCACCAGTGGCATTGACTAGTCGTCACACAATATCAAAAATTGATGGGAATGTGAATTATATCACTAGAAGCTGAATCAATGGTGCTAATTATTAAACATTTGAAGTGATATCTGAAGGACATGTGTTCAGTTGCTTGGAGGAATCTACGGTGCTTATTGCTGAGAAGTCCCATACTAAAACGAAGCAACTGTCAAGTGCTTACTGATTTTTAGTGACATACAACTGACATCAGTGTGTGACGAATACTATCAAGGAAACGACATCGGTTAATCAACGTATCAGTATGTTAATTCGTAAGGATAAATCATATAGGTTTAGTATGGTAGGACATCAGCATATCTAACTGGTTCAATGTAATTTCATTGAAATACCCCTAATGAATTTTTCAGAATAACAACAACAGTTTTATTAGTAAATACGTCATTTAGAGTTGTAGCTTAATTGCTAAAAATGATTCAGTAGTATACACTAATGGGTGAATATTTCAGTAGTTGGATTTCTTCATTCAATTTGATCGAAAAGTAAAAAATATTCATAAAACTTACCGCTGCTCCATCGACTACTGCAACATTACCATTATCACCCTGAAAAAAGTAAAGTAATATACATAGGTCATTCATGTTGTAAATAATCGAATATAACTGAAGTTATAGGTACATAGAAGTGTGAAGGACAGGGATATTGTTTTAACAATCAAATCATTTGAGTTTCCGATCAAATATTTTAAAGAATTAATTCATTGTCGAAAGTATAAGTTTGAAGATATAACGTGATAGGTGAATGTCACAAAACATTCATTACGAATGTTAACACTTTGTGAAAGGGTTATGATAACTTTAAGTTATATGGTGAGATTCAGAGTATAGTAAAAAGGGTATTTGTCTTCTGTAGAGTAGAGTAGGGTCCTCTGTGCCTTAGCTTAATGAATACAGTAGAATTGACATGAATCCTTTGTAAATATTACATTTTACGACTCATAGTAGAGAAATTGGATACATTTTGACACTGAAAGATATTGGCTACTAGTGCTTCCTGATTTTTTTCTAACCAGAGTGAATAATTTCAACACTAATATTTGCAAGTAATTCTGAAGTTCTGTAATGAAGTTATAACCAGTGGAGTTCAATCATTTTGGGGGAATCAACAATCAATCACCTATGATAATGGATGAACTCGTGTAATAATATCGTGAGTTGCCTAATGTTAAGGTGTCATCTCGATTGTCTGAAAGATAAGCATTTGACCTAAGGCCTGAAGCTTTAAAAGTTCGACCTCTGGTGAGAACACTGGGTGGGCACAACTGAAGAGTTCAATATTGGTGCCAAACAGCTATCAACAACCCACATATATTCAAGAGTATATGTTTCTAGTCAGACCAGTCTTTGTACGCCTTTTCATCAAATTATCAAGTCACTTAGATAAGTCTTAGGTACATTATATGATGATGATGATAATAATAATCATCATCATTATTATTATCATAAGAGGAAGAAGAAGAAGAAGAAGAAAAACAGCAACAACGTCCAAATAGGACATACTCCATTTTACTTACCAGCAAATGTTTCTTCTCTTTCACTAAAATTAACAAATGAAGAGAATGTAAAGAAACAATCATTTCTTTTCTTAAGTGATAATATCAACATGAATTCTATTAACATGTAGATTACATAATCAAATATACAAAACTTAAATTAGGTAATAAGATCTATTACATAACATATTGATGTGTAACGTACATGAACGTTTGAGTACACCCTTCTCACACCCCAACTCTCCCATATTTTGAACATGAATTTACCGTCATGAATCTTCTCGTTTTTTAAATCAGTTTAAAGCACTATACACTTGTAACAGTATAGATAAATAGTCAGGAATCCCAATCTGAATAATGTACTCATTGTGTTATCAAGACTTTCATTGTTAAACTGTGCTTACGTAACATTTAGTAAATAAGATATTTGTATTTCTTAAACTCTAAGCTTTCCATAGACACATTAACAAGTATAATTACCATTTTCAATCCTCGATTTACTATGATCTCACTTTCAATGTATTATCCCATTTCCATGTACAAATCCCTTAGTTTTGTACTTAATGTCATACGAATTTCATATGATACATAAAAATAGTTATCCTAACTCGTTAAATGACTCTCTACATAAAAAGTATGTTCTATCCTCTATCTCCTTCATCCACATTTAAAGAATTTTAGATAGTCATTTCTCATGACAGTAAATCAACATTTACATAGTCACGTCACAGCTCATATACATTAGTCTTATTTGCTTATAATTGGTAAACGGTTATAGGAATCTAAGCTAACGCTGTTAGCTGCATTTATCTCACACTACTAATTACCTAACGTTAATAGAAACTTAAGTATTATTGAACTTTCCTATTCCTCATATATTTATTTCTACCTCACACTTCATTTCGAGATAATGCTTAACTATGAATCTATTAGAGGAGGTCAGGAAGTAGTCCTACTTGACATAGTTTTGATGGAAGATTCAAGTTGCTATTGAAACCTAACTGAAATCTTGAAAAAAGTAATGTTTTTAGTTGGATCCCTACAGTTTAGTGTAGTTGATCAATGAGTAGTGACAAATATCATACTCATCTAGTCCTGTCTAATGTTAATAGAATTCTATTAATTATGATGTAATGTAGTCACTACTCGAAGTCAAATGACAGTGGTATTGCACAAGTAGTCCTCGATTTCAGGATTACAAGTACTCAGTACTGACGAGTATCTTCAGAAACGTCGGTTGGAGAGTGACAGAGTAAACCAAAGGTTCAATGACGGTATTCTACTGTCGAATGCACAAAACTGTGATCACAATAAGGTGTTCCTTTACATGAATCAGGGATGCTTCCTTTCCGTAAGAGAATAGAGTAGAAAGATAAAGATCCAAGAGATCCTTAATTCATCTTACCCTATGAATTTTCATTTCTGACAGTAAGGTCTCCTGCAAACACGAAGTTAACAAATTTAAACCTACTCCTTAAAAGGTTGTGTATGACTGGCTGAATGGAGTGTTCCTTTAGAAAGTGCGATAACACCCCGAAGTCGCCAAGGTTACCCTTAGTCCAGTTCCGAATTCAGGTGCCTGAAACCTCTATTATCAATCACAATCGTCCTTTCCACATTCTCCTTATTGACGTCTGATGATTCTTTGATTTATATCAATTCATCATATTTAAAACTATTCTTAACATTAATAGGTTGACCTTGACGAATTTCTGTTTAGAACGTCATCTTGCCAATCAGTGTTCAATAAACTTTGTATGGTCATTTTCTAATAAAAATGTCTTTCACAGTAATTTTGTTTCATCGTTGCCAACAGTAGACACATCAATTACAAATAAAAGTTAACATAGAATTTCAGGATTTGAACGGTTATTTACTTATTAGGTAGAAAGTAATTATTTAAAAAAAAATCACATTGTAAATATTAATTACTAAAGTGAAAAGACAGTTTATTGTTGTGTTATTTATATTCGTCACACACTGATCTCGGTTGGATATCGATGAAAACTAAGAAGTGATGTTAAAGAGTTGCTTCGTGTCGCGACAGGACTCTTAGGAAGGTATATTCCTCTACTGTCTATGCAACCACAGATCAAACACAAGACCTTCAAATCTCGTGACGAGCACTTAACCAACATCATCACTAGATCGATATTCATTAGTAAGATAAGAAGATCTTTTGTTTAATGACTGATGATGTCATGAGTGCCCAAAACTACTTGAAAGTCCCATACTAGGATGCAATATCCATCCAATGTCTGTTCCTGGCTTTCAATAGTGCTCAATGGACAGTATTCGATGATAAATACAGAGGACAAACTAAAAGCTACTCTACAAAGAAACACACCAGTTTGGTTACTATTATGACGAATTTATGTAACGTTTTAAAGAAATGAAAATCTTTTATACCCTTACAGTATTTGCTGCTCCCTTCAGGTAAAGACGTACACAATATAGTAATATTCTATGCTGTAAATTAATCACTTTAGTAGGTTATATCTGTGATACTGTAAACTTAGTTGATGAATCATTAAAACTCAAAACACAATGACATCATATAATTCGACTGGTTATCACTGATAGAAGCCGAATTTGTTATTCACATAGTTAAGATATTTTTATGAAGAGGTAAAGAGTTTATCTTTAAAGTGATGAGTACTGTGCTTGAGTATAAAGGTGATGAAGAATAACTTTACTGCGATACAGATGCATTCCACTGATGAGTCCTAATTTGAATCAAACGTGTATCATATTGATTATATACAACGAAAATCATATCATTTACGTTTCAGTTGAATTGTAAATGGCAAGCGGAATCCAGAACGCTAGTTTTGTCCTTTTTGGGACTCGTCGGCTGGATTCATCTGTATCCTAATGTTGATGTTTACACTGGAATTCGAACTTAATCCGCTTAGTGCCAAACGCCACCAGTTTCAGTCCATGACTAATCAACGGGAAGATACAAGCTCGTCCTAAATATATTATTCATGTTTAATAAAGTGTTAGAAGTAAAAAGTAATGACTCTTACCAATAATTGCGCTCTCTGGTGCAGCACAACATATAGCTGCGAATCGATTCCATGCATTACGTCCACCTAAACCACTTCCAGACTTTCCAGCACACCAACCACAACATCCAGGTTTACAACGCCAACATGCCCAGATTAAGGCGGAAATTAGTAGTAGTAAAGCTAGTAATAAACCGGCTAGTAGGCCATCTATCATTGCACCGCCCAAACCGAATAATCCTCCAGCTTGTGAAAGAATTAATCCACTGCCAGCATTAATGCCGGTAGCACCGGCACCATAGCCTTTACCATCTAATAAAGGAAATTATAATGGGGACAAAAGATTACTTGATATATGTCAGTAAAGTGCATAAATTCCTGAGAATCCTTAATGAGTTAAATTTATTTCTATCCGAATTATTGCTTGAAGTTGTTTGTCGTAGTACTACGACAAAATCAGTAATCTTCAGAAAGATGCACTTTCTTCATAGTTTCACAGTTTGAGACACTATGTTACTGATATTATGTAGTTAAAACTAGTTGACAGAAAATCCTGCTTTACCTAGGCTTAAGATAAGCTGACACTTATGTCAAAAGCATAGCTTACTTCAATCTTCAAAGAAATGATGCTCTCTTAGGGATTCAAACCTGTATCACCTGGTTTCATAGTCTGAGGCGTTATCGATACCATAGGATGAGTGGCAATATCTCACACTGTGAAACTGACTACAGTAGGTTTGAATTCCACGACAAAATCAAGTTTCCTACTATTGAGTGAAAAAAACAAAACATAGAAGCTAAGTAATGAAAGGAATTTCTACAATTGCAATGTTTATTGAGGTGGTTGATTCACAAATCCTACTTCAGTTTTGTTTAACAATAATAATTGATGGGGTTGATGTGGAGATAGTTAGTTTGTTAATGCTGATATCACGAATTGATCTGAACTAGACAACCATTGATCACCTGGAAGCACTTGACAGCTGTTTCGTCCTAGTATGGGACTCCTCAGCAGTACGCACCCACGACCCTGTTGGGGATCAAACCCAGGACCCTCTGGCTCCTGGAGTTCTAGTGTGAAGACGTGACCGGTGGAGTTCAATCGTGTCGGGTGTGAGGCAGTAACTCACCGATCACAATGGATGAGGTCGCACAAACGTAACACGAATTGAGTGAATTAGAAATATCAACCATTAAGAGCCGGCTCAGTGGTCCAATGGTAAGGCGCTCGTCGCGGAGCCAGAGGGTACTGGGTTCGGTCCCCAACAGGGTCATGGATGCACACTGCTGAGGAGTTCCATACTAGGACTAAACAGCTCTTTAATGATTCCAAGTGATCAATGGTTGTCTGGTTCAGATCGATCCATGATATCAGCATTAATAATAATTGAATACGTTTTATGTAGTTGAATGTATAAATTAATTATACCTAATAAATGAGTTATATAAGTGAAAAAAGTAAGTAGTAAATTTTTTGGCATACACAATTGAGAAGTTTATAAACTGCATTACTTAAACAAATATTGACTATCAGTAGTAGTAACATGATGTCAGCATGATGTTTAATTACTTGAAAATATTTTCTTTATCAAGTTAACTCAATACTTAATGACAATCACCTGCTGATTACGGTATTTATTATTAGTGAAATGATAATATAATTATGATTTCATATTGTTAATAATGAAAGAGATTCTTTCATAGATTAAGAGTTAAGTAAAACTTTAAGTTAATCAGTTATTACGATTTGACTTGTAACTATTTAATGGTAAACATTAACAAATTCATATTCAAAGGGATCTATCTAATAAGGTAGTTTAGTATTGAGGTGTATAGTTAAACTTTTACATTCGGTAAATTATATTCTCAACTTGACTAAGTTTGATTGGTAACACAATGGATTAGATACCTTAGTAGATGGAGCCAATGATCTCTTGAGTCTAGTCATATGGGAAATGAGATAAGTACCACTGATGACAATGTCGTAAATTAAATAAAGTCAAATAATATGGACTTTTAGAAGTCAACTCTGTCAGTGATTTGCATTTCAATAGCTACGATTATAGATGTAATTTAGTCAAATTCATGGTGATTTTGTTGATGTGCATAGCTGAAGATATTTACATTAGAATGAGACAGTTGTCTTGTAGTTTCTAGTTTTTAGTGATTGTCTAGATGGACAACCAATGTGAAGTATGATCACTTATAAAGAGGAAATGAACATGCAGAAAAATTGTATAAATATTCACTTACCAGATATATGTATTGATCCACCAAGTTCTAAATTACCAGTACCAAGACCTGGCATAACAACACCTCCCGCTATTGTACCTTCCGGTAATACTTCTGGTAATGGTTTGTTATCTGGATTTACAATTGGTCCGATTGGTTTCAACAATTCTGGCATCAATACCACAACGATTTCATCCATACTTTTAGCAATATTTCTACCTGGTGCTACCATGACTTTACTATTACTGTCAAGTGAACCTATTTCGTTAATGAGGTATCGTCCGTTCCAGTAGAATGCTATTTTAAAGGGAATAAAACAACAACTGACGGTGGGATAGGTACTAATGCATATGCACTTACACTTACAAATACTATTCTAATTTCATACGAACATTAAAAGGATGTTAGGTTCTGATGAAAATAGTAACCAAGTTATGTAATCAGTGAATGTGAGTCTAGGTAACAACAAAATTTAATCCACAAAATAAAGTTTGTATGATTTTGTTTTGAAAGTCATGATCTAGGCAAGATAAAGAGTGAATACATCCATCTTCATGAAATCGATTATAAACTGTGCTACACAACTTATCTAATTATTGATCACAATAATTGTGTGGATCGAAACCAAATTGTCTCTCACCTATCGAAATGGTTTAAATCAATAACTAATGATTTTATTGATTAATTTTACATTTTTGTATGTTAATCTAAACTGACTGGTTTAACTGCAGAAGGTCCTCTTTTCTTCAACTCAGCAGATAGGTAATGAAGAGGTACATCGAAAAGGTTAAGAATATCTGATCATAATTAAGGTCGCCTTTTCCCTTAGTAAACTGTAAATGTCATGAGTTATTTCGTTCGTTGAGATTTAGAATCCTTAATTGTCCAACTTAAGGATATATTTGGATTGTCTAAACATTACTTTAGGGCTGAGAGTTTCCGAACTATATCTCACACAATTCGCAACCCACTGATCACAATTATCACACAGACCTTAACTAGGTTGTCTTAAATTACTACCATGACTCAGACTAACCAATGGAGAAGAAATAATGACACACTTTGGTTTCGATACCCCTTTCTTTCCATTCAGCCTACTTCAACATCAACGAAATTATGTGCTTTCAGGTTGGGCATAATATATATTCTAACTATCTCAATAAATGAAGATTCAAAACATCACCAAGATATTTGTTATATTTACCTAATACTGAATGCCTAACCTCAGTATCACTTACTCAATTATTCAACGATAAATGAGTGATTCTTCTAAGATACCTAAGATCAAGTACCAACAATCTATTTATGCTTTAAAACAACCAAAAAGAAAACATCTAGTGCAAATTAAGAATCCATTACCAGATGAAAGTTACTGGAACTTTATAATTATAGCATTTTTGTTTTTCATCTTTAGAATAAATACTCATCTGCATGAAGTTACATCATTTAGTTTCCAAACACTTTAATGAAGCTATGAACAGTTTTGTTAGTGTTCCCTATCTTACCCTGGATTCAGCATTACTGCTTAGACCGACAATTATTAATCACATTATGAACTGTTGCCACGTTTTAACTTCCCTCTTTCTCTTGTCTTCTTACGACTTATTCGTACACTTACTAACATATCAGAATTAAATCAGTCTATGAAGATGTTTAAGTTAATTATTTTGAATAAGCAATGTATGGAAAGGTATAGTGAACTGTATGCATGAAGTCATAAATTCTTCAGTTTTAGATGTAAATATACTACTTGTGTGGAGTGTACTAACCACATGTAGATGAATGCTGCAAATTAAAGATTTCGTTTTCAACTTTAACGTTGAATTCATGATTTCTGGTCAGCTTGCAATGCAGGCTTAGTTACATTAGACATGTTCACAGTGAACAGTTACTTGTGACTCTAACTACCTCTATTACACACAACACATTTTCTGCAAATATTGAATACATCAATAATAGCTACTAATGTATTTTCTTTAATGATTAAATCATACATTTAATCGCGTCAGTTTATGGGCATGTGTAGAACGATTTCTGCATACTGTGATCTTGAGGGTTAACTGACGTCACTTGAGATAAATACAGGAGTTGGTAAAGTTGTTAGATGATTCATATTAACTCGATAGTTGATTACAAATGTTTTCCTACAGAATATTATTATATTACCATCTTTCCTATAATAAATCGATTCTGTTAACTATTCAAAATCAATGTAAGCGGAATTTCATTTTATGTGTAAGTTTTCATTCATTAACAACCAACCAATCACAGTAAAAGAGTGTGATCATCCCTATCGGTTAAACACCTACTAAAAGTACTATTGAAATAGATACAGTGAACAGTAAAACTGTACAACGGCTAACAGCCCTCAGTGCATCACTTTTGTGTCAATGCATTTGTTGAAATATATGAAATATAATGTGTTAAATCACTATCTTCTTTTTCATTCATTTATAAATGAATGTTACATAATCATGTGCTTAATACAATTATTAAGTTATTATTGTTGGTACTGGTTAGCGTTTTTATAGCAAGCTACATCTGTGGGGAAGCACGGGATTCAGTGGACAAGTAGGATGCAACTCGATGATCTAGCACTTCTATCCCATACACAACAGCAAATGCAAGTGAAGACAACCAAAGTAGCAGCAACCTCAGCATCAATAGGCCTGAACATACATAAGGGAAAGAGCAAGATCCTCAAATTCAACACCGAGAGCACCGACCTAATTGAACTTGATGGTGAAACTCTGAAAGAAGTGGATACCTTTACATACCTGGGGAGCATCATCGATGAACAAGGAGGATCCGATGCAGATGTAAGAGCAAGGATCGGCAAAGCAAGAGCAGCATTCCTACAGCTGAAAAATATATGGGACTCCAAACAACTGTCTACCAACCTCAAAGTTAGACTTTTCAATTCGAATGTCAAGTCAGTTCTTCTGTATGAAGCTGAAACGTGGAGAACTACTGCAAATATCCTCAGGAGAGTACAGGTATTTATCAACAACTGTCTACGTAGAATGTTGAAAGTCTGTTGGCCAAAAATCATCAGTAACAGCCTACTATGAGAGAGAACAAACCAACTGCCAGCTGAAGAGGAAATCAGGAAACGACGTTGGAAATGGATAGGACATACCTTGTGGAAAACATCAGACTGTATCACGAGACAAGCACTAACTTGGAATCCTGTTGGAAAACGAAAAGGAGGAAGGTCAAAGAACACACTGCGTCGAGAGCTGGAAGCAGACATAAAAAGGATGAACAGTAACTGGAGACAGCTGGAAAGGATTGCTGAGGACAGAGTTGAATGGAGAAGACTGGTGAGCGGCCTATGCTCCTCCGAGAGGGGTAACAGGCATAAGTAAGTAAGTATTGTTGGTACTAATCACAGATCGATCTTAGTTAAGTGCCAGTGAACCTCCGTTCTATTATGAGAATCCTCATTAATTGGTTTGCATACACACAACCTCACTTTAGATTGAACTCAAAACCTTCAAGAGTCTCTCTCTATGAAAGTATCTCAACATAACTAAAAAGTTATAAACATTTAACAAATTGATTAGAAAAAAGAAAACAACCTACTACTAGTGTTACTACTTTACTTTCATTCATATTACCACAATTACAACATCATATGGATAATAATTTTAAATGTTACATGTAAATGTAAAGAAATTTAAGACATTTACTTAGTGATAGTTGAAAGAAAGAAAGAAGTGAAAGTTATTTCTATGTGTTGTTGTTACTAACTTGATGAGAATGGAAACAACAGTTTTTTTCTTTCTTTCGTTTTTTTTTCTTATCTTCATGTATCATTTTAATAACAGTGCGCATATTCATGTGTATTTTACATCTCCTTATCTTATACATTTGTATTCCCTATAAGGTGTGTATGCTTAGGTGCAACTATGTGCACTTCTTGACAGGCGATGAACATACTACTATTAGTATTACTACTACTATAAATAATAATATCAGTAATAACAGGTAGTAGATGGAGTAATACTTGTTTAGAATAAGTAATTATATAAGATACTTTTCCAAAATAAAATGCATTGACACCATCAAAATGATTCATAAACAACAAGTGATATAACGAAAAGTAGTGAAAAGGGTGAACATGCATAGAACTGATTGATAATAGAAAACAATTTTAACGAAATGTGTGTGAGAGTCGAAGGGAGGATGATGATCTTTTTCCTATAATGCACTAAATGTACAAAACATATATGCATTATACATATGGATAAAGGTTAGTTTGCCGGTAGGAGGTGAATCAATCATTAGTGAGTGATAATTTAAGGCATTATCTAAAATATCTATGTAGACGTAAGTGCAGATAAATTATTGATTGAAAATGATAGTCAGTAACTATGAAGTTCAGCGCACTGCTGAGGAGTCCCATATTGGGACAAAACAGTTGTCCAGTGATTCCTGGTTTTTAATGGTACCCCTATCAACATCAATCTGTGACGAATTCAATTAACTAAACTTAATACTAATCTCTACAAACTAACTCAATTCAATTACATAACAATATGCTAATAAACTTTTAAGATAACACATTCCAAGAAATGAATTCATTAGGTTATGATACTATTCACATAATTTATCAGTTAGTTGAGCGGATAAGAAATGATGTTACTAAGAGTGGTTCCACAGAGGAGAATAATGTTTACAGTTGATCGATAACAGTTTCGACAATAACTAAAGAAAGACATTGTGTCAGAGTACGTTAACTCGTTTAACTGTATGGATGATTTAAATCGATGATTATAGTAAGATGATGTGACCAGAAGTTATATGATGCTCGAAAATAGAGCTGTTGATATAATCTATATTGTAAAAGTAAGTAAATTTGTGTATATACAATAGTATGGCCTAAATCAACAGATTAACTACAACATATCCACGAATTCAGGTCTGATAGTAAAAAAATAACACAAAACGTCGAAGAACAGAATGTTTCTAATAAGTCTTTAAATGTATTTTGCTTAGGGATTTCAATAGCCGTATCTCATTTGAATTTCTAATATCCATCTTAAAAAGACTCTTGGTAACTATGATCATTTTTTGTGGAAGAATCTCGGTTTCAAGTTTCTGTCAACGATCTCTAGAAGATCGTCATTATAAACAAGTATTTACTGCAGTATATTCAATTTTCTCTCAATTGTGTCGTCCGTGTAGTGAATACAATACAAAACAATGAATGGTTGTACGCCTTAAACTGACTTATTTTGTTCATAACACACCTTAATAGTTACAGAAGTAGTAGGCTTTCACAATTTGCAGAAAGTATGTAGTAGGAACCTGATACCGTAATTTAATGATCGGGCTTACCTATCACGATGAATCAATCAAGTTAAGCTGGTTGTAACAAATGTTACTATAAGACTAATTAGTCGTGTCAGGTTGACTGAAGAGCGGTAAGACAAAAACGCAGCAAGCTTAAGCTGCGAGGACGAAATTATATTACAGACTAAACAGGAATGTGACGACTGTAGGGTCTTACCATTAGAAAATCATATATGTAGCATTGTTTATTGGGATCTGAAAGTGTCTTCTCTGAAAATGAACATCACACCTTACTCTAGGAATTCCCCCTTATGGTGGTAAGGCTTCTACAAATACTTGTCTAAAACATTTGAAACTACTTATAAAATGTCGCGTGTAACCAACCCTAAGTAGTTGTCTCACTGGCACTCCGATGACGATCCTAGGAAAACCGAAACCATCTTAAACTCAACCTTCTCTTCGAACACCGTAGGAATAGGCATCCTTTCACAATATAGGTGATTTACAAGTGAAAACAGCAAGCATACCTCTGAAAACACTCAGAGTCGTAAGTTTAGACTTACAATTGGTTGGCTGTACAAACAAGCCTGAAATACCTCTTTTTCTTAATTATATCTATTGACCACTTATACTTACATGTTTTCACTAATTATTTACTACCCAATTGTAAATCTAATTACTGAGAAACTCCGAAGGTATCGCCGTTACCATGCTAGTTCATGCAATTTATCCACTTCAACCTAGTCTATCCTTTAGTAATACAAGAGGTGATTACTACAGAATGTATGTATTAATTACATTTAAAGGTTTCAACTTACAAATAACTAGTTATTCAGTACATGAGGATCACTTAGTCTTCAAATGATTTCATTCTACCAGTATAACTATCTATTCACATTTAGACAACCTTCATAGATTATACTAATACTGAAATGTTAAAATGATGTGAAAAGTCTTAACCAGTTTCGTTGGCTTTGATGATAACTAGTAAAATAAGTGAGGTTTGTAGATAGTCAACAAGGTCTGTACTCGTAAATCCAAGCTAATAGATAATGCTATAACGCTTAAATCAGTGCTTACAAAGAAATTACATCTTTTTAAAAATATGAACACTATGATACTAACGATATCCAGTGGCAAAAAATTTGTTTTAAATGCTTGACTGTTTAAAGTTAGTCAACTGGAAACCTTGGTAGATCTAGGTGTCATGTTAGTGGACATTCTTCCGCATGAAATACCTTCAATCTACTGGGTACTGATATTCATCGGTTCACAACTGAGTCAATCAGTCAGTCAGTTACAACGTAGAACTTTGTACATGCGTACATCAGTTCAAGTTTCCATTGCCTCAATTAGCAGATAGAGATTAAATTATCGGACCAAATTTCAGAGTAGGGGAGGTAGTAATAGAGTAAGTACTAATGGAAAGGCATAGAGATCAGAGATGAGATTTGAGATAAAAAGTGATTCAGTTAAGAGAAAATTATGATAAGCTCAAAAATTAGAATTTGGAGGAAGACAAGGAGTGGATGCACCTGCGCCACTGCGAACGATTTTGAGCCATATCACCTAAAGTGTTTAACCCTTTGTTACGATCATCACGTGGGTCCCAACCATGTAATCTGCATCTATTAACATGGCTCAGGCCAATTGTCAATGACTTCATGGACAGGTGCCATGTTTTCGTTTGGCCGACCCTAGCTTTCTTTCTTTCCAGATAATATTGCTCTTCGAGGTAGGTGGTGGTCAGGCATACGTAACACATGTCCTAACCACCTCACATTGTGAAGATTTTACTACTACATCAATAGACTTATCATATTTGCCTAGTACTCTATTTCTAACTCAAGTATTGCTTACTTGGTGGTCCCAGCAAACACGAGCAATACTTCGAAGACATCTATGATCGAAAACTAGGAGCCTACGAATATCCTCTATCGTTAATGGCCATGTTTCACATCCATAAAGTAAAACGGATCTGACTGCTGCACAGTAAACGCGTCCTTTCGTCATTAAACGAATGTTTCGCCTACGCCACAAGTGACGCAGGTTGGCAAAAGCTGATCGGGCCTTATGTATACCGGCCGAGATTTCATCGGACACCAGACCGTTAGGACTGATGAGGCTCCCGAGATAAGTAAAACGGTTAACACATTCAATAGTTTCACTTCCTATCACTAACTTTGGTGCCGAATTAAGCCAGTCCTGAAGTAATATTTTACATTTGGATGGGGAGAATTGCATCCCAAACATGCTTACGTTCATGTTTAAGGTAGTCAAAAAATTCTGCATTTTATCAGTATCTTCACTCAGTAGAACTATATCATTGGCATATTCTAAGTCAGTAAGTTTATCTCCTGGAAGGAGGTCAACCCCAGAGAAATCAGACAATGACAATGTTAACTGTAAAAGTATGTCCATGTTCACAACTGACTTCATATAGGATTAAATTTTTTTAATTCTATTTAAAATCTAGACATGGATAACAAATGAATGCACCTATCTAACTATGATTGATTATGAAGAATATTGCTAAACGACTCTTACTATTCATTTCTCTTATCTCTTGGAACGGATGCATATAGTCTGTACGATTTAGGTCATCAGTCAATATCAGTATTGTACCACAAACCATGAAGATAATTTTCAAACCAACATACACTATAACATAGTTCACATGACTTCAAATCCTTCACACTAATCACTATCACCTTGATCAATAAAATTTAGTCAGCTATCACTAGAACGACTTAGTTTAAACAATTTTAAACTCAAAACAGTTAGTGATGTGCATTCAAATTCCTTACAGAAAGAGTATCCAGTTCGTATTCACTATTGTAAATGCACATAAAATAAGTACCAAGTCAGGTTTTTTCTCGCTCACTTCTAAAACAAGTTGAAATGTACATTACACAAATAGAAATCTAATTGTACTGTTTAGTTTATACTACCCCCCTTTCCATCTACCATTCAACCACCTACCCATCCATGGAAAACTGGGAAAAATGTTTGATTTTGAACTTCTTTCTTATGCTTTTTTTTCTTACTGATAAAAAAAATCAAGATAACTAATCAATTTTTCTGTTTACTGATCTTAATCGATCAATTTTCTTATGTACAAATGAAGAAATGATAATGTCATGTCAAATCATTCTGAATGCTGACGATAACAACAATTTATAACATCGTTTGAATTGTGACTAAATGTATGGAATCCTGAATGAATGTCAAGAATAGTTTAAAACTCGTCAGCTGGTGATATTAATATTCAATACCGAAATCTAGAACCTATTACTTCCAATAATAAATCATTAGTAACTATTTAGTTATATTGGGATAAAATACTGAATTTGAGTTTGATTGTGAATATCAAGAACACTAGAATGTAGTTATGTCATCCTATTGGAAAGTTTTAAATAGAAAGTAACATACATCATAAATGTGACTGTTAGACGTAATCCAACTCTGTTAAAAATGTAGACTAAATACTAACATTGAGGTAATGTGCTCTGGATGAACAGATAGATACTGATTAATTACAATCATTAACAATCCAAGTTGACATTAACAGACAGTGGATTATTGAGAACCATGTAAAGTTGAAGAACGAATAGAATTGATAACAGACAGGAAGTTATAAGGATTCTTCACTTGCGGAATCAGAAAATAAGGGTGTCTACTTTTTTATTCATTCATAAGTCTCTAATGGTAGGTGAGATTTTCAGCATTTTAACGACCTGTGGAAGACATTTCTCCCTAGAAATTACTCAAAGTGCATATAACAGACTAATGTTTAATTGACATTTTGTTGACTTGTCAAGAATCTCTCTGTATACCAAGCTATGAGATCAAGTAAAAGACTGTTAGATCATTTAGTAAGCATTTTGATTATGAAGCTTCTAAAGATTCGTTGTCAATAAAGTTAATTACCAGTGAATTCAATTCCAGCAAGTTCGGTCATTTATCTAGGAAGCTTACCACTGGGGACTAAATGAATATAAATCCAACTCATCATAAAATAGCATAAAATGTTGTTTTCTCAGAATAAGATTATTCCTAATCTGTAGTCAATAGTCGCAACGGCTTAATTTAAACTGGGTTCCATTTCAAAACTCATGGAGAAAATTTTTAATCTTACTATGGAACCGTTAAAAGTACACCCTTACAGCCTCCACCAAGAAGAGTTCTCATAGACCTGGTGGGAAATCCTGTCAAATTAAGACCCACCAAATGCTATGTTTGGCATGCGTTTCACGGATTCAAAAGGCTATATGTTACTTGAGAACTGGTTTGCGTCAATACATGAACTAAATATGGGGAGTGAAATTGCCGAGAACATCGATCAAATCATGTGTCTCGGAAGTCTAATAAGTCCACAAAGGTTGATGTTTGAAAACATATATTTAAGGAATCAAAACTTTCGTTTAGCTTTCGCTAACTTACAAAGCATAGGGTTTAGGGAAGATATCAGTCTAACCAAAAGGAAACTAAACTGATCAGTAGTACACATATGTTTTATTATATGGATATTCAATATGACCCTTAAAGACAGATGACATTCGTAGGCTGCATTACTTGCGCTTGTTAAGATTATGTAGTGAAAAACAGGAAATTCGGTAGAGATGGCAAGTCATTTAGTCAGGTGGTGGATACATATTGATGAACACATTAAATATTCCAAACTACCGCTTGCTTAGAGATGTATTGATGACCAACGTAGTAGCAGCATGCAATAAAATTGGAGGTGGTCAAATCTAAACGTGGCAGCAATCTAAAAAGCTGCTGATTATTTATCAGAACCATAGTCTCAGGTGGAATGGGTAGAAATGCTTGATAAATATGGCTCAGAATCAATCACAATGGTGCAAGTGCATTCCCTCATCATGTTCCTTTAATTCACAAGCTCTGAAGTCTTCTTTCATAATTTTTCGTTTCACGAACTAACTCCTTCTTTTAAAACCATGTTGTCTATGTTCAATTTTTTCGTTACTATGACTTCTTATACTTTGGTATTAATCTTACTGTGCTAAAGAAGTGTGGCGAACTTGGACATATGAATGTACGTGCTAAATTCTATTTAGTGCATGATGATGACGATGATGAGGGTGGTAATGATCAGTAATGTTTGTCGCAAAACAGTTGTAGACGATTGTATTTGGAAATCACCACTCTGCATCATGAATTAAATAAAGTTTTAATTATGTATTACTGAACACTAACCAAATAGTTCTGATGTTTAAGCCTCACTGTTACATTTCAACACTCAGAGTTTTCACAGATGACCAACCCTTCCCAGTTTCTAATGTTAACACCCTACCCCCCACCACCACTCCTGACAACAATACGTAAAACGGATTGCCAATAAATTGATAAAAGAATTTACTTTAGGACCTTATAAACTGAATTTTATATACAGTCGTAGGTGTACAGCACTGTCTTAAAGTGTTTCGTAAACTAGACTGAAACATCCATCAAACTAATAGTGAATGTTATTTTATGATGAGGACAATTTTAGAAACAATATTTTGCTTATAAATTAAAATTAAAGGTAAAAGATAAAAGGAAACACATTTTCTGTAATAACTCACCTCCAATTACACCTTTGAATGTATTTTGATAATTTCGATCAGCTCCAAGAATTATCTCCTGAGATATTAGTGAACCGTCCACTGAGACAATACCTATTGATGTAGAAAAGAAAAGCAAAAATGTTAGAAATGTTCATAATTGAATCAATTTAAGTCAGTCAGTCATATTCAACGCAGACATTTGACCTATATGTGCAGCGTTCTAAGTTGTCATGTTAATTCAGCACTACAAATCGTAGCAGTATATATATAAGATGACTTTCACTTTAGAATCTACGGGCGATTGCAACCGATTCTCAGATATGTAACCGTCAGTCTCTAACCGTTGTTTGTAACAACCATAAAAGCTCGCATTCATCAGTACGGTTCAGATGAACAGTCAACGTTTCCATTGGCTGATGTCACATTTAGGCTTAGCTACTTCTAATGTTTTCCTATCATACTCTTACACTAGCCAAAAGCTTGCATCTATGCAGGTGGTGATTGGTAATATGAAATATGTCTCAACCAACTTAGTCAGTGAAGAGTATCGTCACTTAACTGACTTACCATCTTTGCTCAATACCTTGTGTTTCATTTTACCTATGTCATAGATGATATAAGTTAGCAAAAGTCAAATTAGCTTTCCGAATTAATTTCAGTGAAGTCGTGGATTTATTCAGAAATTTACCAGTGATGTTTATAAACACTTATTCTCAACGACAATCGATGGCGTTTGTATATTGAATGAAGTTGAAACTGCAAATCACAGGTTGCAACTTACTTGGTGGTCTGAAAATTAGGTGTTTGTCAAGAGACGTGATTGCCCTTGATTCAACTATTGACGAGATAATGGATACAAACTGCTCCGAAATCCAATACTAGGATAATAAAGTTATCCACTGCTTTCAAGATGTCGATGGTCATCTAACTAATAAAACCTATATACTATATGCTAAAAGACAACTTAATGTTTAAAGTTTATTGCTAATGTGTACATCTCTATTTGTTCAATACAGTTTTACAGTATCTAAGTTCCAACATACAATAATCACTTTGAATTAAACTATATCAACTCATCTTATGTAACACCCAGTTGTCAATCAATGAATTAGACTTTTACAGCTATCTATTATGTTCATGAAATGTATTGGTTAACTACTTATAACGTAGATTCCATGAATTAGTTCAGTCATCACTGATGACTTTTTGATTTTGTTAGTAGATTAATATAGAACTTTAAAAATTGTGGATCACGTCATCATCAAGAGATCGTCGTGTTTTTTAAAAAAATTCAAATAGTTATTTACTACTTTCAATGACGTAATCAAAGACGTTAGCACGAAAGTGTATAGGCCAGAACAGTGTGTTAATGTTAGGCTAGCGAGGTAGTCAATCAAGAACTTTGTCTAGACCTAAATATCGTGCTAGTTGCGACTTTCATCTGCTAAACTTTTCAGACTACAAATGACTCCCTTTATGTTACTGAGGTCCTTACAACTGATTGATCACTGAATAGCATTCAATGCCTTAGTTTTTCCAATGTTTCCACATGTGAAACTAAGCAGAATGAATTTGAATCTCATAGGAAACTTCAATTCTCTCAAGATTGTAGGCACATCTTAAATACATGAATATCTTAATAAGAAAATATTGATATACTACTCTTGTTACCGATTTTTACTTTCCATTTTGACACAGTTTAGCATATGTTGTTTGTAAATATACACACTCCTTCCCTTCCTCCATCCCTCCCTCTAACTATCACTGACCCCAACTGAAAAAACTTTCAATACATAAACAACTAGTTACATGTGTAGCATAGTTATAAACAAGTAATACATTCTAAATCAATACTAAACACTTTTGTGCAAGATTTATGTGACCTTAAGAAAAAAACAAAAGCCTGGAATTATCCATTATGTTGACAATGTTCAATTAGTGTGTCATATTCAGTATTTTCGGACATTTTCAAGTTTATTTTGTGAGTCACTGCTGTATATTAGAGTTTAATTTCCATTTGATAACTAACTTTAACTGTAGAAGATTAAGTGTTCATCATGAGACTTGACAATTCTGAGTTTGATTCCATGGAGGAATCAAGGGCTTTCCCCACTGTCCAGTGCTTCTTGGTTTTCAGTAGTACTAAACCAACATCATTCTGTTGTGAATACAAACAATGTTAGAGTGCATTACGCTGATGTACAGTTCAGAAAAAAAGATTTTGAATATGTCACATTTCATGAGCTTCTACTGTCTGATTAGACAATATCGTTAAAGACATATGCCATACACCATCTACGTAAATAGTTTTGGATTACTCCACAACTGATTAACTACTTGTTATGGTGAACTTGAATTTGGTTATTCTATGTCATTAATTGAATTGATCACTGACCGTGTAGCTAATTACGTATATGTAGAAGCAACAGACTATCACTTTGCTATAGAAAGTGTTTATCACAGTTATTGAAAGAAATCTTGTGAATGATATTTTGTTTGTCTTCCTTTGTTGCTTTGTATTTCGATTTGTACCTTACACCTGATTCTATTGATTATGAAGACGCTTTCCATGTAGGCTCGATAGAAGTTTTCCTTCGTTAATTTCCTTTTCGGAAATGAATGTAATAAGCATTTCGCCTTAGAAGTTTTCGTTCGTTAATTTCCTTTTCGGAAATGAATGTAATAAGCATTTCGCCTTTTATCTCTTAGAATAATGTAGTAACATGATGACAGCTTTACGACTAAACCGACAACATCTTCAGAGAACAAATGTGGGTAAATCGATATACTTGAAATGAAATCACTTAATACAAATTACACTATAATATGCAATACTATTCTATTAGTTGAATGTAAAAGCGGTTAAATATGCTTGGATGCAATAGATAATAGAAAAATCTCATTAAAACATCAAACGAAAGCATTAATTCAACAAACAAATCTCTTTTTGATTGACTGAATTCATCACAGACTTATGTTATTAGAGTACCGATTGAAAACCATGGAGCATTAAAAAGCTATCTAGCCACAGCATGAGACTCTTCAGTAGTGCACACCTCAGATTACTCATCAGGAGCTTCAGGCTTGCTAACATCTAACCCAATACACCACTGGGCCAACATCCAATGATAGAATTCCCACTCTCATCAATTTGTGATATAGCTGGACAATCATCTGTGGTGCGCACTGCTGAGGAGTCCCATACTATGACAAAACAAATGTCCAATGTTCCCTGTTTTGCAATTGGTACTCTGTCAACATCAATCTATGACGAATTCAATCAACTATACTTAATGCCAATCCTCACAAACCACCTCAATTCAAAACTGATTTCATTTAACGTAGTTTATTTGTAACAATTCAATCAGTAGTTTCTCATCGAGGATCTAATATATATCTACCTACTATTTATGGTAATTATGAAATCAATGTCAGTTACATGGTGGTGGCAGCGGTGTATCATTTTATAATTTAACAAGTACCATAGGGATTATGAAAATAATTACTAATGATCAACAAAAGGAGGACCTGAACAAAGTGACTACTAATCAAAGGTCATAATGAGTAAATGAATGAATTGGGAGCTTATCGATATAAAATTGACTGATTACATAATATGTAATATGAGTATAGACAAAAGGTTTTGATAAGAAAACGAATGTTAACACTAGATCTGTAAGAGAAAAAAGAATAAATTACAAACACACTAAAAGAGTCAGAATGGTTTAGAATATACCAAAACAATGGGAAACATTGTCGGCAGAGGAGGGAGGAGGGAGGGGGGACTGTTATGATTACTATGTAAAGTGATAATGGAATTCTAAAACCATTTTCATCATTGCTACACGAGAATAAAGAGACGACTATTAAGACGATGTAAACACATAACGATGTATGATTCGAAAAAAAGTAAGAAAAATTGAGGAAAAAAAAGAAAACAATGTCAAACAAGTTTATATGTTAACTCATCTTTGATATGGCTCATGTTAATAACCAAGTTAGAGTAAAAAGGTTGTACAAACATCTGAATATTTAGATCAAGTTTGTGGATAAAGATAGTGATAGCTTTAGTTATATGTAGGAAACCAGAGACTTGTAAGCTATGTGAAATGGTTGATGAAATTCGTTAAATTTATTCTTACTTAACTTCTGTTATTCTTCAAACTCCACCATCAGTTTACATATAAATCATCAAAACAAAAAGCCTCTCTTCTATCGACATTCTTTCCATCGTTTATGATGTATTCAAAACCATTCTGATGTTTTTTTTTGATGTATCTAATTCATTCTCTTTACTTATACAGATCTAATGTTAATACTTATTACCTTATGAACACATATTGTCTATATTATATCATCCATCTACTGATTAGAACCTCTAAGTATTAGTTATTGTATCCACCTTACATTTTGTTAATGATTTACAAGTAACTTCATGGATACATTAGTACTTGTTTTATTATAAAATAACACAATACTACTTGACTAGTATAGACTTTGAGTATTGCTAAATGATATATGAGTGTAGATCCTTGATAAAAAACTAATTGGTCAATTGTTGTTCTCATTTAACATTTGTAAACATTGAAAACATTTTCCTAGAGAGTCTCGATTGAATTCTCTTTATAAAATCATATAATAATAGACAGATATTTTTGTCTTCCTCGTGCCTTAGTAACTAATATACATGTACTCAGTTAGGAACAACTCGAATAGATAACTAATTGGCAAGAGGTATGTTTGAACTCAATTGATCACTAACTAGATCAGATGTTATGTAGTTACTGATTCATGGTAATAAATAAGATTGATCAATATATATTGTACTTCGTAAGAAATCTGTAACTTCATGATTCACTCTGATGAGGAATTTCATACTTAATTTGTCAATCCTGATATCACAAATTGATCTGAACCAGACAACCATTGATCACCTGGAAGCATTGGACAGCTATTTCGTCCTTGTATGGGACTCTTTCGCAGTGCACATTCATAACCCTATCGGGGATCGAACACAGTACCCTCCGGCTCCGCGACGAGAGCTTTATCATTGGATCATTGCTGATGAGTCTCATACTAGGACGAAATAGCTGTCCAATGCTTCCAGGTGATTAATGGTTGTCTGATTTAGATCAATTCGTGATATAAGGATTGTCAATAAAATGTTATATAATACACTCAATTCTAGTTTATTTCACTTAGTTACAAATAACACAATTACTACTATATAAGGAAATGCATTTTTTTCAACTTAAAATCGATCCATTCAGAAAAATAAACCAATCATAACTAAAGCTCATGGGAAAAAAATTGACCAATGAAATATAAGATTCATGGTCAATTGTGTGCAAATTTATTTCGATTAATACAACTGCCTATTTTGTAAAAAAAATCAACTGGAATTTTTACGGGAATTAGTGGTGGGGGGGAGGTGAGGGTGAATTTTTGTTTAGTAGATAAATTTCGATCGTTTTTTTATTTGTCAGTTTATCATAGAGATTATTCTATACTCATTTGGTCAATTACATAATCATGAAAAAAAAAACAGTAAAAAAATTACATTATCGATTAATTAAATATAGTCAGTTTAAATGGCACATAAATCGATTTTGAGAGAAAATGCCTTAACTGTACTCATACAATCAATTGATGAAATAGGAAAATAAGTAGATGTTATCAGTAGTTTCTTTTTTTATATCATGAAATTGATTGTGATATTTTTTTGTGTGTGTGTAATCTCAAATGAAATGCAGTACAAATTAATACAAATTAGAAATTAGCCAGAGGGTCCTGGGTTCGATCCCCAACAGGGTCTTGGATGCGCACTGCTGAGGAGTCCCATACTAGGACGAAACAGCTGTCTAGTGCTTCCAGGTGATCCGTGGTTGTCTGGTTCAGATCAATTCGTGATATCAGCATTAACAAAATTAAAAATAGCAATAATTCTGCACTGATTAGTTAACTGAACAGTTTAACAGTTAAGTGTTTTTTTTTAACAAACAACTGAAAGTTAGTGGATAAACATGATTGAGAAATCGAAGTTAATGCTAGAATGAAATAGTTATCCAACAGTGACAATTTATGATTTTTAATGATTACGTAATTTATGTTAATGCTGATATCACGAATTGATCTGAACCAGACAATCATTGATCACCTGGAAGCACTGGACAGCTGTTTCATCCTGGTATGGGACTCTTCAGCAGTGCGCATCCACGACCCTGTTGGGGATCGAACACAAGACCCTTTGGCTCCGCGACGAGCGCTTTACTATTCATGTTAATTGTAATATTAAATTCGATTATCTTTACATTAGTAAATTACAATGTTTCTATGATTTGTTAAACTTACTTATATCTAGATAATTGAAAAGATTGAAGTGAGAAAAACAATTCTCTATTAGTTAAGAAGTTAGTTTGTTTCGGAAATTATGTTTACATCTGGTTTATGTTAGTCGATAGCCATTAGATATACACCATTACATCTTTTTGTTATTGTATATCTTTTAACAGAATGACATGTAGATAGATTAGAATGGATGAATACAAAGAAAGGAACAATTCATTATATCTAGTGATAATGTTAGTAAGATGTTGACTTGATTCATGTTTTCTAATAAAAGGACTAAGAATTCATTGTAACAACTGAAGGCTATGGAATTCATCCCATAACCTAATTTAACAGTACATACTGCTTAGAAGTCTTATACAAAGATGAAACTACTATCCAATGCTTCCTAATTTATAGTAATACCCAATCAATATCAGTTTGTAACGAATATAAACAACAAAATCAAGCTAAATTCTAATTATGAACTTTGAACTTTATTTAGAATCCTAAAAAACTACACATTAATTGGTATGTACATGTTAGTTTATCAATATAAGTCCTTCAAATAGTCAAGGTCAAATAAACCCGACTATTACTAACAAAAGTACATTGATACATTCAAGCTGTGCATCAATAAACATCTAAAATACATTTTCATTCAAAGAAATAAATTTGGATAAACAAAAAGTAAATATTAAGTTATATGGCAATTAAACAAATTATCAACCAACAATTAGTTCATTACTACTGATATCATAATGTTAGCATCCTCTCTATATATACAAACATGCACATGAACATCATCATGAATTCACATGATCATTAGAATATTTTAGAAGTACAATCGGATGTCAGAAATGTTTTCACTTAAACAATTAGTAGAGATTTGGTTACAAAAGATAACTTCTTACTTTCTTATTTGTAATCACTAAGTATTGATTTCAATTGATACTACAGAGAAACCAGGTCATAGTGTCTAAACAGCTAATTTGTTCTAGTATGGGACTACTTGGTGGTCAAATTAACAATCAATTTTCATGAAATGATTTCAACTTGACCTAGACTTTCACCAACCTAGAGGTTCTGAGTTCGACTCCACTGAAGGAATCAATAGTATACACTACTGAATAGTCACATAGTAAGACGAAACAGCTTTCCAGTAATCCCTCATTTCCAATGATACCAACTTCAATCTCTGATGAATTCAATCAACTAAACTGTATATTAATCACAATAAAGCCACCATGATTCAATTACAAGAATTGTCAAATTAACTTCAAACAAAATTTAGATCATTACTACTGATATCATAATGTAAGTATCCTCTATATATACAAACATACACATGAACATCATCATGAATTCACATGATGATTAGAATATTTTAAAAGTACAATCGGATGTCAGAAATGTTTTCACTTAAACAATTAGTAGAGACTTGGTTACAAAAGATAACTTCTTACTTTCTTATTTGTAATCACTAAGTATTGATTTCGATTGATACTACAGAAAAATCAGGTCATAGTGTCTAAACAGCTAATTTGTTGTAGTATGGGACTACTTGGCAGTCAAATTAACAATCAATTTTCATGAAATGATTTCAACTAAATCAACTTAATAACCAGATAATTAATGACCGACTTCATGAGTTTCTAGAAGTTCTAGTGATAAGTTGTAATTGATGGCTTATAAGCAAGTCGATAGTTAAACTATTATCGTTAATGACGTTGTTAAATGATTACTGCTATATTTCAAACACTGATCACAATAGGGAACTCATTAGTGAACACTGGTTGGCCTAGTAGTTAGGCTTTCAACATATAACCACTATGTCATTAGTTCAATCCATGGTAGGTTTGTGGGTGGATACTTTCAATGAGTTACATACTGGGACTAAACGTATGTACAGTGTTTGTTAAAAGAAATCAATTAATTTTTATCAGTTTAGAGCTTAGCAAAAAGATTTGTTACCTTAAGTTGTTACATTATGTTAACAATACAAGATATGAATCTACAGGATAACAGAATCAGATGTATATGAACCTTAGTGATTGATTTTAAATCATGTCATCCAATGTCTTCAATCATTGAAGTACAACTAATTAGCTTACATCTACCAATATGTTTTAGATCAATAGTCAATGATGGTATATTTTAGTTTGGACGGTATAAACCTTTTACGAAGTTCTAGTTTTATATTGGTGTAATATGCTTATAGAAGTCTATATTTATCTAGTTAACATTCTAAAGACAAATATGTGACATTTAAATATCTAACTGAATATTTTGGCGATTGTTAAATCTAGGTTAGACAGACAACTGCTGAAAACCAGGATGCATTATTAAACAAAATATACTATGAAGATAAATTATGGCTATGAATACCATGAAGACAATCAATTCTAGACTAGGTCATATGAATAAACTATATACACTTTACTTCTACATAAAGTAGAGGTTGATGATGTTGTTGTCTGGAACGACAATAAAGTATACTGCAGTTAAACAACAATACAAATATCATGTATATTGGGTGAAAACCTTGATTATTTCAAAAGCTAGAAATATAGAGTATAGGTTAATAGTCTGAATACTACTCTTTCATTTAAGACTACCTTGAGTGGTTGGATCAATGCCGAACTATAGGCAATTGGACTATCTCTTATCGGTTATAAGCTTGTAGTCAGGTAGTCTAAGGTCAATCAAATAGCTTGAGGGCATTTTAAATGACGAAGTTGGAACTTGTGTAATAACCTGCAACTACATTGATAAACTAAGTAAGGTAAACAGTGGCTGTCCTCAATTTAGACAGTAGCTAACACATTGATAGATAAGTTGTGCGTACTCATTGACTATCGAAAATACTCTATCTACTTGCCTCTTACTTCCTTATTTGGTTGTACACATTTTCTACAAACATATTCTTATTTATCATTTTTCTTCCAGCTTTGTTCAGTTATGCTTCATCTTTCTTCAATCTTCCATTTTCTACTACACTTAGTCTAAGTAGGGGATGAATATCTTCTATTTGTTACAAGTGACCTAGACTTAATCTGTCTTAGTTGAGGTTTACTTAATGAAACCTTTGCTGTCGTTACATATTTTGAATGTTTACCAGTTCTAATTGTACATATAAACTGTTGATCACAGAATAACACATAGTATGTTGTTGATGTCAAGTTGGTTGGGAGTTACTGGTACTAAACCTTCTCGAAAATTGGGTTCCCTACCCTTTTTAACAATAATAGGATATCTAATACTTTCCATGGAATTCTAACCCAAGTCATTGAGTTTCATAACAGAGGTTTATCAGTATTGAACACATACGAAACAGATCATTCAATTAATTGATTAATGTACTTTATGCATCGTATCATACTAGTAACCTATTCAAAAGACAATTTGTTTGAAACAGAAAATTATTCACTCTGCCTTTTTACTGTCTTTTTAATAGTTTCTGATTATTGATTCTTCAAGTTGATTTATGTTTCTCACTGATCTTAAATCGATGTACTATACAACAAGGTCATATATACGTTGATGATTAATAGATCTATAAACTTTCTCTATAAGTACTACATTGTTCATAAATTTCAGTCGCTTGAATCAATAATTTCGTTGTCTTTATAGGGAACATCATCATCATCATCATCAGCAACAGCACCAGCACAAACTTCAGATAGAAGTAAACAATGAAGATTTGTCAACGATAGAATCAGTCATAATTTTGTAGATACATTGATCTTTTACTCTGTAGATTATTCTGTGTGTTCATTCTCTTCACTGTTAAATTAATACTACTTACATTATAAATACTTTTTAATTCATTGATATTCATGTTGATTATTTCATGGAGTACCAATGTGATATGACAACTTGAACCAATGTACATGTGTCGCGTTCTGCACTACATACGATTAGGATTAAGACAGTCACGTTAATTGGCTATTACCTTAACATATACTACTATTTATTTGTATTCGTTGTGTCCCACTGTATATCAGTTACTTTATCAGTCTACTAATAGTACGGTGCGTCGCATTTGCGACTCTATCAAAAACTGAAACCAGGATCTTTTGATCATTTGATGACCCTTAGACTACTAAGTTTATAAATCATACTAAATATATTTATCTATCGCTTTTTTTAATGTGTAACGAAATATCCGGTCTCAAACTGTACTTTAGATTACTCCGGCGCATTATGAGGAATTCGTCAGCAGTTTCAATGGTATGACTGACTAACTGATTGTCTGAAATGACACACTCAGTTGGTATATTTCATCAACACAATGAAATAGAATTATTAAAATGAATGCATCTATCGACATCGTCGATATAAAACTTGAAAATTTACAAATGAAGTTAACAATAGCTATATATTCTACTTCTGACAATCATCAACATCTAGATGGAAGTTAGATTGTGGTTGGTAACTGGTATTTATGACCGCGTTTCGTCCTATCGGAAACTCATCAACCAGGTGTATGTGCCATTTCTTAGTGGTGATATTCACACCAATTGGCAGTCACAAATTTGGTTTTCACCTCCTTTATATATTAGAGCCTTATCGAAAAAAATTCGATAAGAATCTATATTTAACGATATCAACCGAATAATTCCAGCCTTTATCACCAACAACTGGGGAGATATAAACGCACCTTAATTATTCAAAAATATAGTTCTTCAATTATAAAGAATGGTGAATAACTATGGTAAACTATAAAGGAATTTCCACTTTCATTGAATGTTGATATGTAGAGACTATCACCTGGTGTCACTGTTAATAATCAATTCATTAGTAACCTATTTCAAACTCATACGAAGTACAATTAGAAGTTGGGACTTTTGGAGTTCGAATAAGTCGAGTGGGACTATCAATTTTAATAGCATTATATAGTTATCATGCTACTTCATAAAATCAAATAAAGTGAGAATCCTACTATTGAAAGCCTGGTGGGACAGTGCGTTTTCAAAGAGATTGGGTGGTCCTGAGTACTTACAACCCCTCAGGGGTCCGATACCATGGTAAATCAACTATTTAACAGTATTCTCTAGTTTTCAATGATATCACCGCCTCCGGGACAAATTCAAACAATCTTACAATATACCTATGCCAAAAGGTCCTCATTTCAGAAGTGTACATACAAAAATAGCTCTATTCTTTCACATTCAGTATTTTCCAACTTAGATATCTTCAAACAAATATGCACAAATGTTTTTCAGCAAAACCAGTCACCTTTGACTTATGAGTAAGATTCGCATAATTAAACCTTCTTCGTATTTGTCTCACTGTACTATTACCTTCATGTTTTATCCTTTGTAGAGGTAACTTATAATAAGTCTGTTCACCTAACTTTGTAAACAATTTCGAATGAAGATTCTGAAGATGCGATGTAGACAAGAATAATTGAATGCTCATTCAACAATAATACTGTTGAGCGATATGTATTCACCTATAGATCGCTTAGCTAAGTAATACCTAAAGCATAACTCTAATGGGACGTGACCAATGGATTTCAATCATGTTAAATATTAGACAGTAATCTATAAGTGACAATAAATTGAAGTTAAAAGTATAACCCATTGGTTGTATATTGGTTCAGTGATCTAAAGGTTAAACAATCACCATAAAGCCTAAAGTTTTTTGGTATGATTGCTAGTTCAGTAGTGGATGTACACTACCATTGCTGCTAACTAACCAATAATCTACTATAATATATCATCATTATTTACAAACAATTTCATGGAATAAATCATAATAAGTCAACATTCTAAGAGTATGTCTACACCGAAAATACAAACAACTGCTACGATCATGTAAAAGAAGCGTTCATTGTCAACTCAATAGTAAATCAATCTATAAAACTCATAAGTAGTCTTTCAAGACCAGTTCTTGCTGACTTAAGTGTCAACCGTCGATCAGACGACGCTATACAGAAGGTATGTGTTGATGACATATTTAATGTATGTAATGAAATAAAGAATTCAACCAAAAAAATTGTTTGAAACTGTTAATAAATTTTAGTTGAATATCAAATTCACAATGAAAAAAAAACAAACAAAGAAACTATACTATCATTTAATTTGGATTGTGACTGGCAAGTGGAATCCAGGACGTGCGTATCGTCCCATTTTGGGACTCATCGGCTGGATGTACCTGCATCCAGTTCTTAGATGTAAGAATTTCATGAAGTAACAATTGAACCTGCAAAAGGTTTATGTGCTATAAATACATCTGAAGTATGTAATACCTTCAATGATTTAGTTTCTGTATACAGATAAGATTTAATGTAATCACAGTACTATAGAGTTAAACGACTATAATCTATTGATAAACTTGAAAATGAAAACAGTAACAACAATAGAAAGTTACCTACAGAATAATAGTAACCTAGTAACATAATGAAAACATTTCTGTTGTCAATATTTGTACTCTGCAATGTTCAACAGCATAAATACTCATTTCACATTATCTCTAGTTCTTATTTCCCAGTCTGTATATGTACTTGTAAAAATAAGTAAATTAAAAGTACAGAATAATACCTGTATTCAGAAGAGGTTACATCTAAAAAGAAGTAACCCATTTTCATTAACTCACTTTACACATCATTCAATTTAAGTATTTCTAGTTGTCATAGATTCCAATGAAAACTAGAAAGTTGTTTTACTGAATACACACATAGAACTATCTTCATTGAACCTCTTCAATTCAGATATACGATATAATGTACATAGAATGAATTCATTTGTAATAATCAATATTATTGATTTCTATTGAACCTATATCATTAAGTAACTAAAATATAACTATTATACTTAAAATGAATTAATCTTAGCAACACAAGTAAAATTATGATTCTTACATAATCCTATAATTAGATTACATAGATTACATAATAACTTATTGTTATATTACGTAATACATTCTCATACAATTCATAAATAACTATTATATTTAAGTTGGATTGTGATTGGCAAGTGGAATCCAGGACGCACGTTTCGTCCTATTTGGGACTTATCGGCTGGATATACCTGCATCCCAATGTTGATGTTCACACTAGGATTCATACTCAGTCCGCTTCGTGTCAAACTTAAATATAATTTGTGTACTACCGCTATATATATAGGCAATCCGCTCAGAATGCACATATAGCAACAGAGGCTGACCAGTTTCAGTTCATTACAAATCAACGGGATGATACAAGCTTATTCTAAATAACTATTATAGTCTATATTATTATTATATCTGATATCAGTAATGAAATACAATAATATAACTGTATACATAAGAAACATTGATTACATCATAGCAACAAATATCATGTTTATATACAACTTATTTTTTCTATTCATAATTTAACTTACTAGAAATAATCAAACTACTTTATTAATCCGTTTATATCATAGAAAAAAAAGGTACTATTATGATGATTATTGATTAATAAGTAATAAGAAGATATTGAGTAATCAGTTTATACACTGATAAATATAAAGTAGGTATTATATCCGTGATTATGTTCTCTTTGATTTGTTCACTTGAAAAATTCAAATTGAAATAGGTAAATAAAAGTTTCCACTTTTATTTTTCTCTTTTATTTATTTTATTGTTGTTGTTTGGTGTCAATGTAACTCATCATAAATGTACTCCTTTAAATTTGATTATGTAATTCATACTTTATTCATCACATTCATACAAACATACAATACACTGTTTAGTGTGTGTGTGTGTGTGTAATGATAAACTTTGAAAATTGTGTGCTTTGTAATTGTAGTTAGGTATGTATGTTAAGATATATAGCCAATCATAAGTAGAATTTAATTGAATAGTTTACCTACTGTGCATAATAAAAAAAAAGTGAATCCCATTTATTGGCCTATAAAAATGGTGTGTGTGTGTATGTGCAAGTGTAATATGTCAACATGCAAGTGGGGAGGGGGGAGGGACGAGATGTGTGTATATGTACAAGTGTGTGCGTGTAAACATCAGTAACAAATAGGCACCTATATACAAATAGGTGCTATAAACACATGTCTGTCTTACTTGACGACAACAACATATGTGCATGTAAGTAGTGTGTGTGTGTATATATTTATTTTTATTAGTTTAAAGTGATTGTTACTATTTCACCTCGCTACTACTACCATCCATCTCCCACTCATTTAATAGATATGAGCAAATCAAAAAATCATCAATTTAATCTAATATTAACATATTACTGATTTCACTACTAACTAAATATATATATATATAAATCATATGCATGAAGAATGAAAAATAAACAAAACAATAAACTTTATCAAAAATAAAAAAAGAAAGAAGAAACTATCGGTTACATCAAAGTGTCTATGCATATCTATCGTATGTATATGAATGTGTATAGATAAATTACATCATTTGATTGTTTTGATTTCAGTCAATTACGTTGAATACTATGTACTTTCTTACATAGATACGTGTTTTACAATGAATGAATGAAATGAAATGAAATTTTTTTATTTTCGATTGTAGAAGTCATAGCAACTAGTTTATTGTTTATTTTCACTAGTAGATTAACTGTTTTGATTAAATAACAATGAAAATAATAATAATAATGTTTTATTGTATTTCTTAATTAACATAATCAATTACTCTACTTATGAGGTAGGCGGAGAAATTAAAACAGTCTGTTATGGTATCCACAAGTACTAGTAACTGTGGGCTAACTAGTTCATATCTAAGAGGTAACTGTGAATAATAACAGATGGCATTGGATAACATGATTTAGTGATGAATTCGCTGAATTCAATCTTATACAAACTGAGTTTTAGAACACATTCTCATATGCCTTTTCATTCTATCTTCGTGGAACACATCGGTTCAGAAGCGACTAAATTTAGGTGGTAGTTACTGAGATTCTAGTGAGAATACAAGAACAGTGGAGTTCAAATGCGTTGAGTGTGTGTTAGTTAACCAATAATGATAATTGTGTAAATATATCAGGAATTGATCGTTGAGTATCCAGGAGGTTCTGGTCTCAATCCCTTAGTTTGGTAGTGGATATGCTTTGCTGAGGAACCTTATCCTATGACGAAACCAGTTATTTAGCAGCCCAATTTCTGGTTGTTCAACCCATGTCAATCGGTGATTTCAAATTAATGTTCTCTAAATTTAACCATTCAATTTATTATTGTTACCATAGCACGTAATCATCTTAATTCCATGTTGTTATACTGTAGTGATATGGCAACATGACGTATGGTATATCTGTGCCAAACCCTATGTTGATTGTAATAGAATAATAATGCAATAATCTTAAATATAAACAATATAAAGACAGAAACTACCACAAATTAGTGACTATCAAAAAGGTTCTGTAGTTCAGTGGGCATTAAGAGCAAAACATAATGAGCTCATATCTTACACTGATGAGTTGTAAATAAGACGAAACATACCACCTATAGTTCACTGTTAATTATTGATTACTTAATGTTTTTTTTCTTATTATAAATAATCAGTAATAATAGAGAATGAAGTTACAAAGGACAACAAAAACATCGGATTAGTTTCGTTCGTATATTCAAATGCCAAAAAAAACTGATAAAATCTAATTTAGTCTACTGATAAGTAGTATAAGCAAAACGTGTTTATTTATACGACCACATACTATCGGCTTTAATTTACATCTTTAAAAGAATCCAATACAAATACCATTCACTTTGTTCATAGGCAAACTTTGATAAAGTAGGAATATTAAAAAAAAAAAACAAGACGAAGATTTCCCTTCATGATTCCCACTAATCAATGTTAGAGGCATCGTTAATGATGACTTTGAACTTCAGAACTCTAACTCTAGTGAGTCAATTGAGTGGAGATTATGTAGACAATATATAAATTATAGAACTTGATTATGTTGATGTTAAGAAATCAGAATTAAATTAATTAAACATGAATCTATTCACATTAAGATCATCCTAAAACTATTGAACTCAACTAACAGGTTACATTACGTCAATTCAGAAACTTTCAGATTTATGCAGATATATCACAAATTGATGGAAGTAAGAATTATACCATTGAATGATCGCCTAGTGGTGCAGAGAGTTAGACGTTTGCCAATCTAAAGCTCCTAGATGTGCATTTCTGAGGAGTCCCATACTAGGACGTAACAGTTGTTCAGTGCTCCCTGGTTTTCAGTGATCCCCTGCCAACATCAATCTGTTACAAACTCAATCAACTAATTATACAGGTTTCTTCATTTAATGGTTTAAAAACGCCCTCAGAATTATACAAAGTCAATAATACGAATAGCTTAAACTCGCCGTTTTCACTTTAACCACATTTCAATTGTGTTTATTAGATACACAGAGAAGCGTTTACATAGTCATTTAAATGTGAATATAAATACTCATTAATGGTTGTATGCTTGAATTGTAGTTAGAAATAAAGCTCAATGAATGCACGATCTTTCCTATTTGTCACTCGTCAGTTGAATTTAGGCAGTAACATTCAAATATTAAGGTTCGAATCCAATGTTTATGATTTCAAATACTAACACAGGTTATCCACTAAAGTATTTATTGTTATATCGGGTGATACAAGATGAGTAACTAACTTTCCAAACTGTTTTTTTCAGGAGACTACTTCATCTATTACGAGTACATTGATTATTTTATTTCCACTATTGTCATATTCCCATCGTCCTAACCACTCACGAGACCCATCAACTGTTATCATATCATTTGTCATTCAGGAACTATAGTCAACTAACTACGTATCTGTACTTTCAGTTCCCAGTCATTATTGTCTCCGTTTTGTATAAATGTTATACTTCTTATTGGTCAGCTGAGTGATCATGTTTGTATGTATATAAATGAATGAGTAAAGCAGAATATGACTGTCTAGTCCTTGACTTAGTTGCCTTATTTTCTTCATTTCGGGCTTTAGGGCTAGTAATCATAAAGAAGGCATATACTCCTTAAGATATAACAGTATTATATCTAGATAGCCTGTAAATTCATTAATCTTTACATATAGCCAAATTGCACAATGCTCAAAACAGTGTAGTTTCTGAAGCTACTTAATCCATGGAAGATGATATGTTTACATAAAAGATTATCAGTTAAATGTATTCAATATTGACTTTCTACCTAGAAGTATACTCTTTTAAGTTTCATGTGTTCTGTATCACCTCCTTCAAAATATATTTATAGTAATCTAGTGTTTTAGAAGAATTCATACCACTTAGAAACTACTTTTACAACTGCTGCTATAGTCTTTCAGAATTATTTTAAATACATAATTAATCCTGATATTATTTAATATTAAATGAAGATGTCCCCTTAGGTCTTAATGTCTTCAATGCATGAATTTATGATAGCTTATTAGTGCCCTATGTCAAGCACCTTTGATAATGCCGATTGGATTCTGTCAATCAAGTTACAGTAATGTGAACACTTTGGTCCAAGTGACTTGATATCATGCGTACTATGTTGTGGTATGAAGTAATTTGGATGTAGTCAGCAGGAAATCTTCTCTAAATCTGGTTTTCATGCTATTTGGCATTAAATGGTAGCGAGGTATACATAAGACCTTGAAAGAGGCAATAGTACCTGGATGCAGATTGGGTCTTAAGCCGTTCAACCCCATAGTCCCACTGAGCTATACTAATGGTAACTGATTACCGTATGATTGTAATGTTTATATAGACTGAATACTGTTTGATGATTAATGTGATGCTTGTCTTATTCTTTATAGCGCGAATCGAAATTCATCTACCTAGCTATTACTAGTGGCCACTAATTTCAATAATTTGATGTCGCTTGCGTTACTTCTGATGGTAAATAAGTTAGTGATAGTCAGTAGAAAAAATAGCTTTAACTAGATTACGCACTAGTTACTATTTGTATCAACAAGATGTACGTGCAATCTTGGGGCAATTGATACTTTCTTTAAAAATAGAACCTGTAGAACACAGCTTCATACTCTTGGATGTTATCAACACTATCGACTAGTCAAAAATGACACTAGTCACTACTTAGTAATCAATCGGATGTAAAGATCTCAGCAATACAGTGGGTCTATCGTAGGCTGAATAACTTTGCTACGAAAAGTGTCAACTAGCGTAAAACCATTTTCCTGGACAGTTTTTCCCACAGACTACATCCAATCACTTTACAGTAAGACACTATTTTCGTCTGTATAAGTTAGCAATAATATCTTTGATTAAAGACATTGAATGTTGTGAATGATTATTTCTTGTCCAATTTGAGTAACTTGAAAAAACACAGTGACCTATTACTGTTGGTTTAATTCACAATCGTTCCAAAGTCTATGTTAACTTACTAAGGGGTTCAACAAATCGTCATTGATAACCGATTTAATGAGCTAAATCTATTTCATAAGTAACTAGCCAACATATTTATGTGAATGACAGACGGTAAAAGAAGATAACGAATCGTTAGATAATCATGAGAACAAGATTAGATCATATAATTACCATTAATACGTTTGAATGACATCATAGATTTATGAAATTTAACATTATCTGTGAGAATCTATGAACAGAAATCCATATTCCAGAAGATGAAGATACATAAAACGTACATTAGTCATATAGTTACTTACAAGAAATCAGTCACAGTCAAACTAACTTAGTTGTAATAACTCAGATTCTAAAATCAAATGGATGAGTTCGAATCCTACAGTGGGAGTTTTAATTTCTACATGATTATAGTTATACCTTGTAAACATGAATATCAATTAACACGAAATCTAGGTGTAGTAAGGCTTTTTTTTACCAACTACCATCAACTATCGGGCATACACTCAAGAAGATGACATGATTATTGTGAATATATCAGAGGACTACAATTCTTATCACTCGTAATAATGTATCCCATGTAACTTAGCAACAAAATATAACAGTACACATGGAACTAATTTAACTAGTTTATACATGTTTCTGAGTCTTAGTGTGTATGTGTGTGTGAGAGAGAACGGGATGAAAGGTGGGGAGAGGGGAATTGAGGGGAGTTGTCGAAATCACCTACTACAATAACAAAAGTTTATGGAATAAAAAAACAATACTCTATTTTTTTGGGGGAAACTAAGTCTCTCATTTAGTTTACCTGGTACAATATGTGATGTCTGATATCCATCTACAGTGAAATTAAATGTTGATTTATCACGATCGAGTGTAATGACATGCATACGACCATCATGAAATAGTTGTGATGGATTACTGATTACAAATTCTGCACCATTTATATCAGCGTAGAGTTTTTCATTGCGCTGTAATTAAAACAATGTAAAACAGACGAAGTAAAAAGAACAGTTAGTTCAATGAGTGATTCAACAAGAAACAGGGTTGGGTGGTTGGTTTAATGCCATAATATTGATGTTATCCTTCGACCAGATTATCTATTCATTTAACAAACGAATACTTCGTTTTATAGTAGTCTTCTTTGACTTGAGAACAGAACTGAAGTCCGTAAGCTAAGAGGTTATGTGGGAATGTTTATCACTATAACATAGATCTTAGAAATACACGAACCTAATGAAAGCTGTCTACGTGAACAATCAATGTGAAAAATGTTCTTTGAAAAATGCATAGACTGTAAATATTTGGTTATAGTTATCATTTAGAGATCACTTTTATGTCCTGGAGTGACCGAGTATGGTATGCTGATCCTAGGTATATATTACTTGATAAATATGAAAAATCAGTTGATAAGATCGTGGTTCATTATCGACTTATGATGATGGAGGATGTAAGAGTAAGATGGAAGAAAACTGGGATATAGTCAAATCGAAATGCAACATTAATCTATGAATTCATGATAGTAGGTTTAGACTACTTTGTTTGGGTTCGAGTGATAATTCGTGACTAGTAACTATGGATGTTGGGTTGCAATATAGCTAAGAATCGTTCATAATACCTAAGTGCATAGTTCAGTTGTAGTCAATTACTAATACTATTGAGGAGTTTCTTATTAGGACTATTCAATATACCTCTTAAGTTTTAAAGATTATCTGGCTTGAAATCATTCTATGATGTGATACTTTCAATTGTATTGGATTAACTTACCAAATAGACTTCGTAGAATGATCCATCAGTTTGTACAACGCGTACAATTGGACCATTTGTATGCCATGTTTGAAAGGCGACTCTTAAATGATCTTTATTAGTGCGATTTAATGGTTGAATATGATAAACAACATATGCTCCATTATCTGGTGTATACGGCATGAAACCTCGAGATTCTAAAAAGAGTTAAAAACAGAGAAAAAGTAGAGCAACAGAGTATCACCATTTAATCTTTCATGAATTAACACTGAAATAAGCGGAATTTGAGGAACTTTCAAAGACAGCGATGATAAATAACAATCACAAATTGAAATAACTTCAGTCTATCAGCTTATTTAAAAGAGATTATCCAATCATTTGATTTAGGGTCAGCTGATAAAGGATCGTTAGCAATCGACACAAGAATACATGAAGGTTATTTAGTAAAAGTACAATTCACGAATGAGGTCTAGTAATTCTTAAAATATCCACGAAGAATTATGTGGATAGCTGTCAATTAACAATGAGTTAAGAAATCTGAAACTAGCCAGTCGGGAAATCAGTTACACTAAGATATTTGTATACTACATAAAAATATGGAACTTTCAAAGTAAACTGGTTGTCAACGATACATAACAAAAATTGTAGTTAGAATGTATTTGGATCTTCCAGTTGATTTGCCAGGAACTGAAATTCATCAGTCTCTGTTGTCATTAATACATCCTGAGAAAGTTGCCTCGATATAGCGATAATTTATAAGTATTGTTTAAGTTGGATTAAGAATGGAAAGCGGAATCCAGGTGGGATGCATGGACATCCAGCTGACGAGTTCTAAATAGAACGAAACGCGCGTACTGGATTCCGCTTGCTAGTCACAATGCAACTAAAAAAATTATTGTGTTAAGTTTATCAAATAACAATTTATTGTTAAGCGATCTACATGATACAACCAAAATAGACCTCTACACTTAAATATAAGCCTAATCTAATCATGACGCCAACCTAAACCCTAATTCCAAACTTTTAAACCATACAACTATATTTAAGTGATTCTATGAATATCTGTCACATTACAAAGATATCAAGAATGAATATAACCACTTCTCATCTCCACACAAACATTCATGTTGATCACTTTGTTACAATTACCATGCAATTTATTTTACTAATGACTGACTTCAGAAGGCCATTACTGAGGTTCTAATGAAAAGTCATGACTAGTGGAATTCAAACAAGTCAGGTAAGAGACTGTTATCGATTGATAGCAATCGATGAAGTAGCTTAAATATATTGGGACTTGACTGAAGTCACGAATATCAATCATTGGACACTGACCGACTGGTTTAGTGGTCTAACTGTTAAGAGCTTGTTGCGAAACCTGAAGGTTTTAGTTCATGGATGAGTACTACTGAATTCGATACCAAGAGGAAACAGCTGTCTCATAGTGTGAATTTCTGGTTTTCAGTAGGTAAATTCATGGTATCAAATTCAATAAACCTACACCTCGTACGTAGTGCACAACTAGTTTCTCATCAAAACAACTTAAAAATCCATTATAAATATGTATTGTTGTTATTACAAATAGGCGCTAGCTCGAATAGTCACCCCACAGCCTGCAACATTTCTAACTCTAATTAGTTCGCGATATACTGTATAACCGCCATTTAAAGTGTTTATGATAAATAATCAGAGGTTAACATAAAGGTTTACCAGGCAGTCAAGCAACCAATTATTCCCACTCAACAGAACATACACTATAAATTAATCCTCATACATGCACGTGGGACATCACATAAGTATGAAAACGAACAGGAATATATAAGTAAACCCCTGAATCAATTGGACTAAACATATCCCTCCCCAGTCGTCTCTAGGAGCCAAGTAGAATCTCTCATTACCTTGAGGAAAGTCTATCATGCACATAGCTTGACATGAGAACACCAGTTAGTTCAAGTTTACTACACTGAGAACCGCAAGGTCGAGGATTGTTCCGAAGTTTCTATACATCTCGATTGCACACTGACTCAACTAGAGACCAAAATGGACCTCGGTAACTCTCATCCAGTAACCTGAACTTATATTTTTTCTCATAGGTACCCCGTAAAGGTGGTTATCTAGTTTCCATGAAAATCAGGTCAAGTCACACATTATTTCTTGGTTTTCAACTCACTGTAGATTAGGAAATACAAGAAAATCAGCTACCTAGAGAGAATTATAGTTACTGAAGTAGACAAAATACTTACGTCTTTCACACCGCGCTCCATTATATGCTGTATATCGACAATCACATTTTCGTTGATAATCTTCAGCATAACATCGGCCGCCATTCAAACAATAACCAGCGATACACTGAGGTTGTGGTTTTGGTGGGAGTATAGGGAAACTTGGTGTTGGTACAACTGTCACTGTTCCAGTCGATATTACAAGGCCTCTTTGTAAATCATTTATAGGGTATCTTCCATTCCAATGTAACCCTTAAGTAGAAATAAAAGTAAAGAACATTTGAAATAAAGTATTGAAAAGTCAGTCATCAGTCGGCAAAACCTATGATCTAAAAAATAACGAGTGAATACGTCTGTACTACTCTGATTGATTTTAAATCATGTTATCCGACAACCCTCTCCTTAATCAGATAGTCTATATCTACCAAGCAACTAGGTTCATACCCGTAATCTCGCAGTTTGGTGTCATATTTCGGTTCCCCCACCTCTCTTACTCTAGGCATCATTACACATCAAAGTGAATATAGGTAACATATACCCCACCAATTTTATCGATAAAGATTCACAGTTTCATCAAGTGACTTTCTATCTTTGCCTGGTACTCTATGCCTAATATCGGTACTACTTAGTTGGATGCTTTAAGAAACGCGTAACTATTCCACGAAGGTACCTATGAATCAAGATCTGTAGCTCACTGATATGGCGCATGTTCCACACCCATAGGTCAACGCAGAGCGGATTTCTGCACAGTATACTTGCCGCGTCGTTGTTAAACGAATATTTAACCTACATCACAAGTGGCGCAAATTAATTAATGTTAAGCAAACCTTCCAAATTCATTACGAAAATCCCTTGGATAGTAAATTATCAAATGCACATGTAACTTACAAGATAACGAAAGTGATTAATCGACTAAGTTACAAAAAATTAACGAATGTCATCATTCTTTATTTAGATTTTGCTGAGTTCTCTCAGCTGAATATATTTCATTGCTGACGACTTCATCAGAGCCTATACAGAGAAATCCTAGAATGTTCTCAGTAATCACATATCGTTCGTTTTTCTGAAATTTTCAATGTTGACAATCGATATTTCTGTCTTGTGACTCAGGTATTTTAATATAAAAACCCATTCGGCTGATTGAAGGATAGTTCTTTTCTGAAGTAATCGAGAGATTTATTAAGTAGACTCAACCACCATTCTCCATGGTATAGACGTAAGAGAAAGGAAAGCTAGTGGGAAGAGAGAAAAATATCATAAGCACATGAAGTTGTTAACGGCTACTGGTCTGGACTGTGTGGGTAGAGACAACTAGTTTTTAGCCCGCTGGATTATCATGATCTATAGTTAAGGAATTTGGTTGGTACAACTTAGAAGGAACCATAGTAGCTCAATTACATTTATTCTTTATCTTCTAGATTACAAGTTTTATTATTCATTCATCCATCTTTCTCTTCAATTATTCATATTAAACTATTTTCTAGTATTAATCATGTTAATCTGATCTCGTTGTGCTAATGTGACATGTCAATTTGAGCCAACACATATGGGCCAGGACCTACGTTGTTTATAACTGAATAGTTGGATTCTGCATAAGTACATCATAGATAATGTGAATTGTTTGCATTGTCACTACAATCGGACGCGTAAGAAACTAGTCTTCTAAATCCTTCATATTTCGTCGCCCAAATCATGATTAGTTCAATGGTACAGTATAGTTTAACCTAAAACTCAATTTATTAACATGTATTTATCTTCATCCAGTAGCCTGATATATACAAAAGAAAATGGTTAATCAATTTCTATCGTAGTGTTAATTAGTGTTACATGTTCGAGTCCTACACAAGAGATGGAAGGCATTAATTTCATGAAGTCTGTAGGTATACTTTACTTACACAATTGTAAATTAATACAAAATTTAGGTTAAATAGAATTTCTTGTCAGTTACTTCTAATCACCTAGTAACAAAGTCATTGATACATTTACTTTTGAATGAATTCAATATTGAAGTTAACATTCAAAATTAAAACCAAGAGAATCATAGTAGGATGAATTTGTATATTCCCATTGATTTGTTATAGACTAAAGCTGGTCAGTCACTTGTGAATAATCGCTATATTGAGGCAATCCTCTCAGGATGCACATATAGCAACAGTGATTGACCAGCTTCAGTCTATAATAAATCAATGGGAATATACAAATTCATCCTACTACCAATTCGCCCATTGCACAAACGTGACTGTCTGGACTCAGAAGTCTAGTGGTGTACGCGGTGGCGTATGACACGAACCGGACTGAGTTCGAATCCCACTGTGAACATCAACATTGGGATGCAGGTACATCCAGCCGATGAGTCCCAAATAGGACGAAACGCGCGTCCTGGATTCCACTTGCCAGTCACAATACAAATTAAATAATACAAGAGAATCATAATTATCACATACCTCCAATTACACCACGAAATATATCAGATTTCTTTTCATCTGCAGCAACATGAATAGCATTATAAGTGATACTATTATCATAAGGATTGACTAAATCTACAAAGAGAATGATGTGATAGAAATTGTTAATTGTTAAAAAATATAAAGTTTAAATGTTATTTTATACTACTTATTAGTAGAAAGAATGATACATCTGTAAAGTGAAGCCACTTTCTTGTTGGACGTATGTTAATAGAGAGAAGGTACTAAGTTCAAGTTAATGGAATCAACATTTAAAAAATGTTACAACTCAAGTAAATTTAGCTAGTGAGTTGCAAATTGAACAAAGTGACAACTGTAAGTTTTACTGTTAGCTACAAAATAGCTTTACTGAAACATCTTGACTTCATTATCTATAGGTTGTACCATAGATTGATCTCATTCTAGACAAGCAGAAAAGAACCAGGAAACATGGAACTTTGCATACATAACTCTATTCAATTTAGTGATAGGTGTTATACCTTTAGACCATAGATTTAGCTCACATTTGTTACTCCAGTCAGATTGAAATATTGCGAAGATACTTGTCTTGCTCACAATATACGTTCTATTCGTGAATTACTATATACTACGTAATTACTACACATGATGGTTTCTAAGCTTAATCATTGGAACTGGACAACAGAATCTGTTACTTCTAACCCCGTGATAAAGGAAAGAACAACTCTAGAGAAAAAACGTGTTTGGTAAGTAAAATTTAAAAGAATTTTAATAGTATGTTGTCACTTAAGAAAAACTGACAGCTGAATCACAATATATCAGAGTACAGTTTTAATGCGAAAAGGTGTTTGTTCATTCCTATCGCAGCAAAGCCGAAGACAGCTTGGAATTATCGAACGAAGAATCGGTTTAAAGAACGTTTTTCATATAAATCAGATACATGAAGATGAGAGGATAGTATCGACAAAAGACGTGTCCTCCATAACCAACCCTACATCACTAAACGTAAACGACGTATGACTAGATCACTCTACCAAGGAAAATCGAATGTCGACGAAATTATATGAGTAAGCTCCAGGTGAACTTAAAAACACAATCGTATTCTAGCGACTCAAATGAGAAGAGATGTTGAGATGGATATTAGTAATCCCAAAATGAAGTCTTCAGTTAAATCCCTAATATGAAGAATTCCCATGGGCATTATTTCATTTGTCGACTCCACAATCGCTTTCCCTGAAATGATGATTTGTAACTTGAGAGGATTCGGAGTCAGAGTTTAAAAAACAAAAGTAAGTGGTATTCTAACCACATGTATACAGTTTATCAGAATCTCTACTATGCTTGAAAACTAATTACTGAACAATGTAGTTCTAACTTGTCGAATACCACTGATGATCAAATTGCAATATAGCCATTAATCTAACTGATTCGATTTATCAATCGCTATTTTGATGATGTAAATTAATGATATTATGAGAATCAATAAGCAGTATTGACTCTAGGTTACATACTACTAGTTGACGCTTTTCATCAAGATGTATCTGCCAATTTAAACTGAATTAATTAGTGTCGCAATTGACCTGATTACAGATTGTTACATGCACAACCGGTTTATATAGTGAACATGCCAAATGGTGACTAGAACTTCAGGCAAATGTTTAGCTTAACCATCATAGATTATAATTGTCAATACACATACCATGTAATGATAATCGTAGTACTTCACCATCTTGTGTTACGATCATTGTACGACCCTTGCGTTCAATATTCATTATGTGATAATTTCCATCATTTGATCGCATACCAAAATCATGTGAAAACTTCCCACCTGTATCTACAATAATTCGTCCATCATGCTAGAAACAAAGACAAACTCATTAGGTTGTATTGTATAAATGGTGTGAAATGTTACAGATAGGAATTCGATTGTAATTCAGTGCGGAGGAGGAGGGGGAAGGCTGGAAAACTTCAAAATGACAAATTAGGAAACATCAAAGAATCCCAGAGAACTTTTCTAGAAGCCTCTCTTTAGAGTATACTAGATAAGGATGAGTATGAACGATTTTTAAAATGTCCTGGAAGAATTACTAAGTTATTGAGTGTATTCGTCACTACACTCATACATAGACTAAACACTTCACTTCAACTTAACTATAGTAAACAGTACACAACATGACACATTTTTCGTTACTCTTGAAGTTCCAGTGAGACGTTAAGACTGGTAAGGTTCAAGTAGAAAGTGAGATATTCATCATTAAAGGCATTGGATGATCGTCTCCCTATATCACAAATTAATTAAAATTGTAACTATTTCATTGAACGTCAGTTCTGTAGTGTTGATGGTAAGCGTCCTCTGTGAGACTTAGTGGTCTTAGGTTGAGTCCCTGGTAGGATGTGAGTGCACATTTCTCATGAGTCTCATACATGGATGCAGCAACTGTCTGGCAGTACTTCCTAGTAATCAGTGGTTGTCAACTTCAAGATTCCACAAACTACACAGTAATGAAAATACGGTGCAAAAATATGATAAAAGAGAAAGTTAAAGTCAATAGGATAACCAATGACTGACTGACATACTTTTGAATGAATGTAATTAAGTTTAAATCTTTTGGTAACCATTATTTCCAGAAAACGTAACTAACTGATAACTTAGAATGACTTTGTGGGATAGTAGAGCTTAAAATCCAGAAGACAAAGAGTAAAGGTATTTGCACCACTGTGCTTCAAATCTAAAAATGTTACCCAAACAAATCACCAATCAATGAATGCGATAGTGATACTCAATCCAATCACATAGTATGTATCTACCAACATAGCTTAGTCCAATTAATAGTCAGCATCTTCACAGACAGATAATCTAACTAATTTTGGCCACCATTAGTTTCTCTTCATCGTATTCTTTGAGTTAGGTGGTGATTGAGTATACGTATTTCATGTTTAAACCATCCAAATTGATGAAGATTCACAACTTCACAAACCAACTTATCATCTTTACCTTGTACTTTATACCTAACTTCAATATTATTTACTTGGTTATTCAATGGTGCAAAAGCAATGATTTGAAGGTATATATGGTCCGTGATCCGTAGCCTGCACATGACTTCTACATTCATAGTCGATGTTTCATATCAAAAGTTTAATACAGATATTGATGATAGCATCATTGGCAGGTTGAAGAAATAATTTTTTCTCAGAATATTGTACAAAATAATAACATTTTACTTACCAATTTAATAGCCCAATGTCTTCCATCCGACATCATGAAAGTGACTAATGTACCAGAATCCATATAAGTTTTAAAACCAAAAGTTACATTATCTTCAACTGTACGTACAGATGGTATTAAATTATAAATTAGATAACCATCTTTTTCATATCCAATATGAATACCATGAGCATCTAAGTTAACAAGTAAATAAGAACAAAGATAGAGAATGATTGGAAAAAGACTAGTTGATTTTGTGTATCCGTATGCGTCTGGACTAAATGCATTGGCCGAAATAAGTGATAATTGCCATGAGCCCGTCGCTAGTTGTTACCATGACATGGTGGTCAAGATAGGTTCTTAGGTTCTAACATTACAGACAAATTGGTTGATATTAGATAAGGTTCATGAGGAGGAAAGGGAGAAAAAATTTATTACCGACCCTATTGTCGTATGACAGCAGTGAGAGGTTTTCTTTAGGAAGCTAGTGCCTTCCTGTAACGAGAAAACGTTAGTCATTTAAATAAGAAATCTCACTTTTCCCTATTTATTTTGATAATTGATGATATGAAATGAAGGTGTGGAGCCGATATATTTCCAGAACAGCATATATTAAGACCGTATGAGATTAGCTTCAAGCAGTAAAATGCCAGGGCCGTCAAGACTACTCCTAGCCCAATTTATTTTTGTCTCTCAAGAAAACTATGAGTGATTAAGATGGTCTTCCATATGTTTGTAGCAGCAATGGAGATCTCTTTCCGAGCTTTAGACTTAATTTTTTTCTAAAAATCCCTATGGTAACCATTGAACAAAATCAATTCAAATGCCACTGGTTTATTAGAATGAACTTGTATCTTCCTCATGATTATGGACTGAAGCTAGTCAGTCCTTTTTGTTATATGTGCATTCTGAGCGGATCTCCTCGATATAGCTATTATTCACAAGAATAATATAAGTTGAATTGTAAGTGGCAAGCGGAATCCAGGAAGCACGTTTCGTCCAATTTGGGACTCGTCGGTCGGATGCACATGGATCCCAATGATGAGTTCGAATTCCGCTGTGAAAATCAACATTGGGATGCAAGCACGTTCAACCAATGAGTCCAGAATTAAACGTAATGCGCATCCTGGAATTTCGCTTGCTAGTCACAATCCAACTTGAACAGTCATCGGATTCTAGGGTCTATGGACATCAATACTTCTAAAGCACAATATTTTGTTCAATGACCAAATCTCTAAATAAACTAGTCCCACATTTGGTGATTAGTTAGGATAGATAGCTGAGTGCTATGTGTTAACCGAGTCATGAATACTTTAGCGATGAAATCTTTGGCTCTAATACTAAGCGAAAATCTCAAAATATACAGGCTTGAGCATGTACGCATGTATCAGCAAAACATTCAACGATTCACTCCAACTATCCAAAATATCCTGGGCAACAAAAAAGTGTTTTAACAATTTGGAGGTAAATAGAAATACCTGGAAGAACTATGAATACAGAATGACAGATTGTCGAAGTTGTATGAATTTAGATGCACTTCTCAGCTTCAAAGCTCATCTATAATTTCATGCATGTAACACTGGAATCAGGAACATCATCTCTGTTTATAATCATCCATATCATCGGTGACGTACTAGCGCATTTCCAACCTAATTGACTCTATAAGTCAAAAGCTGTGAACCAAAACTCTAGACAGTGTATTTTGATGATTAATACTATCTGATTCGTAATTTCTGTGAAGCAGATATGTACTACAGTCTAATATCTTATAGTATATCGTTATCTCTATAGAAAGCAGCTAGAAGATAAACCAACTGTGCTTAGGTTTCATTTTTGCTTACACTTATCAATAGGTCGTACCTATATTCTGAAAAGAATCGATACTTTCCATTTGGGATTTAAACCGGTTTCACTCTTGTTCAAAGTACTGGTTGTTAATATTAAGGTATTCAGGTCATTGTTAACTTCCTGTAAAACAGAGATACTTACAATGACTGGACTCTGAATAGCGGCATGTTTATTTAGACGTTAGAGTTGACCTAATTTTTTGGATTACTTGTTGACCAGGGTACAAATCCTAAACAAAGCATATCAAGTTTGTAAGCATGTGTTAATGACATTAGTATCGTAACTATTACAAGGCCATGGTTCAAACAGAGATTTCCTACAGACAACCCACCAAGCATTACCAAATATCAAAGGTGAATGTATTTGGTAATTGGTTATTCCATAGATTTCATAATGTCCCTTCTACTCTAATAATAGGAGTTTTATTTCCAGCAAGACTATTTTTATACATAGAACAAAGACATAAATTACATTTGTATAATCACTTACTGTTATCACATTGAGGTCCAGTTCTTGCTGTCATTGAACAGTCACATTTATAAACATTTCCTGGGAGAACTGAACAAACACCACCATTATAACAATAATTTGGTGGACATGCAATCGGTTCTGTGCATGTTTTACCACGATACCCTGTTCCAGTACAATCACATACATAACTGCCACTTTTCACTAAACAAACACCATTATTTTGGCAATATCCAACTGGACATGTTTCAGGTATTTCACACTGAGTCCCTTTATAATCTGTTCCTAAACAATCACATTTTGGTATTCCTCTGTTCATTTCACATCGTCCACCATGTAAACAGTAGTCTGGTGGACATTGTTTTGGCATTTCACACTGGTCACCTTCAAAATTTACAGGACACGTACAATGTGGACGATGGTCAGATCCAGGATAACATGTCCCTCCGTTCATACAATAGTTAGGTGGGCAGACTTCAATTTCACATCGTGGTCCTCTAAATCCTGGGTAGCAATCACATGTAGGATTTCGTTGACGTACAACACATATCCCATGTCCAGTACAATAATTCGGCGGGCATAATGGTATATTACATGTAGGACCACCATAGTTCGTTCTGGAACAATCACATGTTGGACGATCATCAGGACCTACACGACATTCCCCATGATTCGCACAATAGTTTACAGGACAAATGGGAGTTTCACAACGTGTACCTGAGTAGCCAGTACCTCGACAGTTACATTTCGGTTGTTGCGTACGCAGATCCACGGTACATACACCACCATATCCACAATAACCTGGTGTACAAATAGAATCCAGACACCGCTGTCCGGTAAATCCAGTACCAGTGCAATCACAAAGTGGTTTGTTGTCCGGTCCTACTGTACAACGTCCCCGACCACAATAATCCGGTGTACATACTGGATCTTTACACAGGAATCCTGTATATTGTGTACCACGACAATCACAATATGGTTTATCATCATCAGATATTCGGCAATGACCTCCATTTGAACAATAATCTGGTGTACAAATTGGCACTTGACAACGATCTCCCCAATATCCTGTCTTTGTACAGTTACATTGTGGTTCATCATTATAACCAATGTAACAACGACCATTATTAGCACAAAATCCGGAATTACATATAGGTGTACGACATCTTGGTCCAGTGAAACCAGTTCCTTTACAATGACATTCTGGAGCACCAGTCGCATCTGTACGACAATAACCACCATTTTCACAATAACCTGGTGAACATGACTGTTTCTCACAAAATTCCCCATAGAATCCAGTTGTACGACAATCACATGTTGGACGTCCACTTAAATCCACTCTACATATACCATTATTTCGACAATATCCAGGTCTACATATAGATTCTTCACAGCGACTACCTTGAAATCCAGTTCCTTTGCAATCGCATGTAGCTACAGAACCAATCATATAACAACGTCCATTATTTTGGCAATATGTCCCACTACTACATGGACTAATTTCACACATTGTTCCAGTGTAACCAGTTCCGCTACAATCACATACTGGTTGACCGTTAATCATTTGACAACGTGCATTATTTCGACAATATCCGATAGGACATTCACGAATTGGACTTTCACATCTTGGACCTTCATAACCAGTTCCAGTACATAGACATTGAACTTCTTTATCTGAGATTTGTCGACATGTTCCACCATTACGACAATATGATGATGTACAACGTTGTATGTCTATAAACGAAAACAAATTTGAAGATGATTTATTACAAATTATTCAGTTGTTCGGTCAGTCATAATCGAAGATGAGTCAGTAATGAATATGAGTTACCTCAACTCACCGTAGCACATCCTTATGAGGTGAAATTAACAAGATGGACAACAAAGAAGTCGAAGTAATGTAGTGGCAATGAGACATTAAGAAGATGGTTCAGAAAAAATAGAATGAATACTAGAAATTAAGAATAGAGGAAGATAAAAGATAAATACATCTTCATTGCTGAAATGAGTACCCAGCCATATCATCTTACTTTTTCAACTACTAATCCTGTATGTTATTGGGAATCCAACAAGGTAGTCTGCTCGTAACAAAATGGCCCTACAGACAACCAATGACTTTATGGATTGATGTTACTTTCGGGTTTAACCGCTTGCAGTTTCAGTTCATTTTACTTCTATACCAGGCAACATTATTTGTCTAGGCAGTCGGTGAATAAGAAACTCGGTAGATGTACATTCACATCTTCATCTATAATTTATTAACACTTAACTTCTCATATATCATTAAGAAATATTCAGACAGTTAATAGTTTTATTCATCTTACAAGGGATGGATACTCACCGGGTGTCATCGAATTGAATATGTAGGTCAAATCACCTGAAATGTTACTTACTATATTCGGAATCATATACTTGATTATGAAGTTCTCCGTATAAAGTTTACAGAATTGGAATAACTTATTGTCTCGTAACTGTTTAGCCTGTAAATATTCCATAATATATTGGTGACTATGTGTTTTCTCACCTGGAAGATTCAGTTGAACATCTTTAATCACTGTCACTCTTGACATTGTTAACAGTGCCTGTTGACTGTCTCTTTTTTGTTTAAGTCCTGACCACTCTAACGATTGACTTCTTCCTTACAGGTTCTTTGTCAATCTGTGTCTAGTGATTGATAAGTGATCTCTATATGTTATGCTTCTCTGACATTTTTATAGTAGCCCTGATTTGGAGTCTCAACGTTTTCCAGATGAAGTTCATACCCATAGTTGTATATGTGCACGTGGACAGTAGTTAGAGGTTAACCAGAAAAGATTAACATCCAGGTTACATTTGGCAAATACATTGTAGAAACATTGATAAATATCTCTTTGTATCGTAGATTCTACTTAGTTCTTGGTATGGTTCATGGTATCCATCATGATGTTTCGAACTTCGCATAAAAATCAAAGACCATCTACCTTAAATAAGACTAGTTTGTTGAGCGTCATGGTGCACTTAAGATTTGGTTTATTCTAGTACAGGATTTCCCGATAGTAGTGTTTACCCAGGAGCTTACTTAAGATTGAACTCAACACCTACAGATTTCTAGGCGAATACCTAACTATCAGTATCACCAAGCCAATCTCCAAAAGTAGGATTCCCACCAAAATCATTCTGCTACATTGATAAACAAAGTGATTCAAGAAGAACAACCTTCCATTAGACCCACTAACTGGTGTCATAACATTTTCCATTCATGAACTATAATTAATTATCTGTGTACTTATTCCCCAGTTTCTTATCATTATTGTTATTTCCCTAATTGGTCATCTGTGTGGTCAGCCTTTTAATGTATATAAACTGATGAATGAAATATAAACTGACTCGAGTTGTTAGCCAAGTTGTCTTGTGTTCTTCTATATGGTTTGGGACTAGCAAGATAAAGGCAAACTTAAGCCATGGATCAATAAATTTTACAGTTCGCGTACACTGTATTGATTCCATCAAGATCCCATTGACATTTCGGTCGACCGTTATCAGCATTGGTCGAAGTCTACGACATATCATGCATAATAGGATAAAAAAGTTGTCCTGTATTCTCTGGTTTCCAATGACACCCGAGCAAAACCAATCAACGACGAATACAAACAACATGATTTTTGTTATGGATTGTAACTAGAAAATGGAATCCAGCATGAACGTTTCATCCCATTTGAGACTCATCAGCTAACTGGATAGACCTTGACATATTCTAGTCCTAATATTTACATTAGGATTTTAACTTAGTTAAAAGAAAGATTCACTTCCCGGATTCTTCATATATCAGACACAGATATGAAACTATTCAACTTACCTAAACAATAACCACGTATTAATTCACTAGCTGGATAAGCAGTTAAATAACTATCATGTAATTGTAATAAATTGTCAGTGAAATTATTTGCTCTAACACTAAATGATCCAATACATCCAGTTAATGATGGTTGTTGACCATTCTGTACTTCACTCATTGATAATGCAGATGAAGCATAACGACGTAGTAAGTTTAATAATATTGACCATTCATGTTCTGGTAGACCACCAAAGAACAGATCAAATTGTGACATTAAATCAACACGTAGATTTTTACCGACTAAATACTGAATGTATTCGTTTACAGGAACAAAATAGAAAATACAAAAAACACATGGAAATTATGACGTAATCAGAAGTTTGAATTGATTAAGGTTAGAGAAACAATGAAACAATTGAAAAACCTAAAGCATTTAGCAACTATTTCGTCATTGTAAAGAACATCCTAGTAATAGGAACCCATAACTACGCTTAGAATCAAATCTAAAAGACTTAGTTTCTGAGGCTAGTCGTTCTTCCACTCCATAAAAAAACCTTCAATTCTATGAAATCGCTTCAAAATCAATAAAATTAGTGTAGACGAAGAATGAAGCGATTACGCGAGTTTATTCATAAAAATGGATGTTGAGGAAATAATCAAGTTTTGAAGGAAACTATTATGATTCCACTAGGAATTTAATTTACGGGTTAAGTGATTTAAAGCGGTTGTCAAGAAACTGTACTTCATGCTAGTTGGAACTCGTTAAAACCATTGGAGTAATTGATACTGGATGTGATAATCGGAACTGAAATGATTCAGCTTTGAGATGTGAGATGTGGCAACTAACTTCCCTGAACTTATGATTAATATTGTGCAGGAATGAGAAACTTACATTGATTAATAAGTCTTTATTCTTCTATTTTCTAGGTCAGTCAGTTGTGAACGAAGCAGAGCATGACACATAAGAGCATAAGGTCAACTTTTCATATCACATTAGTATAGTGATATAAAATGAACACAATTAATACCAGAATATAATTCAACATCGTGGCTCATACCAACAGCCAACGACATAGTAGACTGGTGCCACATTTTGGTTTTACCGAAACTAGTTTTCTCCCATTCCTCTTCAACATCAGTCAACATCGCGCGTTAAGACAATCAGTGGTTAAGTATACGTAGTGCATGCCACAACTTCACTAGTCTGTAAATATTCTTAACCTAATCGACCGATTTATTATGACAGTCTATTACTCTGTGCTTAACATCACCATTCTTTACGTCGTTGTTTTAAATAACATAAAAGGTGCTTCATTGACATCTACGATCAAAGACCTTCAGCCTATTCATGTCTTCAATTTTTATAGTCCATGTTTTGCAGCCATTGGTTAAATATAGAGCTAAGCTGTACATTCGTCCATTGTCTAATCACATAAATATTACACCTACACTGAAAATGATTCAAGTTACTAAAATAGAAATATGCTTTCTGTTGAGATCTCATCAAACCCACTATGACTGATGAAATGTACTGTACTGTACTCAACCCCCCCTCATGATCTCTATGGTCAAATAAAGTTTCTAAAGTCTTTGATCAAGATCACATGGTAAAAATCAACTGATTATATTGATTGTCGACACTGGGCACATCAGTTTCAATGACAACAGGTGATAATGGCATATTCTTTAGTAAACATTTACTTTAAACAACCACTATATGCTATTTCAGAATAGGCTTGTATCTTCCCGTTGATTTGTAATGGACTGAAACTGGTCAGCCTCTGTTGCCATATGTGCATCCTGAGCGGATCGCCTCTATATAGCGGTATTACACAAGTTATATTTAAGTTGGATATATATGCTATATATGCTATGGTAGTTAGAAAGTGCAGTTGGTTAGGTGTTAAATTTGTAATTTGCGGTTAATATAACTCTAACTCTACTTCTATGGATATACGCATTTCTGACAGTATAAAACAAATATATGAAGTACTTTGATCAAGTTTTGAATGACAATTAGCAACGGAATCTAAAATCTACGGGCTTTATCCCACTTTAAACTTGTCAGATCCTGAACGCATCTACGTCACAGTTTCGACGCTGACACTCAAATCTGAACTCAGTTTCTACCGTGTTAAACTCGAATGAATTGTTTATGAACTTAGTGAATTCACATAGTCATTAACTTGCCGATGATGGTAAACTTGGGTAATGTCCAAGACATTATTGACAGTCTTAATGTTATTTTACACTACTTATATAAGTAGGCAGAAACACAAATGAACACGTTTATTTTTTTACATCGAAAAAGCTAGTAAAGTGATTTGATTTCCTGTTATTATCAACCATTTACTGCCCTTCTCTACAAACTGAAGGTGATCTAATAAGTAGTATAAATTATCATACAAAATGTTTTGTAATTTTAATAGATGTCAGCTAAATGTTCATATTCCGAATGAAAGATGTCTACTTATAAGTAGATTAGTGTATTTCATAAGAAAGTGTTATTCATAAAAAAAATTTACTTAACATTACCTCATTTGAATAACCATCAAGATAAGCTAAAATTTCTTTATTGTATTTTCGTAGAGTTAATGCAAGACGATGCCAATTACCATCAGCAATATTTTCAGCTCCTGGACCACCAATAATCTGGTAAACACCTTGTTGATCATGAATTGAATAGATGATATGTAGACGACCGCCAAGAATCATAGCGGTTATATGAATTCGGCTAGGATCTTTAATATCACGTGCCTAAAATATTAAAAGAAAGAGTATACTAGACTTTTGAGTCAATCTCAACTAAGAAAGACTTTCTTTGATCGCAAATGATCATCCGACTTTTGTTTAGAGTTTAGTATGAAGGTACAGTAAGAATATTCACTGAGTTACATCATCTCCAGGTCTCCCTCCCTCTTAACCAGGGAGTTGTAATGGGTTGATAGAGACCAATCCTGTTCAGCTTTCATTTACATCAGTCTTCCAATTTTTATACAAAGTTTAATAGATGGTAAGTAATACATGACACAGAAACCACTGGGATGACATTCATGAAGCGACGAACCCTATATTTCAAGATAACGACACTAACTGAAGTACTATTACTGAATACGAACATATACTGTTGAACCTAATGATTAAAAACATGTTGATGCCACCGAATGTCAGCAATTTTCCGAAGACAACCAAATTAAATCCACTAAACCATAAGTAACCTACGTTCAAGAAGGGTTTACCTGTCGACTACTCCTAAATCACTTTCGATTACAACATAGTGTATGCAGTTTCAAGTCATTTGTAGGTAGAGGTTACATCACTACAACTTCATAGACAGAATTAGATCAGTACACATACACATATTATGCAATCAAGAAGGGTTCAACAGGAACTAGAATATTGTTTTTTTTTTTTAATTTCCCTGTTTATTGAAATGAATGAACAATACAAATTACATTGAAACTTAAATTAGACGTTTTATTTTAAGCGATAACTTTCAGAATATTTACATTATTCATTCACAGTGTCGGACTATGTTACACTGACCATATTCATAGAAGATACTGTTGGACAACTCTAGATACTTGAAATACAACCTTTAGGATATGGTATACAACCATGAAAATAAATAACCGGAACTGATGGATACAAAACAAACGATACATAGATCGATTCTTCAATTCGGTTCACTACCAACCACAGACATCCCCCTTTCCCAAAAATAACTTTATAAACAAAAAATAAAAAGTAACCTCCCCCCCCAGTACTCCCACCAACACAAAAAAAAGTCACAAAAAATTTTTTACTCGAAACAATACACCATCATAAGTTGTCTTAAATTCAATCAACCATGTATCTCCACCATTTTTCATTGTAATCGGTCTATTCATATGAGCATAGATTAGACCAGATTTACATGTGATTGCATAATTTGGTTGTCTTGGCCAAATAGGAAATGTATGTTTTATTGCAGGTGGATTTAATAAATGGGTTGTATATTTTGTTGGAAATAATTTTGTACCAATTAAATCATATTGATTCCAATAGAAATTACGAAATTCTCCAATAAATCTTGGTTTAGGCGGTAACATAATCTTTTTTGTTGTCAAATCTTGATAGTAACCAAAATTTGGTGGACCAGCACTGCCTAAATAAATTTGTTGTGCAATTAATTGAAATGTATCATGTGGATCAAGTAGTGGAATTTTCCCTATGATTTTTTTTAAAAAGAAAAAAAGAAAAATTAAGAAATCAGTAACTATTTAAGTAGTATATGATAGTTGAAGTTTCTGTAGAAATAGATAAACTACTTATTCTTTTGTAATAAGTTAGACTCTTCAATTCGAACATCAAGACAGTTCTTCTGTATGGAGCTAAATCGTGGAGAACTACTGCAAACATCCTCAGGAGGGTACAGGTATTTATTAACAATTGTCTACATAGAATATTAATTGTTTGTTGGCCGGAAACCATCAGCAACAGCCTACTATGGGAGAAAACAAACCAACTTTCAGTTGAAGAGGAAATCAGGAAACGATGTTGGAAATGGATAGGACATACATTGCGCAAATCATCAGACTGTATCACGAGGCAAGCACAAACTTGGAATCCTGTTGGGAAACGAAAAAGGGGAAGGCCAAGGAACACTGCGTTGAGAATTGGAAGCAGACATAAAAAGGATGAACAGTAAATGGAGACAGCTGGAAAGGATTGCTGAGGACAGAGTTGAATGGAGAAGACTGGTGAGCGGCCTATGCTCATCCGAGAGGGGTAACAGGCGTAAGTAAGTAAGTAACTACCGTAAGTAGTTCACAGGTCCATAAAAGGATTACTTGTATTACTGTGAAAGGCTCTACAATATGATTGCTATATAGATATATGGAATTGTTATATAGAATGAAAAATTGGAAACTACAATCTATCGAGTCTATTCTTTCTGGAATTGGAACTTTTACAGATAAGCCACAGTATCTGGTTACATATTCAGTAGTGTTTATGTTTTAAGCTTTTCATTAACGATTGTCATATGTGTTTTCCTTCTTGAATTATTGTTACTGTGTCATCATTTGATTATTCTGAACACTGTATACAGTTACTCTTATTCAGTTTCTACCTTATTTTGTATTTCCTGTTACTAATTGATCCAGTATACGATATATAAAAGAGATTGTTTTTAATCAACAAATGACTTGGTTTTAACTCTCATTAGTCAATGTTCGTTCTTTCTATTTATACCTCTAAGGAAGGCTTTGGTCACTGAGGCATCATGCCAATCAATCATCGTTTCCCAAGAATATCAGGTTGTAGTCATAGCACAAGTTCTATTGGCTCCTTTTCCCCAGGTAACTGTAAGGTCGTTTCGGAAAGAAATACAAGTAGAGAAGTCTATAGAAAGACTGAAGAATTCCTTTGTTCGTGTAGAATCTATATACCGATCCCAGTTTTTAAATACAATTACTCTCTTTTGATTGGCTAACGCTAGCCATGCATTTGCTAGACTGATTGGTATATTCACATACTCAGATCGTCTAAAATGCTTCACTGACAAGAATCACAAGAATCATGCAAGCTCATCTCTAAACTGTACTCTACCCGTAGATGTTGTGAAATTACAGAAATAGAATGAAAAAATTTGTACTCAGAAGTCCGTTATTAGATCATTCACCAAGTATAGATATATGCTGATATTGCTTATTGAATCGCCTCCTAAGTGTATGGATTTAGTCGATGACATTAGAAAGCATTAACCACTAAATACTATAATAAGAATCACAGTTAGATTGGCATTATTCTACAACAGTTTAATGATTCTTCAATATCACAGACCGACTTCGATTCAATTAATATTTCAAGTCCTGTTGTCGTCCTATTGTGAGACTCCTTAACCGCAGTGAATAATCACGACACATAGTTCCTTAAAAATTATTCCTAACTAACTGGTATGATTAAGTAACTAATTTGTACTGCTGTTTGCTAAACTTTTGTACAACGGTGTAAGAAGGTCTATTTTCAACGCAGTAGATTTCAAATCATCCATTTATCTTGAAAAACAACTTATTTGATGATCTAATTCATTACAAATTTAACTCAGTTGAACTCTAATGAAAATCAAAGAACACTATTAGACAGATATTACTCTCTGGTATAAGAATCCTCATTAACAATGAACAATCTCTAATCTTCAAGTTTCATAGTAAACGCTTAATCATCATCCCTACTATCCCAAAATCCAATAGGTAGGATTCCCTTACTAGAACCAAAAAATAAATTGTCCAACGCAACTTCAATACAACCCTAATCAAAACCTCAGATTTATGCTTATACAATAGAAATTTCTAACAATCTCCATTTTTCAAGTTTAAAACAAATTACCAATACAATCAAATAAACAATCAACAAACACCCTTTCTAAATGGCATATTTTCAACTAGTTAGTATATAGAGAATTCCCATTAGTTTAAGGAGTTGAGATAAGAGTTAATGTGAACATGTAGGTAGTGATAACGTGACAAACATTGTGCCATTACGTAATCACTTATTACCTTGGATATTTGCATAAACAAAAACTGGTTAGATCCTTTCTATGAAATTCAATTCAAGTGCAATTTGATTTTGTGTAGAAAAAAAATCATTGAAAAACAAAGTTTTTGAGGTTAGGAAAAACGAGGATCTGCTTTTTTTTTATTTTTCTCAAAACAAACAAACAAACAAGCGATAACATCACAGCAAAACAATAACTGCTATACAAATACACACTTGCAAAACACTATGCACTGCGTACATTAAAAACAAATAAGAAATTGATTGAATACGTCACAGATTGATGTTGATGGGGTACCATTCTAAACTAGGTAGCACCAGATAGCTGTTTCGTTCTTGTATGAAACTCCTCAGCAGTGCGCGACCTATTTTTCACCCCAGGGGTTTCAGACTGGCGAAAACCTAACCCTCTGCATCATTGAGTAGGTATCCAATAGTAAAATTATCACGTCTGTCAACTTAAAGTCCCTGGAGCAGAATCTGAGGTATGCACTGCTGAAGAGTTTTACATGTGAACGAAACAGTTGTCCGGTACTCCCTGATTTTTTAACGGTATTCTACTAACATCAATCTGTGACATATTCAATCAATTTAAAATATCAGTCTCCATTAAAATAACAATCTCAATTGATGGAAGTATAAAATTTATCAGAATAATAGATCCTAGTTATTCGTATCGTCTTCGTATCGACCATTTCCAATCATATTTCTGTCTATTTTATAGATAACCACCGGATATTAGAGTAAAACTTTTCATCTTTTTACTATAGTCGAGTATTTCAACTGATATTGAAGGCTGAACTGATTCAAAGAACACAATAATGAATATTTGAAAGAAGATCATTCATAAAAATTACACTGTTACAATATAATGGATGTATCTAGTAGATGAATGAAGAAACCCTATAGATAATCTCGACTATACAATACACTCATTCTCATTCAATATTAGCAATCTCTCATTGTTATGACGGTAACATGATACATTACTATAAGAGATAGTGTTGATGAAGGCTGTTGAATGCTTTAATGAATATCACAGATTGGCTTTAGTCAGATAATCATTCAAAACCAAAAGGTATTAGACTAGTAATCGTTTACTGTTGCGGATCCCTAAGAGACATGGAACAACGAATTGAGAAAGATCAGTGAATATCTGAGCCTTAAACTACTGAGTTAACATTCAATGGTTTATATTCATAACTTCAATTACTAATAATTGCACTAAATCGCCAAGGTCAATGTAAGAGAAATGTCAATTAGATAAATGTTGGCTTTCTGTAATTTATGCTACTCACAATGTGATTGGTTAGTAACTGTGAAATCTTTCACAAGGTCACTCTATATTCATTCAAGGTCGCGGGTAGAGTACTGTTTAGCCAACTAAGTTGAAAGTGTACATAAACTTGTACCCAAAACAAGTTACATTGGCTTCAGATTCAAGTGTGTTTTCCACTGAGCTACTGAGTTCACACAGCCACTGATTACCTCAATACATAAAATGTTGATTTGTCAGGACTTAACATTCAGGACCTCATTTTGATCATTCTTTGTTAACGAATATTAGCTAAAACCTCATTTAGTCACAAACTAGATAGATGGACATATTCATTAGTATAAACACCGAAAATTCTTAACATTATCAACTCATTAATGTAATTAAAGACCCGATTCAAATGGTAAAGGTGTCATTTAATGACGATCTAATTAAATTTAAAATTGTATGTCACAAAAGTTCATACCTCCACAACTGACGTATTTCGTTACCAAGATGGACACAAATCTAGTATGATATGACTAAGGGATAGGAGAAAAACTGGAATGATTGGTTTTCTTCACTTATGAGTATAACTTGTGCGCCATTCTAACTTAACCAATGCATGCTCTCAACATAATGCAAGAATTCTTAGAACTTAAGTGTAAAATACTGATAGTGTAGATACCAATTGAAGGGGGTATCCAAGCATAAAATATGCAATAAATTGTATTTGTCAATTTGTACTACCTGTCAGTAGGCAGAATCTAATCTGCATTTGAAAATATGAGACAAATTAATGTTCATTTATTACCGACTATTTATACTGGAAAACAGTCAATAGTCAGTGGCAATTCAAAATCAACTTATAAAGTATAGTAAAAAGAAAAAGTCTTCAACACCTTTCTTGCCTTTCCAAATGAAGATATAATTTTACCTACTAATAAGTAGTATAAAATGATATACAAAATTTGTTGGTTACCCCAAGATGTAAATATTCATTCAGTTGGTTACGGAGCAAACTTTCACTCTTACACTAATCTCATTTTATCAGTCATCATAAATTACCAATTTGTGTTACTTGGATTGTGATTGGCTGGCAGTTATGAAAAATATTACAAGGTCATTTCATAGTCACATGATGTCACCAATAAAGTACAATTTATGTGAACTAATTTACAGATGAAAATATAAACACGGATTGAAATATTCTGCTTATTATTATCATAATAAACATTTTCATGGAAAAAACATTTACGCATTAAGGAGAACCTTTCAGTGTACTAAAACATTCACAAGATGAAGTTGTTCACAACATTTTCACTATTCACTAAGTGTATTAGGATGAATTTGTATATTCCAATTGGTTTGTTATGGAAAAAGTATTTGTTATACATATTCATCCTAATATCAATGCGCCCATTGCACAGTTGTGATTGTCTGGACTCAGTAGTCTAGTGGTGAACGTGGTGGTGTTTGACACGAAATGGATCGAGTTTGAATCCCACTGTGAACATCAACATTGGGATACAGTTACATCCCGCCGATGAGTCCTAAATAGGACGAAACGTGCATCCTGGATTCCACTTGCTAATCACAATGCAACTTAAATAATTCACTAAATGTGTCGTAGACAACAACTTCAATTATGTTTCTATTCATTTAGTTAATGTGAATGTAGTTAAAAGTAGAATTAAGCGAAACAATGAAATAAATCAGAAATCAGCTAAGTTATTGATGAACTTTATTCTTGAATTATAACTCTTAGACAATAATCCATATGCTTAAGTGATAGTTAATGTATCTATGGTGATTCATAAAGGAGAATCTTGCAAACAGAACAATATAGCAATATATGCTATCACTATTCCATCCGTGTTCAAACTGTAAAACTTTTAGAAAACTTTATCAAATACATAAAATCTGTATATAGATTGTAATGTCATTGTTTTCATCTTCTGATCGGTAATTAGCTCGTCAAGGCATTTGATACTGGTTGGTTCGTTGTTTTGTTTAAATGAATGGATTTTAACGATTATTCGTTGTGGACAGTTTAAGAATCATTAAACATGACTGTAGAATAGTAAACAAGCGAACCTGACAGTTTCTTAAAGTGTCTGTAGGAAGAGTAGGCACTGCAATCAACCGGCTGTGATCTAGAAAACTCTAAATCAACTAGGAATTATTCATTGTAGTACATATGTTGGACACTTATAATGTGTAATATTATTAGGAACTTATTTTAAAGAAACGTTATATTTAACGCATAAATTGGTACATTGTAGCCAGATCGAAACTCTTATTATGGACTAGAGATAAACCTAAACAAACCCTACATCTAACTTATTCTCACCCCTAACCTTAACCTTAGCATAACTATAACTATGATCCCCGCCTTCCTCCCCATCAGAAGCACTACAAGGTACAAAACGGTTTTAGAACACAAGTGTTATGTATCACATAAACGAGTTAAGGTGCCATTCTGTATACCATTCCCGATTTTATCTCTTTTTTGTCAATAGTATGCTCATATACAATCACTATATTTTGAAACAAAAGGACCAAATATGGAATTTGTGAATTGAATTGTATCTTATTTGTAAACTCTAATTGCCAAGATCTATGCTGATTAGATTAGCTAAGATGTACTATTTGTTGTGATGATTTTAAGAATCCCTCCAACTTGTCCCTACACAACAACACTTTAAAGCTAGATGTCCACCGACTAATCAACAATACTCTCTTATATTTCTTTATATGCTATGTCAGGTAATACTATGCTTTTCATAAAATAAACAGTAACACACA